>OZ030394.1:480153-1072366 GCA_964023965.1 Melinopterus prodromus | reverse complement strand
GAAATAATAACATTCAACCACCGATAAACAACGTAAAATCTAAGTTTCAAAAATCCTCCTGAACAAACTAAAATAGATAGAGGGCTGTACTTTTTAGAATTAATTACCCAATGTATCTGATGCATAAGCGTGTATAATAATAATTTGTATCCCAACTGCTTTGCCCGTAATCGCACATGAAGCGAAATAATAACATTCAACCAACGATAAACAACGTAAAATCTAAGTTTCAAAAATCCTCCTGAACAAACTAAAATAGATAGAGGGCTGTACTTTTCAGAATTAATTACCCAATGTATCTGATCCATAAACGTGTATAATAATAATTTGTATCCCAACTACTTTGCCCGTAATCGCACACGAAGCGAAATAATAACATTCAACCACCGATAAACAACGTAAAATCTAAGTTTCAAAAATCCTCCTGAACAAACTAAAATAGATAGAGGGCTGTACTTTTTAGAATTAATTACCCAATGTATCTGATCCATAAACGTGTATAATAATAATTTGTATCCCAACTACTTTGCCCGCAATCGCACATGAAGCGAAATAATAACATTCAACCACCGATAAACAACGTAAAATCTAAGTTTCAAAAATCCTCCTGAACAAACTAAAATAGATAGAGGGCTGTACTTTTTAGAATTAATTACCCAATGTATCTGATGCATAAACGTGTATAATAATAATTTGTATCCCAACTACTTTGCCCGTAATCGCACACGAAGCGAAATAATAACATTCAACCACCGATAAACAGCGTAAAATCTAAGTTTCAAAAATCCTCCTGAACAAACTAAAATAGATAGAGGGCTGTACTTTTTAGAATTAATTACCCAATGTATCTGATCCATAAACGTGTATAATAATAATTTGTATCCCAACTACTTTGCTTGTAATCGCACACGAAGCGAAATAATAACATTCAACCACCGATAAACAGCGTAAAATCTAAGTTTCAAAAATCCTCCTGAACAAACTAAAATAGATAGAGGGCTGTACTTTTTAGAATTAATTACCCAATGTATCTGATCCATAAACGTGTATAATAATAATTTGTATCCCAACTACTTTGCTTGTAATCGCACATGAAGCGAAATAATAACATTCAACCACCGATAAACAACGTAAAATCTAAGTTTCAAAAATCCTCCTGAACAAACTAAAATAGATAGAGGGCTGTACTTTTTAGAATTAATTACCCAATGTATCTAATGCATAAACGTGTATAATAATAATTTGTATCCCAACTACTTTGCCCGTAATCGCACATGAAGCGAAATAATAACATTCAACCAACGATAAACAACGTAAAATCTAAGTTTCAAAAATCCTCCTGAACAAACTAAAATAGATAGAGGGCTGTACTTTTGAGAATTAATTACCCAATGTATCTGATCCATAAACGTGTATAATAATAATTTGTATCCCAACTACTTTGCCCGTAATCGCACACGAAGCGAAATAATAACATTCAACCACCGATAAACAACGTAAAATCTAAGTTTCAAAAATCCTCCTGAACAAACTAAAATAGATAGAGGGCTGTACTTTTTAGAATTAATTACCCAATGTATCTGATGAATAAACGTGTATAATAATAATTTGTATCCCAACTACTTTGCCCGTAATCGCACACGAAGCGAAATAATAACATTCAACCACCGATAAACAGCGTAAAATCTAAGTTTCAAAAATCCTCCTGAACAAACTAAAATAGATAGAGGGCTGTACTTTTTAGAATTAATTACCCAATGTATCTGATGCATAAACGTGTATAATAATAATTTGTATCCCAACTACTTTGTCCGTAATCGCACACGAAGCGAAATAATAACATTCAACCACCGATAAACAACGTAAAATCTAAGTTTCAAAAATCCTCCTGAACAAACTAAAATAGATAGAGGGCTGTACTTTTTAGAATTAATTACCCAATGTATCTGATGCATAAACGTGTATAATAATAATTTGTATCCCAACTACTTTGCCCGTAATCGCACACGAAGCGAAATAATAACATTCAACCACCGATAAACAGCGTAAAATCTAAGTTTCAAAAATCCTCCTGAACAAACTAAAATAGATAGAGGGCTGTACTTTTTAGAATTAATTACCCAATGTATCTGATCCATAAACGTGTATAATAATAATTTGTATTCCAACTACTTTGCTTGTAATCGCACATGAAGCGAAATAATAACATTCAACCACCGATAAACAACGTAAAATCTAAGTTTCAAAAATCCTCCTGAACAAACTAAAATAGATAGAGGGCTGTACTTTTTAGAATTAATTACCCAATGTATCTGATGCATAAACGTGTATAATAATAATTTGTATCCCAACTAGTTTGCCCGTAATCGCACATGAAGCGAAATAATAACATTCAACCAACGATAAACAACGTAAAATCTAAGTTTCAAAAATCCTCCTGAACAAACTAAAATAGATAGAGGGCTGTACTTCTCACAATTAATTACCCAATGTATCTGATCCATAAACGTGTATAATAATAATTTGTATCCCAACTACTTTGCCCGTAATCGCACACGAAACGAAATAATAACATTCAACCACCGATAAACAACGTAAAATCTAAGTTTCAAAAATCCTCCTGAACAAACTAAAATAGATAGAGGGCTGTACTTTTTAGAATTAATTACCCAATGTATCTGATGCATAAACGTGTATAATAATAATTTGTATCCCAACTACTTTGCCCGTAATCGCACACGAAGCGAAATAATAACATTCAACCACCGATAAACAGCGTAAAATCTAAGTTTCAAAAATCCTCCTGAACAAACTAAAATAGATAGAGGGCTGTACTTTTTAGAATTAATTAACCAATGTATCTGATCCATAAACATGTATAATAATAATTTGTATCCCAACTACTTTGCCCGCAATCGCACATGAAGCGAAATAATAACATTCAACCACCGATAAACAACGTAAATCTAAGTTTCAAAAATCCTCCTGAACAAACTAAAATAGATAGAGGGCTGTACTTTTTAGAATTAATTACCCAATGTATCTGATCCATAAACGTGTATAATAATAATTTGTATCCCAACTACTTTGCTTGTAATCGCACACGAAGCGAAATAATAACATTCAACCACCGATAAACAGCGTAAAATCTAAGTTTCAAAAATCCTCCTGAACAAACTAAAATAGATAGAGGGCTGTACTTTTTAGAATTAATTACCCAATGTATCTGATCCATAAACGTGTATAATAATAATTTGTATCCTAACTACTTTGCCCGCAATCGCACATGAAGCGAAATAATAACATTCAACCAACGATAAACAGCGTAAAATCTAAGTTTCAAAAATCCTCCTGAACAAACTAAAATAGATAGACGGCTGTACTTTTTAGAATTAATTACCCAATGTATCTGATCCATAAACGTGTATAATAATAATTTGTATCCCAACTACTTTGCCCGCAATCGCACATGAAGCGAAATAATAACATTCAACCACCGATAAACAACGTAAAATCTAAGTTTCAAAAATCATCCTGAACAAACTAAAATAGATAGAGGGCTGTACTTTTTAGAATTAATTACCCAATGTATCTGATGCATAAACGTGTATAATAATAATTTGTATCCCAACTACTTTGCCCGCAATCGCACACGAAGCGAAATAATAACATTCAACCACCGATAAACAACGTAAAATCTAAATTTCAAAAATACTCCTGAACAAAGTAAAATAGTTAGAGAGCTGTCCTTTTTAGAATTAATTACCCAATGTATCTGATCCATAAACGTGTATAATAATAATTTGTATCCCAACTACTTTGCTCGTAATCGCACATGAAGCGAAATAATAACATTCAACCACCGATAAACAACGTAAAATCTAAATTTCAAAAATACTCCTGAACAAACTAAAATAGATAGAGGGCTGTACTTTTTAGAATTAATTACCCAATGTATCTGATCTATAAACGTGTATAATAATAATTTGTATCCCAACTATTTTGCTCGTAATCGCACATGAAGCGAAATAATAACATTCAACCACCGATAAACAACGTAAAATCTAAGTTTAAAAATCCTCCTGAATAAACTAAAATAGATAGAGGGCTGTACTTTTTAGAATTAATTACCCAATGTATCTGATCTATAAACGTGTATAATAATAATTTGTACCCCAACTATTTTGCTCGTAATCGCACATAAAGCGAAATAATAACATTCAACCACCGATAAACAACGTAAAATCTAAGTTTCAAAAATCCTCCTGAACAAACTAAAATAGATAGAGGGCTGTACTTTTTAGAATTAATTACCCAATGTATCTGATCTATAAACGTGTATAATAATAATTTGTATCCCAACTACTTTGCTCGTAATCGCACATGAAGCGAAATAATAACATTCAACCACCGATAAACAACGTAAAATCTAAGTTTCAAAAATCCTCCTGAACAAACTAAAATAGATAGAGGGCTGTACTTTGTAGAATTAATTACCCAATGTATCTGACCCATAAACGTGTATAATAATAATTTGTATCCCTACTACTTTGCTAGTAATCGCACATGAAGCGAAATAATAACATTCAACCACCGATAAACAACGTAAAATCTAAGTTTCAAAAATCCTCCTGAACAAACTACAATAGATAGAGGGCTGTACTTTTTAGAATTAATTACCCAATGTATCTGACCCATAAACGTGTATAATAATAATTTGTATCCCTACTACTTTGCTCGTAATCGCACATGAAGCGAAATAATAACATTCAACCACCGATAAACAACGTAAAATCAAAATTTCAAAAATCCTCCTGAACAAACTAAAATAGATAGAGGGCTGTACTTTTTAGAATTAATTACCCAATGTATCTGATCTATAAACGTGTATAATAATAATTTGTATCCCAACTATTTTGCTCGTAATCGCACATGAAGCGAAATAATAACATTCAACCACCGATAAACAACGTAAAATCTAAGTTTCAAAAATCCTCCTGAACAAACTAAAATAGATAGAGGGCTGTACTTTTTAGAATTAATTACCCAATGTATCTGACCCATAAACGTGTATAATAATAATTTGTATCCCTACTACTTTGCTCGTAATTACACATGAAGCGAAATAATAACATTCAACCACCGATAAACAACGTAAAATCTAAGTTTAAAAATCCTCCTGAATAAACTAAAATAGATAGAGGGCTGTACTTTTTAGAATTAATTACCCAATGTATCTGATCTATAAACGTGTATAATAATAATTTGTACCCCAACTATTTTGCTCGTAATCGCACATAAAGCGAAATAATAACATTCAACCACCGATAAACAACGTAAAATCTAAGTTTCAAAAATCCTCCTGAACAAACTAAAATAGATAGAGGGCTGTACTTTTTAGAATTAATTACCCAATGTATCTGATCTATAAACGTGTATAATAATAATTTGTATCCCAACTACTTTGCTCGTAATCGCACATGAAGCGAAATAATAACATTCAACCACCGATAAACAACGTAAAATCTAAGTTTCAAAAATCCTCCTGAACAAACTAAAATAGATAGAGGGCTGTACTTTGTAGAATTAATTACCCAATGTATCTGACCCATAAACGTGTATAATAATAATTTGTATCCCTACTACTTTGCTAGTAATCGCACATGAAGCGAAATAATAACATTCAACCACCGATAAACAACGTAAAATCTAAGTTTCAAAAATCCTCCTGAACAAACTAAAATAGATAGAGGGCTGTACTTTTTAGAATTAATTACCCAATGTATCTGACCCATAAACGTGTATAATAATAATTTGTATCCCTACTACTTTGCTCGTAATCGCACATGAAGCGGAATAATAACATTCAACCACCGATAAACAACGTAAAATCTAAGTTTAAAAATCCTCCTGGACAAACTAAAATAGATAGAGGGCTGTACTTTTTAGAATTAATTACCCAATCTGTCTGATCCAAAAACGTGTATAATAATAATTTGTATCCCAACTACTTTGCTCGTAATCGCACATGAAGCGAAATAATAACATTCAACCACCGATAAACAACGTAAAATCTAAGTTTCAAAAATCCTCCTGAACAAACTAAAATAGATAGAGGGCTGTACTTTGTAGAATTAATTACCCAATGTATCTGACCCATAAACGTGTATAATAATAATTTGTATCCCTACTACTTTGCTAGTAATCGCACATGAAGCGAAATAATAACATTCAACCACCGATAAACAACGTAAAATCTAAGTTTCAAAAATCCTCCTGAACAAACTAAAATAGATAGAGGGCTGTACCTTTTAGAACTAATTACCCAATGTATCTGACCCATAAACGTGTATAATAATAATTTGTATCCCTACTACTTTGCTCGTAATCGCACATGAAGCGGAATAATAACATTCAACCACCGATAAACAACGTAAAATCTAAGTTTAAAAATCCTCCTGAACAAACTAAAATAGATAGAGGGCTGTACTTTTTAGAATTAATTACCCAATCTGTCTGATCCATAAACGTGTATAATAATAATTTGTATCCCAACTACTTTGCTCGTAATCGCACATGAAGCGAAATAATAACATTCAACCACCGATAAACAACGTAAAATCTAAGTTTCAAAAATCCTCCTGAACAAACTAAAATAGATAGAGGGCTGTACTTTTTCGAATTAATTATCCAATGTATCTGATCCATAAACGTGTATAATAATAATTTGTATCCCAACTTCTATGCTCGTAATCGCACATGAAGCGAAATCATAACATTCTACCATCCAAAAGCAATGTAAAATCTAAGTTTCAAAAATCCTCCTGAACAAACTAAAATAGATAGAGGGCTGTACTTTTTAGAATTAATTACCCAATGTATCTGATCCATAAACGTGTATAATAATAATTTGTATCCCAACTACTTTGCTCGTAATCGCACATGAAGCGAAATAATAACATTCGACCACCGATAAACAACGTAAAATCCAAGTTTCAAAAATCCTCCTGAATAAACTAAAATAGATAGAGGGCTGTACTTTTTAGAATTAATTACCCAATGTATCTGATCCATAAACGTATATAATAATAATTTGTATCCCAACTACTTTGCTCGTAATCGCACATGAAGCGAAATAATAACATTCAACTACCGATAAACAACGTAAAATCTAAGTTTCAAAAATCCTCCTGAACAAACTAACATAGATAGAGGGCTGTACTTTTTAGAATTAATTACCCAATGTATCTGATCCATAAACGTGTATAACAATAATTTGTATCCCAACTACTTTGCTCGTAATCGCACATGAAGCGAAATAATAACATTCAACCAACGATAAACAACGTAAAAACTAAGTTTCAAAAATCCTCCTGAACAAACTAAAATAGATAGAGGGCTGTACTTTTGAGAATTAATTACCCAATGTATCTGATCTATAAATGTATATAATAATAATTTCTATCCCAAGTACTTTGCTCGTAATCGCACATGAAGCGAAATAATAACATTCAACCACCGATAAACAACGTAAAATCTAAATTTCAAAAATCCTCCTGAACAAACTAAAATAGATAGAGGGCTGTACTTTTTAGAATTAATTACCCAATGTATCTGATCTATAAACGTGTATAATAATAATTTGTATCCCAACTATTTTGCTCGTAATCGCACATGAAGCGAAATAATAACATTCAACCACCGATAAACAACGTAAAATCTAAGTTTCAAAAATCCTCCTGAACAAACTAAAATAGATAGAGGGCTGTACTTTTTAGAATTAATTACCCAATGTATCTGACCCATAAACGTGTATAATAATAATTTGTATCCCTACTACTTTGCTCGTAATTACACATGAAGCGAAATAATAACATTCAACCACCGATAAACAACGTAAAATCTAAGTTTAAAAATCCTCCTGAATAAACTAAAATAGATAGAGAGCTGTACTTTTTAGAATTAATTACCCAATGTATCTGATCTATAAACGTGTATAATAATAATTTGTACCCCAACTATTTTGCTCGTAATCGCACATAAAGCGAAATAATAACATTCAACCACCGATAAACAACGTAAAAGCTAAGTTTCAAAAATCCTCCTGAACAAACTAAAATAGATAGAGGGCTGTACTTTTTAGAATTAATTACCCAATGTATCTGATGTATAAACGTGTATAATAATAATTTGTATCCCAACTACTTTGCTCGTAATCGCACATGAAGCGAAATAATAACATTCGACCACCGATAAACAACGTAAAATCCAAGTTTCAAAAATCCTCCTGAATAAACTAAAATAGATAGAGGGCTGTACTTTTTAGAATTAATTACCCAATGTATCTGATCCATAAACGTATATAATAATAATTTGTATCCCAACTACTTTGCTCGTAATCGCACATGAAGCGAAATAATAACATTCAACTACCGATAAACAACGTAAAATCTAAGTTTCAAAAATCCTCCTGGACAAACTAACATAGATAGAGGGCTGTACTTTTTTGAATTAATTACCCAATGTATCTGATCCATAAACGTGTATAACAATAATTTGTATCCCAACTACTTTGCTCGTAATCGCACATGAAGCGAAATAATAACATTCGACCACCGATAAACAACGTAAAATCCAAGTTTCAAAAATCCTCCTGAATAAACTAAAATAGATAGAGGGCTATACTTTTTAGAATTAATTACCCAATGTATCTGATCCATAAACGTGTATAATAATAATTTGTATCCCAACTACTTTGCTCGTAATCGCACATGAAGCGAAATAATAACATTCAACCACCGATAAACAACGTAAAAACTAAGTTTCAAAAATCCTCCTGAACAAACTAAAATAGATAGAGGGCTGTACTTTGTAGAATTAATTACCCAATGTATCTGACCCATAAACGTGTATAATAATAATTTGTATCCCTACTACTTTGCCCGTAATCGCACATGAAGCGAAATAATAACATTCAACCAACGATAAACAACGTAAAATCTAAGTTTCAAAAATCCTCCTGAACAAACTAAAATAGATAGAGGGCTGTACTTTTGAGAATTAATTACCCAATGTATCTGATCCATAAACGTGTATAATAATAATTTGTATCCCAACTACTTTGCCCGTAATCGCACACGAAGCGAAATAATAACATTCAACCACCGATAAACAACGTAAAATCTAAGTTTCAAAAATCCTCCTGAACAAACTAAAATAGATAGAGGGCTGTACTTTTTAGAATTAATTACCCAATGTATCTGATGAATAAACGTGTATAATAATAATTTGTATCCCAACTACTTTGCCCGTAATCGCACACGAAGCGAAATAATAACATTCAACCACCGATAAACAACGTAAAATCTAAGTTTCAAAAATCCTCCTGAACAAAGTAAAATAGTTAGAGAGCTGTCCTTTTTAGAATTAATTACCCAATGTATCTGATCCATAAACGTGTATAATAATAATTTGTATCCCAACTTCTTTGCTTGTAATCGCACATGAAGCGAAATCATAACATTCTATCATCTAAAAGCAACGTAAAATCTAAGTTTCAAAAATCCTCCTGAACAAAGTAAAATAGTTAGAGAGCTGTCCTTTTTAGAATTAATTACCCAATGTATCTGATCCATAAACGTGTATAATAATAATTTGTATCCCAACTTCTTTGCTTGTAATCGCACATGAAGCGAAATCATAACATTCTATCATCTAAAAGCAACGTAAAATCTAAGTTTTAAAAATCCTCCTGAACAAACTAAAATAGATAGAGGGCTGTACTTTTTAGAATTAATTACCCAATGTATCTGATCCATAAACGTGTATAATAATAATTTGTATCCCAACTACTTTGCCCGTAATCGCACATGAAGCGAAATAATAGCATTCAACCACCGATAAACAACGTAAAATCTAAGTTTCAAAAATCCTCCTGAACAAACTAAAATAGATAGAGGGCTGTACTTTTTAGAATTAATTACCCAATGTATCTGATCCATAAACGTCTATAATAATAATTTGTATCCCAACAGTCTGTAGTTATCGTAACAAAGCCAGTATTTGGTGTACCAGCTAATGAACCTGTTGTCGCAACCAATGCGACATGGTAGCTTGCACAAGGTTACCATTTTTAAAAATGTTAATACCGTAGGGTGATAAAAGTTTTGTTTATTCTCGGCGATTGTTTATTGTGATATCTCGCCGTTCAAGATGGTTTCCATTAGCGGTAGCCCCCATACGTGATTGTTTCCATTACAAGCGCTCGAAAAATAAATACACCAACAGCGGAAGTTTTCACGGGGACACCTGTAAGAGGTGGCACACCTGTACAGTATCAATCGTCGGCGCGGTTTCAGTTATCTAAACACAAACAAGTTCCCGATTATTTTTTCTAGCGGGAACGGGAAGGGTTAGGCCTTTATCCGAAACATGTACACCAAAAGCAAATATAAACGGATAAAGATACGATAAAAGGTGACATAATAACGCCAGATAGGACAGTCATTCTAGATTTTTGATACACGTTGTATTCGGAAGATGAATTTTCTTATTATCCTAGAAATTGTTGAATGGGCAATTTGATTGTCCGGGTGTTTTAATTGAAAATATCAAAGTTATTAATATTAATTGAATTAAAAGGAAGTCACGCTCATGTATTAGTTATTGTATGATCTATTATTATCTACAGGGTGAAATATCAACCTTGCAGCAAGAAAATGAGTAATTTTGCGCTAGTTCTAAATAAACATTAGTTATGATACCAAAATAATCTAGCTAGTTAGTTAATCTAGTTAGCCAGGATTTGTCAGATGTTGTGATTCTAATGACAGTAGGTAGTGTCAAATGCTGATGTTTTCACATTACATACTGTAAATATAATCAAAATGTCTGTCTAGTTCTAGTAGTTTTATTTTAATGCAGACGTGGCCGATCTCGATCAAATAGAATCTCATCCAGCTAAACTATTAATATATGGTATGATAAAGTCATGTGCCTGGCCACATCAGATTTTTTTTTAAAATTCAACACCATATGTATTTTTCCTGTTATCCTATTTATTTTTTTATTAAACTGTCTCAATTAAAATATAGAATGACTAGACTAAGAATCTAGCTCTAAACGTGAAATACGTAACTTTCGAAGATCCTAAAAGGTACTACGATCGAATCTTTAGAGGTCTATTTAAGAACCGGCTATATATCCGTCAGATCAAGTAGATCGGTATCTAGGTATCCGTGGAATGCGTCGCGTTTCCGGTATAGGCGTACAAATCGAGATCGCCTCGAGGAGCAAAACTAATGTGCTTACTTTTCGTTGGCACTATTTTTAAATGAGTTACGCTTTATTTTGTTATGCCGCGTGTAGACACATGTAAACCGCGATGGCATCGGTCTATCCGAGACGTCTTTAAAGTGCCATCGGGATAATTCTTCCCGCCATCTATTTTTATATCATTTCCATTCGGCAGTCAACATTAATAACCAGGATTCCGAGACGCATCTTCTTAACGGGGATTTTAAAAGAGGGAAATACATCTTACAATCTAATGTCTGAAATACATCTTACAACTGACGTCATTTCGGAGAAATTCAAGAAAATAAAAAAAATAATTCAGTTACATAATCTATATTATTGCTACTGAAGTATAGTATATATAATCTACACCTATATTTCTGATGTTTTCAACCAGTTATGATGTTAAATGGCCATTTTTAGTTTATGATGTTATGGGACATAACATCATAAACATCATATTGAAAATTCTAAAGGTACCTAATTAATAAAAAAAATGAAGAAATGAATACAGTGTTTAGGATTTTAGAAATTAGAAAATTATTTGGGAACAAAGGAACAGATTCTTTTCTCTATATAAACACATTCTGGTTGGCTGCTTTCATTTTATTTTTTTTTTTTTCAATAGAGTAATCTACTAATCAATATCAACTAACTGTCTCGAACTAATTCACAAATTCGATGTAAAAGCTTGTTTATTCGGGTTTTCACGATATCGCAAATTCTTTCTGCTTTAACGTTATATCGCTAAACGTTGTTGGAACCAGAAACTGCGTTGATGGCTGCCGTGGATTAAATTAAAAAATGTGGTTAATTTATTTAATGGAATATTTGCCCTAATAACTCCTTCACATAAGTCTGCAAAAAACTCTCTATTTGATATTCCCGTCAAATAGTCGTTATGCTTTTTAGTCTGTAAATGTTTTATTAAATTTTGGGTTTCATTAATTACTGTAAAACAGTCAAAACCCGTCAAAATAGTTCCCCTTTCCTTTACTACATGTAATTGATTAAAAGGAAATACACCGAACCACAAATACTGGTTGAAAAACGGGTTAGCAAGAACAGAAAACAATAAATTAATATACAAAAATTAAACCACAAGGGCTGGTTGAGAAAAATTAGAAATATTGACTACACATGCTGGTTAAAACAAAAACTATGCTATCTAGTAAAATGTCTTGAAAACGAAACAATATTGCCACAAATGATCGATAGAAAATTAAAATAATATGTATGGCCAATAAATTGGAGTCGACTAAAATATTCCTGATAGCAATAGAAACACCTATGGAGCGACTACATGACCTTCAAGCCACTATTTTGTCCGGTCTTTAGTTATATCTAGAAAACTTGTTTTCACATATACCAATACTTTGTAACTCAAAGAATAATTCAGAGAAACCCCAACATCAACATTATTTGTTGATTAAATGACACTAAAAATGTTTGCAAATTAAAAATTCCGATCTGCAAAATGCAGTAAATGTTTAAAATCCTTATCATTACGTAGTGTGCAAATTGGTTTCTTTTAAGAATCGATCACTTTGCTATATTTAAGCGTATGAACTCAGGGACATGGGCTTTTACAGTTCAATTTGTAATAATAAATAAATACAAAACAAAATAATATATACCTAATATAAGGAAAATATATATACTTATCCATTAAAAAATTGAATTTGGTCTTCTTACAAATGATCCTGTATATTCAAAAGTATTTCAATTTGTTAGTATAGCATGTTAATTGCTTAAATATCAATCGCTTAGTAGCAAAAATTGGGCTGGAAGTATTTCAAAATTATTTCGCTATAATAACAAACTTAAACTTTAAAGAAAAATCTACTATTTAAGATTTTAGAAAGACTATTTAATTTTATTTGTTATGAATGTCCTTTCATTTATTAACACTTACCCATATTTTATTTGTTACAAATTTTGATTGTTAATTGTTATTTATTTAATGTTCTTTTGTATTTCTTAAGTTTATTTGTTGCATAAAATAATTATGTAGGTACTTATATTGAAGTTTGTTCCAATAAATTGATTTTGGCTCTTCTGGAAACTAGAACTAGTCAAATTTTCACATTTTTCATACATTTACACGAGAAAAATCTTTTCTCAAAAAGAAGTCCACCAAATGTTAAGAAATCCCCCAGATAATACCACTAATATCTTCAGATCGCACGATACAATAAATAATAATTTATCTGCCTAAATCTTTCAACTTCAGATACCTATTTATACTTCGTTGGTGCAAACCGACCTAAGTCATCCTTTCAGCATAACGCCATATCTAGGAGTGGCACTTAATGCAGCAAGGAGCTTCATTTAAAAACCTTCACCATCGGCACCGCTTGTTATGAACAACGAGTAGCATCGCAAGAACGTTATTCATTGGAAACCCCAATGGGTGGGATTAGGATTCAGCGCGGGACGCGAGAAATATGTGTTTCCTGTTTGCCGCGACACTGATTGACATGTGTAATGATTGTCTTCATTATTTAACAGGTAGCGCGATCCGATATACCGCTAGCTTGACCGTGCACGCTCGTATCGGCATTTAACGCAACGCGGTGACGACGAGTTCTTCTTCTTCTTCTTCTTCTTCTTCTTCTGCGTCTTCTCGTCGAGTCGGTTTCGCGGGACCACGGTAACCTTTATTTCTTTCGTGGAAGCATTCGCGATGCCGCGACGTCGGATGTAACGGTCGACGTGTTTGCTTGCTGTTAAACGCGTTAACGGGTATAACGATCGACTAGACAAGTTTACCCAATCGGCACAGATTCTAAAGACAGGAGGTACCTATGTGAGTTGTGAACTAAGAGAATATTTGGGTATACATTTTTTGATTGGTACACACAGAATCTGCAAAAGTCTGCAACACAGTCAAAGAAATTGTAAGCAATGTTCGTCGATAATTGAGAAAAATCATTCAGATAAAGTGTGAGGGTACCGTCACACCCAATTTGATTAATAGAGTTAGTCTAAATACCTTTCGACATTTTTAGTTCTTCGATAATGTTAGAAAAATCTAATACCCAACCAAAAACTTGGCAAAACATAGAAAAATTAAATTAGGAATGAAGATATAACCTATGAAGAAGACACCATCCAGCTAGTTACTACAAAGGAAGTTGCCAGATTAATCAAGACAAACTTGAATCCAAAGAAGGCACCCGGATATGATCTTATCAATTAATCAAAATAAATCCATTATTTCATAATTTCATTATTTCATATATCTGATAGACTATTCAGAATAAAGCAGATCGGAACTAAAAGATGTAAAAACTGGAGTGGCCAAGGGAAGTGTGTTGGGACCAATGCTCTATCTATTATACAGAGTCCTGCAACTAAGCTCCCGTCTTCTGTAGCTCACTTACTCATTAAACTAAGAGTTTGACATTTTGCAGGCTTACCCTGTACTTCAAGGTACAATTCAAGAAATTATTTTTTATTATACAGGCTGTTCCAAAAATGTGCAACGCCATGGTAATATATTTTTTTAATTGCATGCTATACATTTTTCTACACATTTGAAAGTCTTTTATGGTTGCCTACATATCACAAAAATTTTATTGAAATCGGTTCAGTGACCGCAGCGGAAAGAAATAAAAACCAAAAAAAAATTGATTTTGCATCGTAGGCTTTAAAAATCAATAAAAACCACAAAATGCACCTCGTTAATAAAATTTTGCGACGTGCTTATTAAGTTAGATGTAATAGTCTCGTTAACCAAGTGACATTGATCCAAATTATACAGGCTGACCAAAATCGAGTGTCAAACTTGTCAAACTTCAAAGCGCGCTATTGTTCTTATTTTAAATTGGAACCCATAATTTTTTTTAGGTGAAACGATGCGGAAATAAAGAATAAATATTGTTTCTGAATACAACCCCATCACAATGCCCAATATTTTAAAAGTTATTCGCCAAAAACTCATTTTTCTACGTTTCCAACGGCAATTTTAGTTAATAAATATCGTACGTGGCGTTGAAAAACAATTTATTACAGAAAATATAACGCAGAGAGGTATTTTAGATTTTACTGTACTTAATTAAGTAGTTATTCAATTGCTAAATTTACTGCAAAATTTACCTATAGCCACATTTCCTTCTTTATTATGCAGTAACTTCATTAAGTACACTCAAATCTAAAATACGTCTATTATTTTTTATGAAATAAATTGTTTTTCAAAGCCACGTACGATATTTATTATCTAAAATTGCCGTTGGAAACGTTGAAAAATGGGTTCTTGGCGAATAACTTTTAAAATATTGGGAATTGTGATGCGGTTGTATTCTGAAACAATATTTATTTTTTAATTCTGCATCATTTCACATAAAAAAGTGTATGGGTTTCAATTTAAAATAAGAACAATAAGACGCTTTGAAGGTTGACAAGTTTGACACTCGATTTTGGTCACCCTGTATAATTTGGATCAATGTCACTTGGTTAACGAGACTATTACATCTAACTTAACAAGCACGTCGCAAAATTTTATTAACTAGGTGCATTTTGTGGTTTTTATTGATTTTTAAAGCCTACGATGCAAAATATTTTTTTTTTGTTTTTATTTTTTTCCGCTGCGGTCACTCAACCGATTTCAATAAAATTTTGGTGATATGTAGGCAACCATAAAAGGCTTCCAAATGTGTAGAAAAATGTATAGCATGCAATTTAACAAAATATATTACCATGGCGTTGCACATTTTTGGAACACCCTGTATAATAAAAAATAATTTCTTGAATTGTACCTTGCAGTACAGGGTAAGCTTGCAAAATGTCAAACTCTTAGCTTAATGAGTAAGTGAGCTACAGAAGACGGGAGCTTAGTTGCAGGACCCTGTATACAAGTGACCTACCATAGCTGGAAAATGTAACAGTCGCCTGATCCTGTCTACATTAACTTTACAAACAAAAGCATCGAGGACATACCTCATGTCAAGATTAACGACGCCATAGTTCCATATGCAAATACTGCAAAGTGTTATGGTATGACTCTGGATACAAAACTAAGGTAGAAAGAACATGTTAAGAAGAAAAGAGTAGAGCTTGGCCTCAAATACAGAGACCTCTACAGGCATCTGGGAAGAAACCCTCAGTTGTCAGTAAAGAACAAACTACAAGTTTACAATCAAGTACTAAAACCAATTTGGTTATACGGCATCCAACTTTGGGGTGTCACGCAAAAAAAAGTCAATATCCAAGGAATTCAGACATTCCAAAATAAAGTACTAACGAATATGGTTAACGGTCCTTTGTTACATACGGAACGGTGACCTGGACCGTGATCTAGGTGTCCCACAAGTCATCCAAGAGATAAAAGGATTCGCAACTAAACATCAATCTAGCTTAAGCCATCACGTCCTGCAGCTACTGGACAACCAGAATCTAGTGAGAAGACTAAAAAGAACTAAACCCTTCGAACTAGTGAAACAGTTAAATGTGTAAAAAGCAGAGCACAGTGAGTGAAGTGTTAGTTCTTCTTGTTTAGGAAAAACTAAATATAGGACCAATTGATAGCATATTAGAGACAAGTACCTAGTTTTAAGATTTCAGATTTAAATTAATGGTTAATCTTTTAGATTAGTTTCAATATGTCAAGCACTTTATGATTATTAATCAAAAAGTATGTGGTTTCTTGATTTAAGTGTACAGAGAATTAATGGTCTCAAGAAATTAAATAAGCAGCTTATACAATCACTGCAGTATCATTGCAGTTACCCACTAATAAACCAAAAGATTGGCTTTGTTCTTAACAATGCGTACCGTCAATACAAACATTGCAATTTCACGACATTGGGCAATAACCAAGACACCACAGATTACTAAGTTATTGTACTCACAATTTCGCTGGAATTTTCCAGAATTGACCGTCAGCCACCGGGGGACACTACTCAACAGAAAAACCGTTGACACAGACACCAAAAACTCCCCTAAACCGCACAAAATCCGCACGATTATCCGACAAAATCAAAGTCACGTCAAAACATATCCCCACCCGTGGTACCGACTGAAGTTGCATACCAACGTTACCAAGCGTGCAGCTGTATTGGTGCGAGTAACCAATACCTACTACAAAATTTCAGCGCTGATTCGGCTGTTGTAATGAGGCTTCTCAGCAGTAATCTTGGACCGATTTTGATTATTCTTTCGGCATATTTTGTAGAATTTCATAGAGATCGTCATGTATCATTGCAATTTTAAAATGAAACGGCTACTATTGACTATACAGATGGGGAAATTTATAACAGATGTAATTATTGAGTCGCTGACCGGTTTCGGATTGGAGAAAATAAGTGAATTAATAGGCAACTCGGTTGGTAACAGGTGTTTAGAATAAAAGCTAAAATATCTGTATAAGGTAAACGTCTCAAAGTTTCTGTTTCTGTTTCTGTTTAATTGGATAGAATAAGAAATCTGCAACATTGCAAATATTATATATTAATTATTGCAGTAGTTAAGTTCACACTTTTTTTCTAAGGTTAATCTTGCGGTATACAGTCTGGCGTTGCCCTGTGAGAATACCACGTTGCGTAGGTTGACCAAAGAAGGCTTTTTTGGATGAGTGCTGATTGTAGTCACTGCAGCTGTTTACAATACAAGTTCGCATCGATGTTTTTACCCCTTTCCAAAAACTCATAATGGACTATCTCGGTTGCTGTCCACTAAACACACAATAAAATCTTATTTGGGTGCAATGAAGCCTTGGCAGTGTGTGGCACCGAATCAGTAGGCGACAACCAATGATACGAACGCTTAGAACAGTGGTTCTTAACCTTTTTGAAGTCAGGGAGCACTTTTGATCATACGAAAAATTCGCAGAGCACCAAACCAAACCAACTCTTGAATGTTTGAGAGAAAAAGCACTCTCGATGTACCGAATTGCTTCTGAAGTTTTCTTTTTGATTGTATTCACATAATTCCACATTGTGTGTGTGTGTGTATGTTTTGATTTTCTGGTCCCACAAAATTTTGTTCGTGAACTATCACCTGGTGGTTATAAATGCCGCCACCTATTTGGTATATTGTGATAGTTCCTCCAAGCATCTGACATGTTCGCGGTAATATAAATCTAAATATAATAAAACTTTCAAAACCTTCTTAGTTTGTCGAATATTTAGGTAATTTGACTAGATTCTTTATATTAGCAGTTACGTACCACCTACTCAAGTAGTTTTGATAAGCTCATTTTTAATACAACTTTATACTAATCTAAGGCTTAATAAATCCACACATAACATGTGGATGATATGTAGATAAGGGCAAAAATATATATTATCAATACATCATATTTGTTATCTTTATTTCAGGAAATATATTTCAAAATATTTACATATTTTCAGAACTTTTTATGTGGCGTGTGTAGCAGAGCTATACCCATGTTTATTTTAATTGTATTGTGTTCTAAATTCTTTATTTATTTTATTCATATTTATTACTAATTGCAAATTGTAAATGTTTTTTTCTACTTTGCGTTTGTTATAAACTCAACGAAACCGCTCTCGGTGTCATTATGAAAACACTAGATCACAAAATTTTAGTAACTTTTGGTTTTCCAAGATTTATGATATCGACGTCAAGTGTCAAATAAGGCTGACATCTCAATCGCTATTGGTTTGCGTCAGTCGTAGTTGTGAATTTTACACTAACTACCAACTGTTGAATATAAAATTACTTTAAATTGTAAGATAACAACCGCATTTTTCGAAATTTATGTAAAATTAATGTCGCAAGGTAGAAAGAATAGTCTATAACAAAACAACTCGCGCGCCAATTGTTGTCTTCTAAAACTTGTATTATAGTAGTAGTAATAATCTTTATTCCAACATCCAGCTTTGTACAGGTTTATTACACAATTAGTTTCCTTTAATGAATTTCAGTTGGTGTTCGAACGGGCTATTGACCTAGGTCTTTCTGCCCTGCTCCATCTCCCATTTTGGGTCTTCTTGTATTATAATATACTATAATTGTTAGTTTTGTTGAAGTTGTAAATGTACTAACTAATACAAATAGAGGAACTTGTTGAAGAATATATTACGATATAGCATCATTACTTGAATCTCTATGCAAAATAACTTGATAAACGCCGGATGACAAAATGATTTTAATTCAGAACGGTTTGACATGGCTATGTCGTTTCATTTGGTAGTTTTGATAGGTTTCAATTTTTTGTTGCACTCTGGATTAATAAGCAACGTATTATAATTAGGCAATTAAAGCATACGAAATGTTATAAAAGATATGTTGATAGGTAATTTTTTGAATAAAACTAAAAGTTGATATGTTACGAACACTTTTGAGTTACAAAAATTCATTGTGGTTAAAATTATTACCTCTGTTATCATATGTTTAAACAAATTGTCAAATTACCATTTGTCCTGTATCATAAACAATTGATCCTCTAGGAACAAACGAGTTACATTTTATTGGTTGAGAATACTTCTACTATACAAATTAGCAAATGTATGCACTAGTAAGTGTATACATTTACGAAGTTGATGCTTTTCTTATAACATATACAACAACCGCACGTACCTATTTGGTTGCCTGATTGATATATTGATATATCGTATCAATTCGAAACTAAAAGACGACAAATTCACACAATTAATGTTGACCTAGCTATATTAAAGCTGGCCGAACGCGGCGGTGTTGCCTGCCGTTACGCGACGTCAAATTTTCGCCAAAAATAGACGACGGGACAATGAACTTGTTGGAATCTGCGTTTTACGGATAATCGTCGCGATCTATCAACGAGAAATTCGTAGCATTTGTCGAAATTAATACTTATGCATATATCACGTCACCATTCATCAAAACGTTCCTTTGCAGCAGCAGCATCCAGGTTTTGTTGATCACCGCATTAGTTATGGTGTCTGAGGAACTTTTTCCTTCATAATTGGATATTATGGAAGACACATTTTGACAGCTCTAATTTTTGAAATGTCCATTGTTTTATGGCTCTCTTTTTTAGTATATACCTAATTGATATTTTAATTTGTTTAGGGTTTTGATAGTTGTAGTTACGAAATATAATAACTGTTTTGTGCTGTACTATAATAACAAATAAGATATATTTTATTGAATTATTAACAATTTAAAAAAAAAATGTCTTAATAGTAATCTTTTACCCCGAAACTTGATCAACGTTTTCAAATTTTACAAGTAGAACACCAAATCTATTAGATAGTAACTTGCGCTTACATCTTAAATTTGTTCAAAAATTTTGCATCTTTATAAAATGTTTCAAGAATAGTCACGGCAAAAGAAATTGTTTGATCGACACAAATTTTCACTTTTCCAAATTGATGCCAATAAAATATTTTGACGTATTTTTGTTTTCTTCTTTACGATAAAATTGGATAACGTTCGAATTCATATGTTATGAATGTTTATTCATATGAAGACGTTATTTATTGTTCAAAATTGATGAAAGATTCAGTGCAACTTCTTAGAATATTAAATATGCAATTTCTAGTCAAGAAAAAAAAATAATATTTGATACTTGTACGTGTTTCGGTTTGCTCAAATACAGTTCAAATACCCCAACCATACATTGTAGATTTTTTATCTAAGTGTAAAGCGATAATTGTGCGATGAAGAAATGTCAAAAGTGACCATATTACCTCTGCCACAGCTCATCACAAACTCGAGATGCTTCGTACCAAAATATTACATATTTTAGTTTATGGTAAAATCCTTAAACTGGAAGAAACTGTTTCGCTGTACTCTATTACCTATTTAATAATTTTATATTCTGTAGTACATCACTGAATCCAGGAAAAGAAATCCGCCACAAATTTGTTTATTTTTACGTTTATGTTTTCCATGTTGTTGAGGGCAAAGTAACTAAAAAGACCATACTATCTAGTACTTACAAAAAGTGTTCTTCCTATTATAGCAACATGTCGGAGTAAACGAACATTTTATGCTTAATACTTAATTTAATCAGAAATATATAAATCGATATAGATATAGAGATTACAGATATAGAGTTGCAACAATGCTGAATGTCAAACACTTCCCCCATTACGTTTATTTTTACAACTCAATTATCTCTTGGCTTTGCTCTGTTTGTTATTTAAAATTTAACACGATAAAAGTATTTCATCATCAAAATATTTACCTTGCGTCATTTATAATGATAAATCCCCCCATCTATATGGAGTATAAAAATAATCCCACGCTAGTCAGACTAATAACTGTAATTTTAAGTGTCTTCTATACCCATCTACATTAAACCAAAGACATTTTTACAGCAGCACTCACGATGACAAATCTGGCGTCTCAAAACAAACCCCTTAATAATAGCCATAATTAAAAAGTCTGTCCGAATTAGTCGAGTACAAAAATATCGCGTTTCTTTGACCTTTCATGGTTCATTAAAAACGGCTCTTGAAGCCGAATTTTAATCGTTTTCTTCTTGCTTTTTAGGAAACCCGACCGTCCCTAATTACCGGCACTTCCGGGCTTGTCGTTCGGCATTTGTTTTGGAAATCGGACGCCCGCGGCGACGTACCTACTTCGGGCGATTGGGAAATTAAGTAAAGTGAAAAAGACGGGTACGCTTATAGAATAATGAAAGGATGTGTGATTTTCTAGGCTGGTACCGGACGTTACACAATGCCGTTCGTATGATTGCGGAAGTCGGAGTTGTTGCGCACGACATATAGGTTAAAGGTCGTACCAGTTAAGTTTACCATTGTTATTTCTATACAAGACGTCGCATTGTGTACGCTATGCTATATATCGAGGCGACTACGGAGACTCTTGTGTATGCGTTCAGGTTATTTTGTAAATCGTTCGATATTATTGTGCGTTCCTCTCTAACCAGAATATTATAATTGACCAGCATACTTTCCATATGCGTTTCGACCAAAATTATCAAGCAAAGGTCGCGAAATAATATGCTGGGGTACAATATTGTGTGATGAAATTGGTTCTAAATGCCCTGTTGTCATAAAAAAACTGGTGAACATGTGGTTACCGATGTTCGCCGTGGTACATAGTTGGAACCGAAAAAAGAAATAACACTGAAAGAGTGCTCAAAACTGATAAATTTTGTGCAAAATAGTTTTTTAAACTAATGATTTGATCTCCAACAGAATCAGGTTCTACTGGTTCCTATTCAAGATGTATCCTACGCAAAGCAACTATAATTTTACAAAACTATATATCGTGATTGATTGTTGATATCAAATGCCATATGTCAAACGTACAACACAACCACACACTCCCTCTTTTTAATCGCTTGCTATTGGGGCTTTCTTAGTTTTGCTGTGTTCATCAAAATACGCCAGCATGACATTTCGGTGATGTTTTGCGACACGGGTAAGTGACCGTCATCATTCTTTTCAATTATGCAAAGATCAAACGTACATCGTAGATATGAACGATTTTAATTACTGCTGCGAGATTGTATATGCCCAATAACTGGTTTATTGAATATCAGCATACACGTAGGAAGCTATAGTCCATTTAAAGTGTTGAGGATTTCTTAGTTTATGTAACGTATACGTTTTCGGTAACATTATGGACCGAATTCTGCTCGCTTCAATACCGTATTCGTTTTTGTCCGTCGCTGTCGACTTCGTCTTAGTTCTGGTTGTGTGCAACTTATTTGTATTACCTCCATTACATGTAATTTTACTAAGAATTTATAATATATAATTTATTCTAATAAATTGTTACACCGAAATTAGAATTTGGTTTCAATTATAAGCCAGTGGTACTAGGTAGAAACTGCTATTAAATGTTAACCGTTATAACAATTCGTTTTTAGTAACTTTTTTCTAAGATTGGTCACATGATATCAAATGCCATATGCCAAACAAAACCACACAAAATCACACCAAAACCAAAACCAAAAAGAAAACCACAACAACAACGCATTGGATGCAATAAAAAATTTAAAGCATGACGCAATTTTTGGCAAGAAAAATCAATCCAATCTCAAGAATATCTCTTAGAATTTGAAATCCTTCAACAAAGTTAATTCGTCCAGATTATCAAGAAAAAAATTAAACTGCCTTCCCTTAGGCGCATAAGTAAATTGTATGTACTAAAAATCTGATGTGGCCAGGCACATGACTTTATCATACAATATATAAAATTAATAGTTTAGCTGCATGAGAATCTATTCTATTGAGATAAATCGTGCGTATTGTCAAATCATCAGCATTTGGCACTACCTACACTACGTCATTAGAATAATAGTTATTAATGTAACAAATGCCGAAAGTACGGAATAGCGCGACGAGCGGCGATGCGGCGCGTCACCGAAGGCGGAGTGTCGCCGTCGCATATGAGCGAGTCGGCTATCTAGTCGGCAGGAGCGACATCAACGTTTATTGTGTTGATTTTTAAGAAATACGTATTTAAAAAAAAAATAAATGATTTCTGTATAGTAAATGCTAGGTTGGTACCACTTTGACGAAACGTCAAGTTTAAAGGTGCGTTCCGATTAGTAGGTAATGGTAGCTAATGGCGGTGGTAGAATACGAAATTATAGTGTTTCTTACATATCGTGATAATGACACATATTAGTTTGCATGTGCATAAACATGAGTCACTATCAATTTTCTATTGGAAATACTATAACAGCGTCTGCTACCACTGCCATTATCACTAATGAAAACGCACCTTAAAAAGGTAATTAAAATTCTGGCAGATTTATATTTGTTCATAACACATCCCTACCAAAATACTAAAATAAAACTACACTCATCGCTATACTTTATTTATAATTTTCTCAATGTATCGTTTTTGGAATTAGATATAAAGACGGGTTGATATTTCTTATCAACAAATAAACAAATTGGTGATCTTACTTTATTTGAAATTTGTATTTTAAAATTTGCCGCACTACAGCGGCAACGTTCCATAGTGGTTCTCCAACCTCTGATGAGATCAGCTGTTTTCGAATGTGACAACACAAAAAAATATTTGTCAAAATCCTGGCTACTATGTAATTTCATATCAATGCAGATGCGACCGATCTCGATCAAATAGAATTTGCTCTTGAAGCTAAACTATTAATTTTACCAAAAAAATTCATAGGCATAAATTATTCGAAATTTCCTCTACTTTAATTTATTAATGAACTATTTTGTCGAAATTACAGAAATGGCGGCTCATTTCTAAAATCCTTCAAAAAGGCTTAGAATAACCTAAAAAGCTAAACTATTAATTTTACCAAAATATTACATAGGCATAAATTATTCAGAATTTCCTCTACTTTAATTTATTATTTAACTATTTTGACGAAATTAGAGAAATAGCTGCTCATTTGCAAAATCCTTGAAAAAGGCTTAGAATAAACTACCAGTTCCTTTGGACCCTTTTTAACCAAAAGCTTTTCAGCTCTAAGATAGGTCATGAAACTTCTAATTATGAACTTTCGTCCCGATACCTTTAGTAGTTTTTCCGGAATCATCGCCACAAAAATCGTTTACACACACACGCACGCACGCACACACACACACACAGACATTTTTTTGTACCTTGGTCAAAAATGTTCAGGGGACCCAAAAAGACCTATTTCCGCTAAAATCTCAATTTTTTTTTCGGCATGATTACAATACTTTAGCATACTGCGTATGATAAAGTAAAAATAAACACAAATTAATTTTGAGTAAGTATGAGGAGAAACTGTCTACATATTCAAAAAATACAATTCTGATCTTTACAATCAGCTATAATTCTAACCGGGGATATTTTATAAAAGTCTAGGTGAACTTTACCTTTATAAAATTTTTGCTAAGTATAGAATAAATCATAAAATGTATTTAGATACCTTGAGGAACACTCTTCATTCAGAGTAATATTATCTACAATAAGATTTTGTCATGATTTTATCCCAAATTTACAAAGTTGACAGTTTACTACAGTACCAACAGTACTACAACCGGTACCCGCAAAATACCCTAGATTCTAAATATAGGAACCACAATTTGGTTTGACTTTACTGTACTTGACTGTACTCCATCAATTGCAAATTTAAACAAACAAACAAACAAAAACGCGATCCGATAGTATTGAACCTGGATGCTTTTTTTATTTATTTTTTGTCTAAATACTTTTTTGTGATTAGGTTCCAGGCAATCTCTTAAATTATATAATCTATCTACACACACACACATACGCACACATACACACGCACACATACACGCAGATAAGTATCGTTTACAAAAATAAAAAATATCTCTCGGTTGATATATTAGTTTAAGATGATTGTAAATATTGACCGGCACATCTTTTACTGGAATCTATCAATCTTCAAATACGTACGCTTATTGACAGAGTGTGTATTTGCATGTATCAAATAGTGAATGCCGAGCACCGGAAGTCGTCGATTACGTAACCGTGCGCGTTCGTATCTCGTAACGCTATAATATACGGATCTAAAATCGTATTTGAAAAAATAAAACACGAAAGGCGATCGCTCCGATGTTTGTGTCTACAAGTCAGAGAGCATCGCATCTCGCAGTCTCGCGTGTTATTGTATTCCATTACGCATTATAAACATACAACAACCTCGACTAGGAAAAATGTAAACTACAATCGAACGATAACAATGTGAAAAATAAACAGTGTATCTACGATTATGTTCTGTTTTCGTTACTGCATAGCTGTTTTGACGTAACGCCTTTTTTTGACTAGATAACGAACCGCCCGCTATGGCAATCCGACTGTTTGAAACTATGTTGAATATTATCAAGAATAGCATGCTAGACGCTCACCTTATCTAAACGCTTAACCTCTTCCTGGTTCCTTGATCTAGAAGCCGTGTTTCCGTGTTGGTTGGCTGATCTAAAAATAAAAGAGAATTGATGTTAAGCAGTATTAAAAACATACACAAGCATGGAATGTGATATTATCAAGTCAATATTGATATTTTTGAGAAAAGCAGTGCTCAGAAACTGCAAAAATCCAAAAATGACTTGAAAATCTATATTGCTATTTTAATAATGAATTCATTGTTTTTTATTCATTTCTACCCAAAAATTTTTTACAATATTTCCCCAGTATTTCCCCTGTTTTTGTTTTCAAAGTGTAATAAAAATTAGATAAAAATATCAAAATGACTTGCCTTCTGGCAGACCTACTTCCGGTAACTGTGAAAATGACAAGATTCTTATATATATAGAAACACCCAATTATTAATTCATGTGTATAAAAATTGCTTAAGATAGTCCAAATTCCATATAACTGTAATTTACACCAATGTCTTTACGCGAAATCTTTCTCAGGCAATTGTTTCGAGATAATGTACTGTGATTTTGTTTAATTCAAAAAATATAAAAGCGGGTAAATGGGGGGAAAGTTGTACATTTTCATGGTAATCAATTTACTAACATTTTGGTTTTAAACAAACTATCATTTAAATATTTTTTTTTGTTTATGTTTTATGGAAGTTTTGTACCGGTTATTTTTTTCACTAGCACACCATGTACTTTTTGACACATCTTAATCGAAGATTAATTCTAAGAATTTTTTTAGGGATTTTTTTATCGTTTTTGAGTTGTAAGCAATTAATCAAAACTCCTGAACACATGTATTTCAATTTGGCAGTTTTACATTTAATTTGGTTCTATATACTTAGTTGCTTTGTTATTATATTCCCCACATTTACTGTGGTAGTAGTAGGGTTTATTCACATTGTCACACTATAAAAATAATATAAAATTCTATCCGTTTGGTTAAATTAAAAGTTCATGAGTTATATATAATTAATTGCATACAACACAAAAATTATGCATTTAATAAAAAAATTATACAGGCTGTTCCATTAAAAAAGGAAATGTTACAAATTTCCAAAATAAATTGAACAGCCTAAAGGTATATTAGAAATATATTTAGATGATAGCATATTTAAACCCAAGAAGCTCTTGTCTGAAAAAAAAAATCAGAACCTTTTACGGTGGGAAAATTATTTCAGTGCTCCGGTAATTTTCACTAATTTTGATTCATTGCTTATAACTTAAACGTAAACCATTTTATAAAAATGAATCCCATAAAAAAATTGGAATTAATCTTACAATTGAAAAATGTAAAAATATACAGGGAAGAACGAAATAAATATCCTGTATGTTAAAAATGCATTTGCACGATAGCTAGTTTAAAACCAAAAAAACTTTTCTTTGATTTTTTTGTAAATTTGTTACGCTTGGTGAATTATGTGGGTGTTCGGGTAATATTGTCTAATCCTGTACATGTAATGGTTTCGACATATCTAAAAGTAGAGATTTCGTGAAATAAACATAATTATTAAACCAACTCAATAAACGGATAAAAGATACGAATCTGAAATATTCCATTTCCTAGAATTCACGTTTCAGGACGATATAATATAATAGAAGGTACGTGTTGTTTTTGGCAATGTTTTTTCAAAATCTTCTTTTCGTTCGCATCATCAACACCGAACATTTGCAAATGTCTTTTATTCAGATTATTTTGAGTGTACAGACGTGAATATGTAGGTAACTAAAATGAACAAATTTTGAAGATTCATAAACTAAATAGCCTGTTTTTTTTCGGGTTTCTTCATTTTTCACTGTTGAATACCATCGATATTATAGAATGAACTGCACCAAGCAAACAGAACTATCGGCAAAATCACTACACAGTGGCAAATATATAACATTAAGAAATACTTTCTCAAAAACATAATATATAATGTAAGTGGTCTTACTATTAACTTAGCAATTTTGAAGTTTCGACGGTTTCGGTTTGCAGAAATCTTATAATTTTCTAGTGGATAAACAGCCGCAGAACATGTGCAGTCAGAGCACTTGACTAGCAACGTGAATTTTGCCCTAAAAGATACTCAAACATCATTTCAAAGATGTTAACTCTGGAATTACTTAATGGCAAAAAATCAAATAAACTGCGTAAAACTACTGAAACATTCCTATGTAACATGTACCACCATCAACTGTCCACTCTTAGGTTTAAACTTGAATTTTTTCAAACATGTGTACAACCACTATTACGTTATTATATAAGAAAACAAAAAATCTAGTCAATAGACAAGATTCCAAATTTTACTCGGTCATGATCTGACATTTTTGCGGTAAGAAGTTTATAAGAAAAAATCAGAAAAGCGAGTATTGATTTAAAACTATTAAAACTGCATAAATCGGGTATATCTTTACACTTCTACACCGCTCTTTTGCTTTTGATAAGTAGTTTCAGAGTCATCCTCGTATGCAGTCCATTATCCATTTCTAATTCCTAAGAATCCACCACGGTAACAATACAAGAGCCTTCACAGCAAAGACTCGAACCTTTCAAACGCTAAAATGAGTTCCAGTACTAAATTTTGACCCAACAAAAGCCCAAACCCCGAAATGAACTTGCGCTTTTAGTTACATACATATATCTACCAGACAGGGAACTTTGCGGTTCCTTGGAAGCCGATATCCATACTGTAAAACCTCTCGAAGGCCGTAAAACACTCCGAAAGAATAATATCCAGTTGATGGGCACTTCGCACAATATCTCGGTCAGGTCCTCAGGTACTCCACGGTCCTCGAAAAAAAGCCCAAACACAAAGGAGTTACTCCATTTCCTGGTGATAAACGACAAGGGAAGTGAATATCCAGGTCCTCTGGTCAGGCGCTTAGCTGTCTGACTTGTCCGTTCTTCGGCCTCTTGCATCTCTAGCCGCTATGTCTACCTGTTCACCTGGCCAAGCTACCTGATGGGCCCTTTAATTCTCGAGAGTGCCCTCTTTGTGTTAGCCTTTGAAAACGTTCCGGGAGATCAAGTCCCTTGGATAAATTAAAGTGACACATTTTGCGTCGTTAGCCGTACACACCCAGTTTTTCGGACTTTTATTCAAGAGCTATAATAGGAAGTATGTCGCGGTCGCCCACATGGACGAAAGCATGGACCTTTTCCTCCTAACTTCTCGTGTTTCTTCCACAAGTATTGTCAGGGCTTTACTGTCAAGGTAGAGACGCCTTCTCAGAAAAAAAAATACGTCAAAAGACCTTTTAAATCCTACAGAATTGTAGTTCTAGATTGGATATAATACGTCCTAACTCCGGTTTTTAGTTTGTGTTAACAATTAAAAAATCTAACAACTTTCTTTCTTAAGATGATGCCAACAACTCTTCTTTGTTTTTCTCATAGGAATATATTATGAAAGCGGGTTACAGTTTTAGGGTTAAGTCTTTCTTTTCTATAAGATAGGACAACATTCTGGACCATTTTATCAATTTCAAAATCTTTCAAACACGATATAATGTTAAAAATTCAGTTGTATTACGCCCAGTATATTATTCTATTAATATTAGCATATTGGGATATGAAATTAACACTTTGAAAATAAGTCAAATACATCTGCAAATACGTAAAATATAAACATTTGATATACATATTTCAAAAACACGTTTCAGTTCTCGCACCGCTGCACCTGGCTGGACAAAAACTTGTTATTTTAAGGCCGAAAAATAACTTCTACGCCGAATTATGTTAGAATATTTGAGAAAAATATATTAAAGCCGTCTCAATGCGTTGCGGAAAAATACATTTTCTACTTGCAAGAATTGTTATCGACTTATTACGAGATCTTAATACATAATATTAATAATAATACATGTGTAATGCATTAATGATGGATGAATGTACTATCGTGGCTATATATTATGTCCCTTCTTTTGACGTCGACTTTCTCGCAGAACTAGGGGCGAAAAAATTTGAAAGAATTCTAATGCTATCCTTGATTAATACCTATGCTACAACTCATAAAAATTAGAAAGCTGTATGTTGGCGTTTTCCCGATTTTTCCAACATGAGAAATCTCCTGCAGAATGCTAGTTTTCAATGTGCATTTTTGTAAAATCATTGGATTAGCGCTTGACCCACAAAAACCTACATTATGCAATGCCAGCAATTCCTTTATTAGAAGAGCTAGAATAATGAAATATAGACTATAGGCTACCCACTAATTCATAGGTTTAAAGTTTATTACATAATCATTGTTTATCTTGCATTTTTCATACAAAAGATCGTGCTTAAACTCCGCGTGAATTCCGACGCTCTACGGTCTTTGGGGTGCTGCGGGGAAGGGAGGCGTTAGTGGTGCTGTCATATCGGAGAGGAACCGACACAGCTGAGAGAACCGGGGCAGCTTATTATCAATACACAAAAAGAACGATAACTTGTCAAGGTAGTAATTTTTAACTAACAATTAAATTCTTAATATCTGCATAATTTTGATTATAATATTGTGACCCGGTACGAGAGAAATCTCTTCTATCGATTGGCGTTTATGTTTTCTTCAGTTTTATACAATAAGGTTGTAAACAAGATTTTGATGGAAGCGGATAGATCTAATAATATGAAATTAGCAGATTTTCCGATTAGTGGTGATTACTAAATTAAGTTTGCTTGATAAACCTAAAAAATATTTAAAAAGTATGCCCGATTTTGTTATATAAATATTCAAACTATTATAACAGTTTCAACACGATAGTACTTGTACTATAGACCGCTACATGTATGCTGACATTCAATTAAGTGAAACAACCAACTCAATAAGCAGAAAAAATGAGCAAGAAACACTAAAAGCATTAAGACTGAAATAAGTACATATACTGAATCGCTTTTTTTCATATATTTTCCAGTCATAAAGAGCTCCATTTTGTCCTCGCTCATCTCAAGTTTCCCATAAATCTTTCCTCAAAGCATCCATACATGATTATCAAGTTTTTTGCGCAGTAATGATTAGACCACACTCATAAATAACTGAATGAGCAGCTAACAACCAGAAATTGCCACCATAATACCCCGGAATAAAAGTTTTATAGTTCGAGATGCTGTAAAGATAAAGCTGGGTATCTACCGTAGATGTATATCCCATCTATATATATTTTTCTCGTTTAAAGTATTCGCTGCCGGCGATGAAAAAAAAACATAATTAACTTCTGATAGGGCCTTATCTATAATAAAATAACGAGTGGGATATTGAATTCATTATAGGCATGTCGGTGTGTGCGCTGCGACGCAATTGTTATTTTTTCAATATCGCGGCCTGTTATCGCCACGTATGACAATGATGACAATAAACTTATTGATGATGCCACTTCCACGTTACCCTATAAAAAATAATTATTTTTTCCGATATAGCGCGGCGACCGACGCTGATAGCGGATAACGAATTACAGAATCGGTCAATACTTTTATTCGAGTTCAATCAACTTACGCAGTTTTTTTATATAGCGAATGGTATGGAATTAGCTGAGAAATTGAATTCTGGGTTGTTTAGAACTTTATGGGAAATGAAAATTTTGCGCTGCGTTTTTAATCTCCGGTTTGACGATTGCGTGGAAGCGGAAACTTGCTGTTTTACTACAGGGATATTTTTGCTGGGGCAATATTAAATTTGTTCTGCCACTTATCTACAATATTCCCTGGTAACTCAATAATCAACAAATCCATGACTGTATACAGGGTCCTGCAACTCAGCTCCCGTCTTCTGTAGCTCACTTACTCATTAAGCTAAGAGTTTGACATTTTGCAGGCTTACCCTGTACTTCAAGGTACAATTCAAGAAATTATTTTTTATTATACAGGGTGTTCCAAAAACGTGCAACGCCATGGTAATATTTTTTTTTAAATTGCATGCTATACATTTTTCTACACATTTGGAAGCCTTTTATGGCTGCCTACATATCACCAAAATTTTACTGAAATCGGTTGAGTGACCGCAGCGGAAAAAAATACAAGCCAAAAAAAATTGATTTTGAATCGTTGGCTTTAAAAATCAATAAAAACCACAAAATGCACCTCGTTAATAACATTTTGCGACGTGCTTATTAAATTAGATGTAATAGTCTCGTTAACCAAGTGACATTGATCCAAATTATACAGGGTGGCCAAAATCGAGTGTCAAACTTGTCAAACTTCAAAGCGTGTTATTGTTCTTATTTTAAATTGGAACCCATAAATTTTTTTATGTGAAATGATGCAGAATTAAAAAATAAACATTGTTTCTAAATACAACCCCATCACAATTCCCAATATTTTAAAAGTTATTCGCCAAAAACTCATTTTTCAACGTTTCCAACGGCAATTTTAGATAATAAATATCGTACGTGGCGTTGTAAAACAATTTATTTCATAAAAAATAATAGACGTATTTTAGATTTGAGTATACTTAATTAAGTAGTTATTCAAATGCTAAATTTACTGCATAATTTACCTATAGCGCTAAGGACCGAAATGTGACTATAGGTACATTTTGCAGTAAATTTAGCAATTGAATAACTACTTAATTAAGTACAGTAAAATCTAAAATACCTCTCTGCGTTATATTTTATGTAATAAATTGTTTTTCAACGCCACGTACGATATTTATTACCTAAAATTGCCGTTGGAAACGTTGAAAAATGAGTTTTTGGCGAATAACTTTTAAAATATTGGGAATTGTGATGGGGTTGTCTTCAGAAGCAATATTTCTTCTTTAATTCCGCATCGTTTCACCTAAAAAAAATTATGGGTTCCAATTTAAAATAAGAACAATAGCGCGCTTTGAAGTTTGACAAGTTTGACACTCGATTTTGATCACCCTGTATACTTTGGATCAATGTCACTTGGCTAACGAGACTATTACATCTAACTTAATAAGCAAGTCGCAAAATTTTATTAACGAGGTGCATTTTGTGGTTTTTATTGATTTTTAAAGCCTACGATGCAAAATCAATTTTTTTTGGTTTTTATTTTTTTCCGCTGCGGTCACTCAACCGATTTCAATAAAATTTTGGTGATATGTAGGCAACCATAAAAGGCTTCCAAATGTGTAGAAAAATGTATAGCATGCAATTTAAAACAATATATTACCATGGCGTTGCACATTTTTGGAACACCTTGTATAATAAATAATAATTTCTTGAATTGTACCTTGAAGTGCAGGGTAAGCCTGCAAAATGTCAAACTCTTAGCTTAATGAGTAAGTGAACTACAGAAGATGGGAGCTTAGCTGCAGGACCCTGTATATTCCGGTTCATCCGTTCAGTATACAGTGTGTCTTGCACTATGGCGAAAATACCCGAAAACCTGGCCAAAAACTAATATGATGAAAATGCTGCAATTGTCAAAAATCCACTTCAGTTACCAAGGCAAGGTACCAGTGTATGTGAGGAGCACAAAAATCTTGATTTCTAGTTCCCAATTCACTCGAAGTACAATAATTCAACACTGCCTTCAAATGCAATTTTCTTTGTATTCATGGCCGTGTGGATATTGTTTTACAATGTATATTCTTCCTGGATGTTGGTACTTACGTAATGCGCTTTAATAATGATGAAAAACATAAAACATTCTGATATAATTTCAATAAGAAAATAGCTGGTTCGTATTTTTAGTATTCGTTCTAGAAACGGTCGGATTTAATTGAAAGTTACTTCCTGTGATATTTGAAGCTGTTGATTTTAAATCTGATGTCAAGGTTTCAACAGAATTAACAGGCTATAATCGAATTTAGTTTTTTCATTTGGAAAAACTTTGAAAAGCCGCATAATAATATTACTTCCTTGTGTGAAAAAGATTCGTAAAATGTAACAATAGGGTTAACAGCAAAGTCTCAAGTTTTATGCCAATCGAACATTTTCGGTCGCCATATTGATTCCGCCAGTTGGAATTTGAAAATTCTGATATAAGATTAAGAATCAGGAGACTTGTAATATTACAAGAACAAATTTTTATTTTTATTCTTCTTGTTTGTACGCAGCTTTTTCAAAAAATTCTCTCCAAACTTTACTATACTCCTTAAAAAATGTATTTTCATCAGTACTACCCCTCTTAGAAACGCTAAGAATAATAATACTCCAATCGAAATGTATTAATATCGCAAACGCAGACGACGATTACGTAAACGGCAACAATCTCGGTCACGCGTAACAGAAAACACGTCCAGTGCATAGGCGTGCGACAGGTTGGTTATATAACACCGTCTGGTCTGATATTGACACAGTTAGGCACGGTTATGCGATATCAATCCGAAAAAAAAAACTAATCGAAATTGGCATTTTCGGATTGTACGATCAGACCTACCGACCACTGTTTCGTACCCCGGTCGTTACAAAACGCGATAACGCTTCTTGCGAGTGTACCACCGGGCTAGATGTCACGTTTTGTTGTATAAGATGTTGGGCAAACCTCTGGCCGAATGGGAGAAAGTTATCGACAAGCTAAATTTCACGCACACCCACTTGTACGGAAAAAATAATTCAGGCAATCCGACACCTCACCGTGTTGAATCACGGTCTGGACGGTGCTTGGGCAATTTTGGGTGCTGTATTTGGTGTTCTGCCCTATATATTTCGCGTACATATCTACTAGTATTTTTGGTATTTGTATAATGAATGGTACGACGTTGCTTTTCACTATATATTACCCTCAAACTTCTATTTCAATCTTTTCCTATAGCCTCGTTAGATAAAATATGACGACTGTTTTTTAAGTGCATACCTCTTTTTCGTGACTATATTTGTTACTGATGAAACAAAAACCACGGGCGTAGCTACGGGGAGCAGTGGGAGCAAACTGCTCCAGGCGCACAGGTATAGGGGGCGCAAAATTATAAGATCAATAAAAAACTTCTATTCGCCAAATTTGCTAAATAAAACTCTAAGGACCTACATGTTTTGTGATCTTGACTTAATTATCATAATTTTGATTTATAGATTGGTGGTTTGTATTTATACATAATGTATTCCATGTACTGCATTTAACTTCTGCAAATATTCATTTTTTTTAAGCAATCGCACAAAAGCCAAATTTACAGAAAAGGAATTAATTTCGGAAATATTGCTCAAAACTATCTGCTGCAGCTGTGAAACTGGATGTAACAGTTTGAAATGTGGCTGCCGAAAACATGGTTTCAAATGCTCAAATTTATGCTCAAATTGTCATTGTTCTGAAAAATGCTCCAATGTGGAAGAAAAAAGTTAGTAATTCAGATGAAATTGTGGATGAAATACCAATGCAGACTAGAAATAATATTGGAGACGAAGACGGTGATGGTCTTGAAGATTTCGAAGATCTACTTAGAATCGGGAAGGTTTGTCGAATCTAACGATGAAGAAATGCCATCAAAGAGACAAAACGTAATGGATAGTAACAAATGTAAATAGAATTTAATAAATCAAGTCTTGTACTGAAAAAAAAAATAGCAGCAGTCACATTTTTTTAGATGAAATCCCCGTTCAATCCTACCTTTAATTATATTTAGAACAACTATTTTTGCCAGAAGAAGAAAATATACTATTCTCATGAACAATTTCTTGCAACATAGAGGTTTAGGGGGAAAAAACAGCCGGAATGAACCGGAAGTAGGCATAATTGAACTCAGCATCACCATTTTAAATAAAAACGTATGTCGTATGTACTTTTATTGCATATGTTAAATATTACCTAACGTTTAATAGATTGGTGATTATTAAAGGTAAATGATTAAATTGCTTCTATATTAGTTATCTATTAATCTTAGCAAATTGGAATGTGAGATTAACATTTTGAAAATAAGTCAGAATCGCGTGAAAATATGTAAAATATAAACATTTAATTTCGATTCGACACATCTCATATGTGGATATGCAAACACATTTCAAGTTCCTGAAACGCTGCGCTGGCTGGTTGGACAAAAAAAGGGTCGTCTTCTGGCCGTGAAATAACTTCTACGCCGCATTTTGTTAAGAATATTTGACGAAAGCATATTAATTTCGCCTCAATGCTCCGGATAAAAATACCTTTTTCTACAGGCAAGAAATTATTTTCGGGATTTCGCAATACGTTTTAGTTTCGACAAGAAAATGAATTCATGGTACGTAGTATGTCTTGCAAAATATAATAAATACATGTGTATACACATAAAAAATGTATTTGTTTGATAGAAAGAAGGTGTATTTGTGTCAAACAACTTATGTTTTCAGTTAAAATTTACAATTTCTTCTATACGTAACTAGAATTATTTACAAATAATTATGATTGTGTTGAGTGAAATAATTATAATACACATTTATTTACTTTTTGAGTATACTATTGTAGTATATGGCTCAGTTTAAATTACTGTTAAATGGCTATTATTTTAGTATATTGGTGTTTTTATTCATAAACTTATAAGTATGTAAATGGTTTTCAGTCTTTTCTTGTTAATATGAAACATATAATGTTATTTATTTTAAGAGAAAGAAATTGCCAATCCCAAAATTTTAGTGGTAGGGAAAAGTTTCAATTGGCTAATACGCTTTCATCCAAATAATATAATGGAAACCTGAATATAAAAAATATAATAAATTTATGAACAAAGTCTGTTTCTTGAATGGAATATAAGGAAACCTGAAAAAATGCCAGCCCTCTTCCGAAAAACAAGGGGGCCCACATATATTTCTTGCTCCATGGCGTTGAATATGTAGCTACGCCACTGACAAAAACGCTAATCTATAGAAGATACTTTAAATGTGGTTTTCACATCTCCCATGTTTATACCGAGAGTTAAACAATGTTGATGGTCATACAACTTATGTAGACATGATTCAGGAGTATGATAATACACTTAATTTTCTTTTTCGACATTGTTGGTTGAGTTGAAATGCGATAATTTAAGGTTGCAAGAATAGGTTCTTTGATTGAAACAATTATTAATTAATTCAAGAAATTAATGTAGACTTTTTATATCATTTTATCAAATCTAATAGATTTGACACATTTTTAGTTTATCTATTCTTATTACAATATATCAATTATCGGTAATTCTAGTGGTTGTGACGCCTAACAGTTCCTATAATTCTGGTGCTGAAACAATCAATCGACAATCGCATATAAATCCAATGATTGTTATGTTATTATCAACTTTAATTTTTACAATTCATAAAAACACTAACACCACAGATAGTAATTCTTTGTCACATATAAATAATAAAAATATAATAAAAAAATAATAAAAATCTAACACTTGGTTTAAAAAATACCTAACATTAAAATTGACACAGATTTTAGGGGTTTCAAATACATCAAAAGCGTTTACAAGACTAAAATCCTTTCCAATAGTTCTTCGGCATTTAAGACCAAACCAAAACCGTGCAGTTTTTCGCAATCACTCTAATTAATTAAGAATGCCATAGAGATAAGCGTCGCAAAATACCGATCGAAAAAAAAAACCCACCAACCAAACTTTGATAACTTTGTTTTCGAATTTTGACGGGCGTGAACTTCGTCCTCCGTCTCGCGGTGCATTTTGGGTTATCTCAAACCGGATATCCTAGCCGGTTGTGCGCCTGAGGTTATCGGTGGGCGAGGTTATCACCACAGCCGCAGCACCTCCCCGTATTTCCCATTTTTTCACTTATTTTATAGGGCTGCGCCTCTCGCTCCGCAACTTCCCAATTTCCGGTTTAATACGAAGCGGGAAAAAGCAACGGAAATTACTTCTTTAACTTCGCCACTTTGTTTTTGTCGGTCTGGCGCGGACGCAGACATGACTTAGCATAATTTCGCGCTGACACATTGATTAGGATAGGTTATGTTTCGCTTATAATAATCTACGAAAAAGCTATGTTGTTTGTCGAAGGCAATAATCATTTGATCTTGAAATGTAATGTTATGTAGTGGTGTAACGTTCCTGCTAAAAGTAGCATGGCGAAATATGTTATTGATTCGCTACACTGTTTTTTTTTGTAACTGGTTAATCGATGTTCGAAACAAACTGTTATTATTTAATGTTAGATTAGTAGTTTATTAGTGTAGAGGATTCCTTGCGCTTTATATGGACGCTGCAAAGTGCTAGTATACAGTAATACTGCTGCGAACGCAGCCTTTTTGCTAAGTGCAGACGTTTTAAGACGTGTAACAGGACACTTCCTGACAACAGCTGCGTTCGGTCGTCATTTTGTTTCTTGTAAGATTTCCTAGGATGCATACCAGAGTGCCACGAGGTTATTGAATTGCCCCTCGAGTATTTTTCGCAAAAATTCTCTCAAGAGGCTCGCACACAACGGTCTCTAAGGCTTCTTTGTAATTTTATATAATTTTACGACAGCTGAGTTACTGCAGATTTATTAAGTTTTACACACAAAAAAATACAAAGTAGGTACTAGTATTTGTAACAGAATAAACTTTATTGTTGTAGACAAATGTTGAGGTAGATTTATTCGGATCGTTTTGCTAAATCATGCGATCAATCAATTTTACGCATAATCACGCGTAAACATTCCTTGTTTTACGGTTCTATTATGTCACGCAATCATTTGCGCTTAATTTACACATTTTCAAGCTAATCTTAGGGATTCCGCATAGTTTTGGTCAAATCTTAAGTTCCCAGTTTCATGTATCTGTCGTTTTAAATACTAAATATTTTTTTTTCTATTGACAGTGTTTCTATTGACATTGCAATATGGAATAAAATATATTATTTAACTATTTCAGTTTATAAATTTACGTTTTGTGTAATTTTGTATCACACTGATGTTCTTTTACCTACGTGACGGACTGCTTCACTCGTATATCGCTTGTATTATAGGTATCTTAGAACAAACTAACCAAAAATGTAAAATATTTAATTCTGCCGGATCTGTTATGTTAGGTGTATTGTTACTGAATTTTATTGGCCAGAATATTGAAAAACACGTAAATTTACCACTATTGAATTTTCATACTTGTCTAATAGTGTCACTGTTATATTAGGGTGACCAACTTTGGAATGCTCCAAAATGTTATGCTGAGCGTTTTCTTTTGGCACTGATTTTCGCTAAAACTTGACCCAATTTACAGTTTCTCTTTTCAGTTTCAGATTCTCCAAAATAAGTTGTCCGACAGTGTGATAGTTTAATTACAAACATCGTGTTTTTGACAAATTAAACAATTGGAAATCTTTGGAATGTTCGATAACTACACTCTACAGTCGCAGGTTATTTTTATTCAGCTAATAATTGTGGTGCTCTGGCATAGACAATAATACGCAAATGACACTATTTTTTTTCTTTTCTTTCAATTGTTTCAGCAAGTTTATTTCTGCCTTTACCGATAGAAAACTCTGGGATGTTAGATCCGACTTAATTTCTACCAATATTTACCATTTATGGGATTTATCATCTTAAATGGTTGTCAAATGAGCATTTCTGTTTCGTTACTAAATTGTTTAAGAAGCATTATTTTTTTATTATATTTAAGCAGTGGAAGAGTGTGTAATGTTGTAATCAATTAAATGTTTTGTCTCATTTTAAACCAGGGTTTTCTTTTAGAAACAATTAAGTCAAGTGTAAATGTTATTTTATATTAGTGCGAATTGTGGTCTATCAATTTCCCAATACTATTGTCAAACTTATTCTGACCATGATTATTGAAGACTCAATACTCGAAAAGTCAAGAGTAAAATAAATTAGATACGTTTGTAATTTATCAACTATTTACTATAACCTACCATATTAATACAAGGGCAGAGTATGAAGGTATACGTTTCTATAAATTATTAGAATATTATTAATCAATTATAAATTATCTGTCTAAAAATTACAACTACATTGCTGCTTTATTTTAATTACAATTTTCTTTTAGTAAAAACTCAATGGAGATATACATTAAAATCGTAAGATTGCAATGTACCTTCTGATTTTACTGGCATCTATACGTATTAACAGCACTTTTAAATATTAACCGCATAACTAAAATGTTTAAGTCGGTTTTAGCACCAATTTGTATTTTATTAGCCATTGAATACAAATGTGGGCAGCATGTGTTTTGCACAGACCATAACCACAAACTCCTGTTAAAAATATCTTATAACACTGTCGAAACTAAACAAAATAACGAATATTATGTATAAGTGTAGAGAATTAATAAAATATTAGTCAATTTGTTAGCCAAAATAAACTGTTATCAGTATGAATAACGACAGTTTAATCTGACCACTTTATCATTCCGTGACAGTTTTGAAAAATATCTCATATTTCATACGTCCATAGAGGGCGTTTCGAATAAAACGTCACGAATCAACAAGTTTCCGCGTCGTCAGAGACGGAATAACCTTGAACGTAACCGGAGAAGTAACCTGTACCCCTAGGAGGGTGGCTTGGGGCCACTAATGACACATTGACAAATAGTGGTCTGGACCGAAAATGGGGGACAAGTTTTTACGTTTTTTTTTCTGCCGCTGCACCCATATCCCTACTAACGTCCCTCTCCTAGGGGCGCGACCTCAAAGGGGATGTTTGGCAACGCACCCCCGTCTTACCGAAGCGGGATTACCGCATTAAAAACGCTTTGTTTAACTTCTGTCCGGTTTTTGTGACTCACCCGACCGAGAAAAGTGCAGAATTTGCTCGAATTTTGGAAGTTTTCAATTCGAACCGTGTGGTGTAGACTAGTGGAAAGATGTATGTTCCTATCGTTATCCACAATTTGAAACGAGCATTTCGGTTATATATTTAGCTATGTAAAAAAATTGATATACCACAAACATGCTGCTTAAAAATTCTAAAATAGTGATAGGAACATACATCTTTCCATGACTGTACATGGAATGCAAATAAGCGATTTATTTGCCAGACCGCAGAGCGTGCTGAATTCTGAGTTGTGTAAGTGGGTTCTTAAAAGAATTATTTACTATGACTAACTATTTATTGGTAAATATCTTGATGTAAATTCGAAGAAGCTTTATATGCTGCGTGTTTTAGAATGGTTTTCAAAAGGCTTTATTCTGTATGGGCGAGGAGATTGCTTCTCCTGTAGTAAAGAGGGTGGATAATAGGTAACAGCGTGATACTAGAGTAGGGGTAACTACCCTTGTCAGGTCGGAACTAGGGTCCCTTGGCGTTGTTGCCGTTTTTACCGGATTTAACTGGGTGACCTCAATATCCTGGTTTTGCTTTATAATTACGTGATCTTCCATTACCGTATTACAAAAGATTAGCGGGACTTTATGATGTTAAAAAGGGTGTTTTGTTTGGGTTAGTTTGAGACATCCCAACTAGTAAATAGGGACCTTCTTAAGGGTCGCAGGTACTCTATTACATTTTTTTTATTTATCCCAATACCTAAATTTATATACTAGGGAAAATAAATTTAGTATAGGTACTGCAATAGCAAATATTTAACTATAAACTAAAAAAATATAAATTACAGAAACAATCTTACAGCTCTTAGTTAGTTCTAAGTGACGCTTAAAAATATAAATGTTAAATTCCAAAAAGTAAACCAGTTTCTGGGATAGGTAAAAGACCGATGTATTAAAAGGCGGCAATATTTTTTCACCTAAGCCCTGAGCCACGTGTCCTTGTCAGCCAAAAGTTATATTTTACTATGGCTGAACATAGATGCACATAAGTTGACTCTCTTAAAAACGGTTGCAATTTTGTATTTTAACGATAAATGTGACTTTTTTGTTATACCTTCTTTAGAACCAAGTATGAACTTTCATTCGACATTATTTTATTAAAATTTACCCACAATTTTATTGTTTATTGCAGGGCCGAGAACATTCGCTGTTATATAAAAAAAAAACAGTTTTATGCAGAACTTGAGTGTTTTAGTTTAGTGTTTAGCTTTGTTAAGCTTTTAAAAGTGGTTCAAATTAGAGTATACATATTTGACATTACAACTACTGGAAAATCTGCTGCGGATAGGTGCGGATGCGGTTTTTGTGATTTTATTTCTAATGCGTTGTAAAGCAAAATCCAAAAATTGATGTACCGTGATAGTAGAGGTAATTTAAAACATATTTAATCATATTGAGCTATATACAAATGGTTACGGTTATTGAGATATTGACAACTTTATGTTCAATGCATCTTGTTGTAAATGCCATTATGTACGTATACTTTTCCGTTTTGGATCATGTATAGCAAACAACCCCGATGACCTAGACTCTTAAAAATCATCCGAAAAAAGCCTTAAACTTTGTACCTGTATATGCATTTCTAGGAAATTAGTTGCTTGAAGCCAATCGGATTCATATTCAAGGCAAGAAAATACATCGAAAGCACCTACTCGCATACACAGTTCACTGGTTTAAATTGGATTCTTGTTGAGGAGAGACAATAGTAAGTTTGTGAATAGAAACTGGTTAGGCGTTTTCGATAAATGTGTTTATGCGGAATGCGAATGCTGGTTCAAAACACGCGTATTAGGGTCATACCACTAAAAAACGACCGTTTCAGCTTGAAGTACGATCAAATTTCGAAAGTTTTCATGGAAACAATAAGTATAAATATTAGACAATTTTGAAATAATACTAAAAATAATAGATTTTATAGTGATAAATATGGTAAAATAGGTTCTTAATTACCTCTACTATCACGTCTTAAAAGGAAAGCATCGAACAGAAAACACCATGAATTTTTCCTACAATTTCTTACAACACAATAGACCCAAACATGTTATCGCATATAACTCAAAAACGACATGTATTGTTCAATTTTAAATCCGTATATGCTGCGTATTTAAACTGGACATACCATATATTATTTTGTGAATTTCACACGGTAAAACATAATAGAAATAAAATCACAAAAAAATATTGATGGCAAATGTTGTAGCAGTAATTAATTTACACTAGGTGTAGTGCAGTGAAGAACAATTTTTAATACAGTTTGGGTTTTCCTATTTTGTACTGTTTTATTGTGTTTATTAAGTTATTAAGCTTCAAATTCTTAGTATGAAGGTTAAAATGTTGTACATAAATAAAACAATACATCTAAAGCCTTTTAATTGTGAAAAAATTATTTTGGCCAGGTTTTCTGACGTAGAGAGGAAAGGACAAGAAATCGGTCTTGATTTTGAGTAGTTTTTCGATTTCGACCTTGTCCAGCTATTCTAACATATCGGGCCAGTCTCCCGAAACCGATTCCTAACATGTCGAATAGAGTGGCCATGCTGAATAGGAGCGACAACACGAGCACATTTTTGACAAAAAAGTATATAAATCTAAATTATTCTTACTGTAATATTATCTCAAACAAACCCGTATTTATTTAACAAAATTACTCCTAATTTAACAATTACGGATTCATATCTAGGCCACAACAACAATATTACTTACTTAATAACTGGGTTTTCCGAATTTTAATCCCAGAAAAAAATGATTACGCCTTTTTACTTATGGGCGATAATATCCGAACGACTGAGCTGTGCAGTTAATTATGCTCGATGATTTATTAGCAGCTTAATGATACAATTTTGAAACGGCACATTGTGTAACATAGTAATCTATGTAGTATCACTCAGACGATTCATTAAAACCAAAAAAATAACGCAAAAATCTTGCGATTGCGCGGTATCTCAGTTTGGATTTTGTATCGGTGCAAAGTGTTTTTGATTTCACACACATTCATTATAAAATTTATCATCATCCATTAAAAAGCACTTATGTGTTCAAATTGCGTACATAACACTCTAATTTGTATTGTAAAATATTAACTAAAATAAGGTAAGAAGGTAGCTGAATAATAATAAATCAATCGAGTAAGTAATAAATAGTTATCGTAAATTTCAATATTAAAGAATTTATTGACCAAGAGCGGTAGAAAATAGTTTTTAAATTCCTTACGGGTATTCGTAATGATGATGCGAAATATTTTCTGGTAATTGTAGCCTACCGCTCGATTATCCATTGTCTGAGATGATAAATAGCTGGCAGATTATAAATCTAAATCAGTATATTTAAACCGGCAATAAATTACAGAGAGACCTTGATATTTCGATAAGAATCTGCACGTACATTTTTATTTAGGAAACGATAATTCATATTGATAACAGGTGTGAATAATTTTAATCAAACACCACGAAAACAGCTTTCTTTGTCAAATAAAATATATTAAACAAATTTACTTCAGTACAGTTCTGCGTATAAACGACTCAGCACAACGTAATCAGACAATATAATCATTCCGAGGATGCATAAAGTTCATCATAAAAAAAAGTAGCTGTGGTCTGTGTCGACCACAAATACAAACGCCACTCCTGATATAACATATTATCTTATCCTACTAACCGCAAGGCTTTCCGGAAAATTAACTTCCAGTTTCAAAATCTACCGATTTTAAATTCGTATATTAATACATTTAGCAGTGACATCATCAATAAACTTCCCAGAAGTACCGAATGATATTTAATTAACTAGAATGACTTGGAGTCATCTAACAGTTAATGAAGTAGATATTATGGATATATTTTGTTAGATTATTGGCAAGTATAATGCTAGTATTGCGAAATTTATTTCCTAATTCAACGAATTTTTGTCATGCAATGGCCTGCGTGTAGTCCTGACCTGAATCCTATTGAACACGTGTGGGATCAGCTTGACCGATGTGTTCGCAAGCGCTCTAATCCACCACTTACCATACAGGAACTGGGAGTGGTAACATTGTTTTGTAATTTTCTTTACTTAAATGTAATAATACTTTGGGTAAGTCAATAATTAGTAAACATAAACTAATTTTAGAAACATTTCAGCTGGAAGAACTATATGTTTTTCTATTCGTTAAGAAGTTACAGCCGTTTGAAATGTTAACAAACAAAGAAAAATAAAAGATAAAATACATATCAAACAATGCGAAAAACGAAAAATAACATAATCAATACCCATTACAACAATAAAAAGTAAATAAATTTAAGTAACAAAATAAAATCCACATAAAACTTTTTACAGATTTTCTTCTAAAAACTAAATGTCATTCCGAGTAAAAAGGTTCATATTGACTTATTGGTTTTCTCAATTCCTTAAGAAGTTGTAGCCGTTTAAAATACGGTTTTATTGATATTTTTATCAGCTCTAACTTTTTACCGAATTGAAAAAATGAATACTCGAATTAAGTTTATTTGCCGCGAAAATCATTAGTCTGATACAGAAAAGAAAAAGATATATTTCTGTATAAATTTAGAACATAACGGGAATTTTGGAATTTATTTCTACAAACCAACTTTTGAATGTTTGAGGGAAAAAGCACTCTCGATGTACCGAATTGCTTTCGAAGTTTTCTTTTTGCCCGTATTCACATAGGTCCACATTTTGTGTGTGTGTATGTTTTGATTTTCGGGCCCCACAAAATTTTGTTCTATCACCTGGTAGTTATAAATGCCGCCACCTATTTGGTATATTGTAATAGTTCCTCCAAGCATCTGACATGTTCGCGGTAATATAAATTTAAATATAATAAAACTTTCAAAATCTTCTTAGTTTGTCAAATATTTAGGTAATTTGGCTAGATTCTTTATATTAGCAGTTACGTACCACCTACTCAAGTAGTTTTAATAAGCTCATTTTTAATACAACTTTATACTAACCTAAGGCTTAATAAATCTGCACATAACATGTGGATGATATATAGATGAGGGCAAAAATATATATTATCAAAACATAATATTTATTATCTTTATTTTAGGAAATATATTTCAAAATGTTTACATATATTCAGAACTTTTTATGTGGCATGTGTAGCAGAGCTATACCCATTTTTATTTTTATTGTATTATGTTCTAAATTCTTAATTTATTTTATTCATTGTTATTACTATTTGAAAATTGTATATGTTTTTTCTACTTTGCGTCGTTATAAACTCATAACGAAACCGCTTTCGGTGTCATTATGAAAACACTAGGTCACAAACTTTTAGTAACTTTTGGTTTTCCAAGATTTATTATATTGACGTCAAGTGTCAAATAAGGCTGACATCTCGATCGCTATTGGTTTGCGTCAGTCGTAGTTGTGAATTTTACACTAACTACCAACTGTAGAATATAAAACTACTTTAAATTGTCAGATAACAACAGCATTTTTCGAAATTTAAGTAAAATTAATGTCGTAAGGTAGAAAAATTGTATATAACAAAACAACTCGTGCGCCAAATTTTATCTTCTAAAACTTGTATTATAGTAGTAGTAATAATCTTTATTCCAACATCCAGCTTTGTACAGGTTTATTACACAATTAGTTTCATTTAATAAATTTCATTTGGTGTTCGAACGGGCTATTGACCTAGGTCTTTCAGCCCTGCTCCATCTCTTATTTTGGGTGTCTTCTTGTATAATAATATACTATAATTGTTAGTTTTGTTGAAATTAGAATGTGTATGTTAATAATATACAAATCCAAATATTATTATTATTTCAATCACATACGGTAAATTGTTTGTTTTTCTAAATTGGGTTGAGCTGCAGTGATACCAGCAAAGGGAGTACCCTAGGCTCCAGTGAAGCTCGGTACTACCAGATTGCCCTGATCGTCTTCATTACTTTTCAAAATTCTATTAGTGTATTTATAATAATAATCGTCGAAAAATCTTTATATTTAATATGTAATTATGAATTATTGTGTTGTTGACGATATACCTAGCCAGTTAGACACTTTAGGTAACTTGGCTATTATCACAAATGACCACGCGAGCAGCTAATGCGTGCTTAGCTAAGCAACAGTAATATTTCATATCTGGAAATGAAAAATCAAACGATCCTATTTGCTTTCAATCGAGAAATTTTACTCAAATATGTACACAAGATTCTATTGGTCCGAACCCGACGCTTGGAGAGCTCCAAAAACAAGTTACAAAACCACGAGAGGCAGACAGATACGCATCGTAAAATTTTCGAGTAGAATTTGCGAAATAGCGCGCACGGCGTAACAAAAAAATGTTAACCTGTTTACCTCACGATAAGATAGTCGAACTGGTACAACCCGGATATATGGTACAGAAGATCACCACCTTCATTGTTTACGACAACGATTCAGTGCCTATTTTGAGAGAAATCATCCGGAGAGACTGGCAAATATTTGCACGATTTTGCTCTGCAGGACTCGGCAATAAACAGAGTTAGTGCTGAGGTATTTATCAAGATCTGCGTGTTGATCTATTAGTCCTCAAGCCTTCAGAACATCAATTTTGCTCGGGTATTAATTTGCCGACGTGCTGCGTTGTAGAAACTATATCGATAGTTGAGAGGATTAAATTTAACGAGGTATAGGCTAAAAGGATAGCGAACTAAGTTAATCAGGAAGGCACCATTACGTTAGCATTGTTAGAAAATGGTCGAGGATTTATTTTATAGGGCTGTAAAGTGATCGGTGAACTAAAATAGATAGAGGGCTGTACTTTTTAGAATTAATTACCCCATGTATCTGATCTATAAACGTGTATAATAATAATTTGTATCCCAACTAGTTTGCTCGTAATCGCACATGAAGCGAAATAATACCATTCAACCACCGATAAACAACGTAAAATCTAAATTTCAAAAATCCTCCTGAACAAACTAAAATAGATAGAGGGCTGTACTTTTTAGAATTAATTACCCAATGTATCTGATCCATAAACGTGTATAACAATAATTTGTATCCCAACTATTTTGCTCGTAATCGCACATGAAGCGAAATAATAACATTCAACCACCGATAAACAACGTAAAATCTCAGTTTCAAAAATCCTCCTGAACAAACTAAAATAGATAGAGGGCTGTACTTTTTAGAATTAATTACCCAATGTATCTGATCTATAAACGTGTATAATAATAATTTGTATCCCAACTACTTTGCTCGTAATCGCATATGAAGCGAAATAATAACATTCAACCACCGATAAACAACGTAAAATCTAAGTTTCAAAAATCCTCCTGAACAAAGTAAAATAGTTAGAGAGCTGTCCTTTTTAGAATTAATTACCCAATGTATCTGATCCATAAACGTGTATAATAATAATTTGTATCCCAACTACTTTGCTCGTAATCGCACATGAAGCGAAATAATAACATTCAACCACCGATAAACAACGTAAAATCTAAGTTTCAAAAATCCTCCTGAACAAACTAAAATAGATAGTGGGCTGTACTTTTTAGAATTAATTACCCAATGTATCTGATCCATAAACGTGTATAATAATAATTTGTATCCCAACTACTTTGCTCGTAATCGCACATGAAGCGAAATAATAACATTCAACCACCGATAAACAACGTAAAATCTAAGTTTCAAAAATCCTCCTGAACAACCTAAAATAGATAGAGGGCTGTACTTTTTAGAATTAATTACCCAATGTATCTGATCCATAAACGTGTATAATAATAATTTGTATCCCAACTACTTTGCTCGTAATCGCACATGAAGCGAAATAATAACATTCAACCACCGATAAACAACGTAAAATCTAAGTTTCAAAAATCGTCCTGAACAAACTAAAATAGATAGAGGGCTGCACTTTTTAGAATTAATTACCCAATGTATCTGATCTATAAACGTGTATAATAATAATTTGTAACCCAACTACTTTACTCGTAATCGCACATGAAGCGAAATAATAACATTCAACCACCGATAAACAACGTAAAATCTAAGTTTCAAAAATCCTCCTGAACAAATTAAAATAGATAGAGTTGCTGTACCTTTTAGAATTAATTACCCAATGTATCGGACCCATAAACGTGTATAATAATAATTTGTATCCCAACTACTTTGCTCGTAATCGCACATGAAGCGAAATAATAACATTCAACCACCGATAAACAACGTAAAATCTAAGTTTGAAAATCCTCCTGAACAAACTAAAATAGATAGAGGGCTGTACTTTTTAGAATTAATTACCCAATGTATCTGATCCATAAACGTGTATAATAATAATTTGTATCCCAACTACTTTGCTCGTAATCGCACATGAAGCGAAATAATAACATTCAACCACCGATAAACAACGTAAAATATAAGTTTCAAAAATCCTCCTGAACAAACTAAAATAGATAGAGGGCTGTACTTTTTAGAATTAATTACCCAATGTATCTGATCTATAAACGTGTATAATAATAATTTGTATCCCAACAACTTTGCTCGTAATCGCACATGAAGCGAAATAATAACAATCAACCACAGATAAACAACGTAAAATCTAAGTTTCAAAAATCCTCCTGAACAAACTAAAATAGATAGAGGGCTGTACTTTTTAGAATTAATTACCCAATGTATCTGATCTATAAACGTGTATAATAATAATTTGTATCCCAACAACTTTGCTCGTAATCGCACATGAAGCGAAATAATAACAATCAACCACAGATAAACAACGTAAAATCTAAGTTTCAAAAATCCTCCTGAACAAACTAAAATAGATAGAGGGCTGTACTTTTTAGAATTAATTACCCAATGTATCTGATCCATAAACGTGTATAATAATAATGTGTATCCCAACTACTTTGCTCGTAATCGCACATGAAGCGAAATAATAACATTCAACCACCGATAAACAACGTAAAATCTAAGTTTCAAAAATCCTCCTGAACAAACTAAAATAGATAGAGGGCCGTACTTTTTAGAATTAATTACCCAATGTATCTGATCTATAAACGTGTATAATAATAATTTGTATCCCAACTACTTTGCTCGTAATCGCACATGAAGCGAAATAATAACATTCAACCACCGATAAACAACGTAAAATCTAAGTTTCAAAAATCGTCCTGAACAAACTAAAATAGATAGAGGGCTGTACTTTTTAGAATTAATTACCCAATGTATCTGATCTATAAACGTATATAATAATAATTTGTAACCCAACTACTTAGCTCGTAATCGCACATGAAGCGAAATAATAACATTCAACCACCGATAAACAACCTAAAATCTAAGTTTCAAAAATCCTCCTGAACAAATTAAAATAGATAGAGGGCTGTACTTTTTAGAATTAATTACCCAATGTATCTGACCCATAAACGTGTATAATAATAATTTGTATCCCAACTACTTTGCTCGTAATCGCACATGAAGCGAAATAATAACATTCAACCACCGATAAACAACGTAAAATCTAAGTTTCAAAAATCCTCCTGAACAAACTAAAATAGATAGAGGGCTGTACTCTTTAGAATTAATTACCCAATGTATCTGATCTATAAACGTGTATAATAATAATTTGTAACCCAACTACTTTGCTCGTAATGGCACATGAAGCGAAATGATAACATTCAACCACCGATAAACAGCGTAAAATCTAAGTTTCAAAAATCCTCCTGAACAAACTAAAATAGATAGAGGGCTGTACTTTTTAGAATTAATTACCCAATGTATCTGATCCATAAACGTGTATAATAATAATGTGTATCCCAACTACTTTGCTCGTAATCGCACATGAAGCGAAATAATAACATTCAACCACCGATAAACAACGTAAAATCTAAGTTTCAAAAATCCTCCTGAACAAACTAACATAGATAGAGGGCTGTACTTTTTAGAATTAATTACCCAATGTATCTGATCTATAAACGTGTATAATAATAATTTGTATCACAACTACTTTGCTCGTAATCGCACATGAAGCGAAATAATGACATTCAACCACCGATAAACAACGTAAAATCTAAGTTTCAAAAATCGTCCTGAACAAACTAAAATAGATAGAGGGCTGTACTTTTTAGAATTAATTACCCAATGTATCTGATCTATAAACGTGTATAATAATAATTTGTAACCCAACTACTTTGCTCGTAATGGCACATGAAGCGAAATAATAACATTCAACCACCGATAAACAACGTAAAATCTAAGTTTCAGAAATCCTCCTGAACAAACTAAAATAGATAGAGGGCTGTACTTTTTAGAATTAATTACCCAATGTATCTGATCTATAAACGTGTATAATAATAATTTGTATCCCATCTACTTTGCTCGTAATGGCACATGAAGCGAAATAATAACATTCAACCACCGATAAACAACGTAAAATCTAAGTTTCAAAAATCCTCCTGAACAAACTAAAATAGATAGAGGGCTGTACTTTTTAGAATTAATTACCCAATGTATCTGATCTATAGACGTGTATAATAATAATTTGTATCCCATCTACTTTGCTCGTAATGGCACATGAAGCGAAATAATAACATTCAACCACCGATAAACAACGTAAAATCTAAGTTTCAAAAATCCTCCTGAACAAACTAAAATAGATAGAGGGCTGTACTCTTTAGAATTAATTACCCAATGTATCTGATCTATAAACGTGTATAATAATAATTTGTAACCCAACTACTTTGCTCGTAATGGCACATGAAGCGAAATAATAACATTCAACCACCGATAAACAACGTAAAATCTAAGTTTCAAAAATCCTCCTGAACAAACTAAAATAGATAGAGGGCTGTACTTTTTAGAATTAATTACCCAATGTATCTGATCTATAAACGTGTATAATAATAATTTGTATCCCATCTACTTTGCTCGTAATGGCACATGAAGCGAAATAATAACATTCAACCACCGATAAACAACGTAAAATCTAAGTTTCAAAAATCCTCCTGAACAAACTAAAATAGATAGAGGGCTGTACTTTTTAGAATTAATTACCCAATGTATCTGATCTATAGACGTGTATAATAATAATTTGTATCCCATCTACTTTGCTCGTAATGGCACATGAAGCGAAATAATAACATTCAACCACCGATAAACAACGTAAAATCTAAGTTTCAAAAATCCTCCTGAACAAACTAAAATAGATAGAGGGCTGTACTCTTTAGAATTAATTACCCAATGTATCTGATCTATAAACGTGTATAATAATAATTTGTAACCCAACTACTTTGCTCGTAATGGCACATGAAGCGAAATAATAACATTCAACCACCGATAAACAACGTAAAATCTAAGTTTCAAAAATCCTCCTGAACAAACTAAAATAGATAGAGGGCTGTACTTTTTAGAATTAATTACCCAATGTATCTGATCTATAAACGTGTATAATAATAATTTGTATCCCATCTACTTTGCTCGTAATGGCACATGAAGCGAAATAATAACATTCAACCACCGATAAACAACGTAAAATCTAAGTTTCAAAAATCCTCCTGAACAAACTAAAATAGATAGAGGGCTGTACTTTTTAGAATTAATTACCCAATGTATCTGATCTATAGACGTGTATAATAATAATTTGTATCCCATCTACTTTGCTCGTAATGGCACATGAAGCGAAATAATAACATTCAACCACCGATAAACAACGTAAAATCTAAGTTTCAAAAATCCTCCTGAACAAACTAAAATAGATAGAGGGCTGTACTTTTTAGAATTAATTACCCAATGTATCTGATCTATAAACGTGTATAATAATAATTTGTATCCCATCTACTTTGCTCGTAATGGCACATGAAGCGAAATAATAACATTCAACCACCGATAAACAACGTAAAATCTAAGTTTCAAAAATCCTCCTGAACAAACTAGAATAGATAGAGGGCTGTACTTTTTAGAATTAATTACCCAATGTATCTGATCTATAAACGTGTATAATAATAATTTGTATCCCAACTACTTTGCTCGTAATCGCACATGAAGCGAAATAATAACATTCAACCACCGATAAACAACGTAAAATCTAAGTTTCAAAAATCCTCCTGAACAAACTAAAATAGATAGAGGGCTGTACTTTTTAGAATTAATTACCCAATGTATCTGATCTATAAAGGTGTATAATAATAATTTGTATCCTAACTATTTTGCTCGTAATCGCACATGAAGCGAAATAATAACAATCAACAACCGATAAACAACGTAAAATCTAAGTTTCTAAAATCCTCCTGAACAAACTAAAATAGATAGAGGGCTGTACTTTTTAGAATTAATTACCCAATGTATCTGATCCATAAACGTGTATAATAATAATTTGTATCCCAACTACTTTGGTCGTAATCGCACATGAAGCGAAATAATAACATTCAACCACCGATAAACAACGTAAAATCTAAGTTTCAAAAATCCTCCTGAACAAACTAAAATAGATAGAGGGCCGTACTTTTTAGAATTAATTACCCAATGTATCTGATCTATAAACGTGTATAATAATAATTTGTATCCCAACTACTTTGCTCGTAATCGCACATGAAGCGAAATAATAATATTCAACCACCGATAAACAACGTAAAATCTAAGTTTCAAAATTCACAATTATCCATCGAATTATGATTGCGTAACAATTCCAAAAAAAAAACAGACGCATTCGCTGGCATGTCAACGGTTTGCGGTCGGTAAGAATTGGTCAGAGCCTCGGTAAATCCCTTGCGCAACGAACGAGGAATTGCAAACAAGAATTGGTAACAATCTGTTTTGTTTATAAAAGTTCTCGGTATGCGGCAAGGTCGTTATGAATATTCATCAAACCTGCGACGCGCCGCTCACACACGGACAAATCTGGTAAATTTGCCGTAACGGTTTTAAGAACTACCAGATGTATTGTTTACTCGGTTGAACATGCAATAATTATAATTGCGCATAATGAAGTACTAATGACCAACCCACAAGAAAGAGAAAACAGACACGAAGCGGTGGGTTATAAAAAAGCAAGTAGCTGAAAATCTATGCCATGTATTTAGGAACCTAACAGGTGTCCCAGTTTATTCAAAACGGTTCACCCCACGTAGCGTTCCCCCTTCGTTATATTTTTTTCGTTCCTTTTCTTCGCTGCTGCGACACATGTGTACACTGTATCCCCATATATCATCCCTCAACCCTTAGACCAGGGGTTCTTTAATATGGGATTTAGACTCATCAGACCCACAAGGTTGACCTGTGATTTTCTAGACCTTAAAAAATATGGGAACCTTGCTTTTTGTGTGAGTTTTTTATTTGTTGTCTTCGTTCGTAGTTTATAGCATATTTCAGGGTGTTTTTTTTGTATTTAGGTACCTATATCTTACTTCATTTTCTCTTTAAAAATTTAATTGTAAAAGTATACTCCGTAATAATAAAAAGATTATAATAATCGTACGTAATTGTTGACATGTTACGCTGATATCCGACCAGAACCGGATACATGTAGATTTCTGGTAAAAAATTCCGTAAAACAATGCTGTCGCATGTGGTATTGTTTGTCCTGTTGTCTGTAGTTTGCACAAGCTTTCGAGGAACGTCAGAGTGAATACACGTCGAGGTTGTATTTCATGTCCAACGCTTCAAGATTTATAACTAGAAACGAGGAAATTGGTGGTATAAAAGTGTAAAGAAAATAAATAGGGTTTATATGCCATCTTTCTGGATTCTGTGGTTGTCAAAGGTGATTAAGGTTTGAAAGTTCGTTAAAAAAAGTTGTCAGTTTTGGGTATTCTATAGACAGATTGGCCATGTGAATGTTACTATCAGTTTACGCTGTCAAGAATACAGTATCAATAAAATGTTTATATCGTAAAATAAAATTTGTTCTTGTTCAACTAATAAAAAAATAATGAATGCTTTTTTGCAGATGATTCATACGGAATTAACGCAACATGGCTCCGGTAGCGGAGGTGATAGCTGGAAAATAACTTCTTGCAGAGTTTTACACTGTTATAATTGAAAAGATATACAGGGTCCTGCAACTAAGCTCCCGTCTTCTGTAGCTCACTTACTCATTAAGCTAAGAGTTTCACATTTTGCAGGCTTACCCTGTACTTCAAGGTACAATTCAAGAAATTATTTTTTATTATACAAGGTGTTCCAAAAATTTGCAACGCCATGGTAATATATTTTTTTTAAATTGCATGCTATAAATTTTTCTACACATTTGGAAGCCTTTTATGGTTGCCTACATATCACCAAAATTTTATTGAAATGGGTTGAGTGACCGCAGCGGAAAAAAATAAAAACCAAAAAAATTGATTTTGCATCGTAGGCTTTAAAAATCAATAAAAACCACAAAATACACCTCGTTAATAAAATTTTGCGACGTGCTTATTAAGTTAGATGTAATAGTCTCGTTAACCAAGTGACATTGATCCAAAATATACAGGGTGACCAAAATCGAGTGTCAAACTTGTCAAACTTCAAAGCGCGCTATTGTCCTCATTTTAAATTGGAACCCATATTTTTTTTTAGGTGAAACGATGCGGAATTAAAGAATAAATATTGTTTCTGAATACAACCCCATCACAATTCCCAATATTTTAAAAGTTATTCGCCAAAAACTCATTTTTTAACGTTTCCAACGGCAATTTTAGGTAATAAATATCGTACGTGGCGTTGAAAAACAATTTATTACATAAAATATAACGCAGAGAGGTATTTTAGATTTTACTGTACTTAATTAAGTAGTTATTCAATTGCTACATTTACTGCAAAATTTACCTATAGCCACATTTCCGTCCTTACCGCTATAGGTAAATTATGCAGTAAATTTAGCATTTGAATAACTACTTAATTAAGTACACTCAAATCCAAAATACATCTATTATTTTGTATGAAATAAATTGTTTTTCAAAGCCACGTACGATATTTGTTATCTAAAATTGCCGTTGGAAACGTTGAAAAATGAGTTTTTGGCGAATAACTTTTAAAATATTGGGAATTGTGATGCGGTTGTATTCAGACACAATATTTATTTTTTAATTTTGCATCATTTCACATAAAAAAATTATGGGTTCCAATTTAAAATAAGAACAATAACACGCTTTGAAGTTTGACAAGTTTGACACTCGATTTTGGTCACCCTGTATAATTTGGATCAATGTCACTTGGTTAACGAGACTATTACATCTAACTTAATAAGCACGTCGCAAAATTTTATTAACGAGGTGCATTTTGTGGTTTTTATTGATTTTTAAAGCCTACGATGCAAAATAATTTTTTTTTTGTTTTTATTTTTTTCCGCTGCGATCACTCAACCGATTTCAATAAAATTTTGGTGATATGTAGGCATTCATAAAAGGCTTCCAAATGTGTAGAAAAATGTATAGCATGCAATTTAAAAAAATATATTACCATGGCGTTGCACATTTTTGGAACAGCCTGTATAATAAAAAATAATTTCTTGAATTGCACCTTGAAGTACAGGGTAAGCCTGCAAAATGTCAAACTCTTAGCTTAATGAGTAAGTGAGCTACAGAAGACGGGAGTTTAGTTGCAGAACCATGTATACATAATGCACAGAGCGCTGAGCGACAGACTCAACTGCTATGCATATTTATTTTCTAAGTTAAAGTTTGCTCTTGCAGCTTAACTATTAATTTTATCAAGAAATGTAATAGACATACATAATTATACAAAATTTCCTCTAGTTTAATTTATTATTTAACTATTTTGACAAATTGACAGAAATGGCGGCTCATGGTACCACATTTAAATACTAATACTAATACTAATAATTGTTATTATTATTATTATTATTATTATTGTCGTTTTTTTATTATTATTAGGTATTATTATTAATCATAATATGATGTTTACTGTACGCAAAATAAGGTGGTCATTTATGCAAGAAAGCCAGCCGCCTAAACGTTAAGTCGCAAACCAGAGCAAACTTCCTGCAACCGAATTGCCGAAAAATGCCCATTATTTTTAACAGCTATTACTAAACCCGTGACTAACGTTCGGCCTATTAATAATGGCAATAAGAACTCGCGATTTCACGTACTCTATCGACCGATTTAGCGCCCGCTTCCTGTACAACGCCTGTTACCGGAAATATGTGTAATTTGGCAGGCCGATATCGGCCCACCGAAAATATTCCGGCCTCTAGAAATGCCTTTGGAAAATTTCTTACCGGTGAATGTGTGTAGGTACTTATCGACGCATGTATGACACGTGCTGTGGTATCAACACAGGAATTCGAAAGAATAGAGAACAATTTCGTGCGTATTTTGCGAAAGTGGAAACGCCAGTTTTTCGCGTATGATATGGTCAAATCGATTATTTAAGCAAACCTACAGTTTGGTAAGTAATAAAAAGCCAAGAATCTTTAAAATATCTATACAGGGTCCTGCAACTAAGCTCCCGTCTTCTGTAACTCACTTACTCATTAAGCTAAGAGTTTGACATTTTGCAAGCTTACCCTGTACTTCAAGGTACAATTTAAGAAAATATTTTTTATTATACAGGATGTTCCAAAAATGTGCAACGCCATGGTAATATATTTTTTTAAATTGCGTGCTATACATTTTTCTGCACATTTGGAAGCCTTTTATGGTTGCCTACATATCACCAAAATTTTATTGAAATCGGTTGAGTGACCGCAGCGGAAATAAATAAAAACAAAAAAAAAATTGATCGTAGGGTTTAAAAATCAATAAAAACCACAAAATGCACCTCGTTAATAAAATTTTGCGACGTGCTTATTAAGTTAGATGTAATAGTCTCGTTAACCAAGTGACATTGATCCAAATCATACAGGGTGACCAAAATCGAGTGTCAAACTTGTCAAACTTCAAAGCGTGTTATTGTTCTTATTTTAAATTGGAACCCATACATTTTTTATGTGAAATGATGCAGAATTAAAAAATAAACATTGTTTCTAAATACAACTCCATCACAATTCCCAATATTTTAAAAATTATTCGCCAAAAACTCACTTTTCAACGTTTCCAACGGCAATTTTAGATAATAAATACCGTACGTGACGTTGAAAAACAATTTATTTCATAAAAAATAATAGACCTATTTTAGATTTGAGTGTACTTAATTAAGTAGTTATTCAAATGCCAAATTTACTGCATACCTATAGCCACATTTCCGTCCTTACCGCTATAGGTAAATTATGCAGTAAATTTGGCATTTGAATAACTACTTAATTAAGTACACTCAAAACTAAAATAGGTCTATTATTTTTTATGAAATAAATTGTTTTTCAACGTCACGTACGATATTTATTATCTAAAATTGCCGTTGGAAACGTTGAAAAATGAGTTTTTGGCGAATAACTTTTAAAATATTGGGAATTGTGATGGGGTTGTATTTAGAAACAATGTTTATTTTTTAATTCTGCATCATTTCACATAAAAAAATGTATGGGTTCCAATTTAAAATAAGACCAATAACACGCTTTGAAGTTTGACAAGTTTGACACTCGATTTTGGTCAGCCTGTATAATTTGGATCAATGTCACTTGGTTACATCTAACTTAATAAGCACGACGCAAATTTTATTAACGAGGTGCATTTTGTGGTGTTTATTGATTTTTAAAGCCTACAATACAAAATTAATTTTTTTTGTTTTTATTTTTTTCCGCTGCGGTCACTCAACCGATTTCAATAAAATTTTGGTGATATGTAGGCAACCATAAAAGGCTTCCAAATGTGTAGAAAAATGTATAGCATGCAATTTAAAAAAATATATTACCATGGCGTTGCACAATTTTGGAACAGCCTGTATAATAAAAAATAATTTCTTGAATTGTACCTTGAAGTACAGGGTAAGCCTGCAAAATATCAAACTCTTAGCTTAATGAGTAAGTGAGCTACAGAAGACGGGAGCTTAGTTGCAGGACCCTGTATACAGATTGTTTCTACACGTGTGTTAATTATGACAAAATATTACATTAATGTGGTTACATAAACACAAAAAGTTAATAATCAATATAATAACTAGTCAACCAATTACATTTACGTACACATTAAGTATCGATATGACATAATTGTAAAATAAACGTCATTTTATAGTTCGTGATTGCATTCTGAAACGTACTACATACACTTTTATCAGTTATAGTATTTACATTTTTATAAATGAAAAAATCTGATGTGGCCAGGCATATTACTTTATCATACAATCTATAAAATTAATAGTTTCGCTGCATGAGATTCCATTTGATCGAGATCGATCGTGTCTGCATTAAAATAAAACAAGTAGCCAAGATTTGACAGATATTATGATTGATAATATTGACAGTAGGTTTTAGTAAAAAAAAAAAAAAAAACAGCGTTTGACACTACCTACTGTCAGAATGAAAATAATTGTCGAAATCCTGGCTAGTAAGTTTTAATGCAGACACGATCTCGATCAAAAAGAATTTCCTCATACAGCTAAACTATTAATTCGACCAAAACATTTCATAGACATAAATTATACAAAATTTCCTCTGCTTCAATTTATTATTTAACTATTTTGACGAAATTACAGAAATGGCAGCTCATTTGCAAAATCCTTAAAAAATGCTTAGAGGAAACATCCAGTTCCTTTGGACCATTTTGAACTAAATACTTTTCAGGTCTATGTTTGGGCATAAAACTTCTAAATATGAACTTTCGTTACACACATTGGCACGATTACAATACTTTATCATACTGCGTATGATAAACCGTCATTCAACTAAATCAACTTCTAGGCAAAACCTTTTAATGATAATGTTCGATAAACACCAACAAATGTTCCTTTTGATATCACCGATCATAATCAAAGCGATATTAGCAACAACAGGCGAATCTGCTGGACATCTCCTGTCAAACGGTGCGGTAAATTAAAGATATTTACGCCCGACGATAAACATTTACGTTTCTCACACTCGGTGAAAACATCGGATCTTACGGGGCATATCCGACAACGGCAAAAAATAAACATAAACAGTGAAGACGAAACCGCGCACACATGGTCCCGGAGATCTATTTCCAATGTTTTTATAAGATAATCCTTTTTTCCAGTTGCATCAAAGCGACTATAGGATTACTCGCATATAGCATGCCCGTCATATGCAGCGCACCGTGTGGAAGAAAGTATCGATGCGTAATTCCAAATTTAGCCATCCATTTTCATTTGTTTTATTTCTTTTTCTAAAAAATTTCCGAAAATAATAAGAACGAAAAGAAGCAGATAACTTTCTTTAATCGAGCGCATATCTGTGGATTGTCGGTAAAAGTTGTAGGTCTTCTAGTATCAAGTGGAGTTTGGGTCTTTGTAAGGCTTTCAGTAACTCTATACTGCCTTTCCATGCGACGAAACTGTACTCTGTAGGTCCCCTGGTGAGATTCATATGTGGACAGATGTGACGAGCACAACCTGTGGAGGATACACTTGATGCCACCCCACGCATAGAAATCGGGACACCATCATTGTCCATCTCTCTCTCTCTTAGTCTAGTTTTCCCCTTCATGTTCATTCTAGACCTAGAGTGTCATCGACGATATATGCTGCAACATTATATACGCTTTTTTGCTCCATATTATAAATAGATGCTTATGTATACTGATAATACTTTGCTAGACAGTTATTTGTTACTAGGAAAGTAATTTAATTTATTCTGCAGAGTTGCATATTCACGTTTAGGTTACTAGTTTTGAATTGTATCAATCATTATCATTATTTGCAAGTTTATTTAAAGATTCTTAGGCTAGATTAAAGAATCTGATGTGGCCAGGCACATGACTATTTCAGACTATATATAAAATTAATATAATTTATCTGTTTACCAGTTAGCCAGGATTTGACATATATTTTGATACTATTGATAGTTGTTATTGTCAAAACATCAGCGTTTGACACCTACTGTCATTAGAATGAAAATATCAGTCAAATCCTGGCTAACTAGTTTCTTATTAATGCAGACACGACCGATCTCGATCAAATAGAATTTGCTCATGCAGCTAAACTATTAATGATACCAAAAAAAGTATATACATAAATTATTCAGAATTTCCTCTAGTTTAATTTATTATTTAAGCATTTTTACAAAATTACAACTTTTATTGTGCATTTGGTTTATGACGCTGTGATATCATCTTATGTTTAGTAGGTACTGCAAATTTTATCGATAACATTAAACTCTATAAAGACGGTATATGAAACTTTAAAGCTTTTTTAATACGATTTTGTGTGAATACTACCGTCAGTTCTTGACACATTATGTGATCCTAAAGAAAGATGTCCAGTGTGGTGAAATCAGGCCATGCTGACCACTGAACAGACGGGATGTGATTTTTCTTCCAGGAAATACAGCTTTAACTGCTGTTGAAAGCAGGTTTACTGAATAGCAAACCCGACTGTTCTATTAGACTGCTGTTCTTAGTAAAAATGGAGGTTCTCTGTTATCAGTTTCAATCTAAAAATTAGTTTTGTCGTCATTTGTTAGCATAACCTAATAGGCAAATCTCAATAGTGCCGCCCCCCTGATTGATTGATTAATTACTTTTATAACAAACCAACTGCAAATGATTGAAATAATTATTATCAAATAATAAATTCATGCATCATGAGTCTTTGCGCGTATTATTTTTTATTGTATTTTGCAAGACGCGTTAGTAATGTAGCGAAAACAAACATCCTACACACTACGTACCAAGATATTATTTTCTTGTCGAAAGTAAAACGTATTAAGAATTCTATAGCCCGAAAACTATTTCTTGCAGGCATAAGAATGTATTTTTCACCGGTGCATTCATGCGGCATTAATATGTTTACCTCAAATAGTCTGCCCAATATCGGCGTAGAAGGTATATTTTTACGGCCACAGAACTACAAGTTTTTGTCGAGCCAGCCGATGCGTTCGAGACCTTGCAACGTGTTTGCAAGTCCAGATGTGCGATGTTACGAATCGACATTAAATGTTCATATTTTCGGTACTTTCGGTACAAATATTTGACAGTGCATATCTCGCAGTGCAATTTGCTTAGATTAATTGGATAACAATACTCGAAAACAAAAGACGATAGCTAATTTTGGTTTTCACCATTGAGTTTCTCTCAAAAAAGACGATCTTACTCATTTTTCGATATCTCTTATAGTTACCGAGATCTCCTATAGTAACATCGAATTTGGCCCACCTGTACATACTTAATTAATTAGATACTTACAAAATAGCAGCTCAATTGATTAATTACTTTTATAACAAACCAACTGCAAATCATTGAAATAATACTGTAGTGAGATGTAGCAAGATGCTTGTATCCATCTTATATCATAATTATCTTTCTTGAGCATTGATACCATCTCCCTCTATGATCATAATGATCATTAAACCCAGAAAACTATAAAACTACAACCCGATAGAAATGTCGCCGATGAAGATCGCTCGCAACAACCGCTCATCCAACAAATTTTGTAATTCATATTCGTTACATAACTCGTAGCGCCTAACGAACGAACTGTTCGAAGTTATGTGCCGCGCATCTCTCGTCCGGCGATGTTGTAAGCCCAGCAATAATAGTCACCAACAATCGTTCAATTACGTAAATATAACGTGAAGTTAGCCGAGCCGGTTGTTATGTTGTGCCGCCAGACAACGCACGTATAGGAAATGGCGCAACGGCCCCGGACTTCAGTCGTAGGCTTATAATGCTAGCATATCCGTTTCCTTGAGATCACGACGCCCGCCGCCACCGGTTGCTCAGCTTACTTCCCACATTACTAAATAATTGCCGTTTTATGCCATCGTACCGTACGAACGAAATTGACGACACGTGTCTAGGTTAAAAGATGGCGACTGTATTGTTATTATGATTAAAATTGTTTGAAATACCTACCAGAAAGTTGTCGTAGGTGTGTATGTACTATCGTGGCCATATATTATTACTTATGACCCTTCTTTTGACGTCAATTTTTGGTGTACTGCGGGGCAGGGAGGCGTTAGCGGTGCTGTCATGTCGGAGAGAACCGACACAGCTGAGAGAACAGGGGCAGCTTATTATCAATACACAAAAAGAACGATACCTTGTCAAGGTAGTAATGTTAACTAACAATTAAATTCTTAATTTTTGCATAATTTTGATGATTTGTGACCCGGTACGAGAGAAATCTCTTCTATCGATTGGCGCTTATGTTTTCTTCAGTTTATATACAATAAGGTTGCAAACAAGATTTTGATGGAAGCGGATAGATCTAATAATATTGGGTTAGCAGATTTTCCGATTAGTGGTGAATACTAAATTAAGTTTGCTTGATAAACCCAACAAATATTTAAAAAGTATGCCCGATTTTGTTATATAAATATTCAAACTATTATAACAGTTTCAACAGTTTACTTATTAATAATATTTAAATACATGCACAAACAATATAAAATAAATACCAACTCTTGATATATTACATATATTACAAACGTCAGCTCTGCGCGTATAAAACTTAAAAATATCAAAAAACTTTTACAAATTTAGCATCGTAAATTTGTAGACACATAGATTATTTTGCAGATCGTTCATTAATTTTAAATGCTAAATCCAAAACCCGATTTAAATTGCCAAGAATTCCCATGGAACTTCCAAATGCCTGTTCGTGGTTCTGTTATCTTATTGACTCATTTTGCCATTATTTTTGAATTCGGTAATCTGTCGCCGGATATCCAAATTTCTTTGGTGAGGCATAATCGTCGTGTCGTTATATGTATTGTGTCCGTAAACACTGTTCTCCTAGTAACTAATGCACGTGAGATCCCACACTACTGGCAGCGTCGCTGTCGATACCTTCCCCCGCTCGCCCCAAAGACCGAAGAGCGCCGCGTCAACTGCAGCAATCACGAGATGCTTCAACTCGATCTTTTGTAGGGAAAATGCAAGATAAACAATGATTACGTAATAAACTTTAAACCTACGAATTAGTGGGTACCCTATAGTCTAAATTTCATTATTCTAGCTCTTCTGATAAAGGAATTGCTGGCAAAGTACTTGAAGACAACTGCCATAAATACATTTTCTTAATCACATCGCAAGCTGTTAACTTGATAATTTTAATTTAAACATAAATATAAGAATCTAGGATAAAAATTCTAAATAATTGTGTTGTTGTTTTTCTTGCACCGCCTTGTTTTTTAAACCTATCTGAATTTGGGATATTTACCTTAATTGGCCTACACTTAAATACACAGTCGCAACAGTTGTGTTGCATTTCCGCAATAAAAAAAACAAGGTAAGTATTATATAAGACACTTCCTAACCTGCTTTTTGACATACCTTAAAATAGTCAAGTTTTAAACTGCATGCTATTGCTTTTATTATTATAAAAAAGATGCTCTGTCATGTTTTCCATTATTTTTAAATAAAATATAGGTCTCGCCACACAAGTGCTGTATAATACGGATATTTGACAAAGAATGGATGCCAATTTTTAAACAATATTGCATAATCAGCGGAAACTATTTTATTATACTTATTTTGTCTTAATTAGAGATAAGTGTTGGATATATTAACGTCCTGTGGATAAAATCAAAATGATTGATTACTGTGTTACCAACATTTTAATTGTTTAAACATCTGTCGTTGTCATGTCAAAATCAAACTTGCTGCGCAAGTTGAGGGTGTCTTTATAAAATAATAAAAACAGGAAAGACATCGAAACAATAGGCATGACATATCGCTATTTTCGAAGAACAAAACAAACAAACTTCTACTTATGCCCACAGACAGCCTGACTCATTGTCATAATAACCACAGGATAATAACAAAACTCCATTTAATATACAAAATTAAGCATAATACAATATTGACGTCACATGAGTCAAGAAATAGATAAACGCTATTCCAAGTTATCTCTAATTCCCCTAATAATTGTTTTCCAAAAGGACAAACACGATGAATCATTATATGGATATTTTGGCGCAATGCGTCGATTATAGACAATGCTCATTAGTACTTATTGTTGTATCAGCTCCGGTAATCACCGCAAAATTAGTTAATCTTCCGTAAAAAATAACAAAAGAAACTCGGCTAAAAATAATAAAAAAAAAACCGCCGTACTCCATCACGTTAGCGTTTATTGTTGTGCGGAATCGATGAACAATAGGTGATGATAAGATGATTAATGCATTTATAGATAAACGTTGGCAGGAAATAGAATTATATCTGCCCGGGCGATTAGATTCATCATAAAACCTTGACAAGATTAGGCGAGTAAAAAGTACATAGTATTCCGAAAATATGTTTTTGCTAATGCAACTGCTTTTAGTGCTCAAACGATTATTATATGTGATGTGTAATTTTTATCTACTATTTTTTAAATTACCATTTTTTATATAGCATCGATACTTCTATACACTGGTAAAAAAATTAGGGGACAACTTTATTTCGAAACGTGTAACTATACTTTATCGACATATATTTAACTAAAGAAAATTACAAAAACGATGTTACAACTCTTAGTTACTTCTTAGTTACATTTAAATTTTCTTAAATTTTCTTTACCTGTATTCTATGTTGTACTACAGAATATAAAATTTGTAAATAGGTATAAAATACAGCGAAAAAAATATTGACAATAAGTAGAAAATAAAGATACAAATTAATCCCGATAAATTTAAGTGTAAAATGAAACCCAAATTGTACCAAAAATGATTTGTTTTTAATCGTTATTATTAATCTTTCGATGATTCACTCCAATCGAACGAACGATGTCATTTCTTGTTCCGATTTTCAAGTTTCTTCCAGTTTAAGAAATTTCCCTTAAACTAATGAAATATTTAGGTACGATGTTGTTCCATCATGAAGTGCATGTACGCCATAGATTGCGTCTCGGGTAAAACATCTCGAGTTTGTATTGAGCTGTGAGAGCCGTAATATGGTCGTTTTTGCCATTTTTTCATGGCACAATTGTCGCTTATTTTGCCTTTTTAGTGGAAAAGTTGTGTCAAAAAGTGCACTGTAAAAATGTATTTTGTAATATGGGTTGGGCTATGTGAACTATATTTGAGATAACCGAAAGACGTAATATTCATTTTGTTCATGACAAGAAATTGAATATTTAATATTCTAAGAAGTTTCACTGATTATTTCATCAATTTTCAACAATAAATAACAGTTTGCTTGAAGACGCTTTTAGAACTGGGTATATAAGTCATTATATTTTGTAAACAATAATGGTTTTATTTAAAATACAAACAGTTAGTCTATTTGAATAATAAACATCCATGACGTATGAACTCTAAAGTTATCCAATTTTATCTTAAAGAAGAAAACGAAAAATCATCAAAATATTTATTGGCCTTAATATAAAAAATGGAAAATTTGGCTCGATCAAATAATTTCTTTTGCGGTGACTATTCTTGAAACATTCTACAAGAACGTTGAGAAAATTGAAGATGGAAGAGCAAGTTATTATCTTAATGGAGTTTAAATTTTGTTTATTATTGATGTCAACACGCACACTGTTTAAAAATTTTCTAGTAGTACCAACCTCTGTGATGCCAGGTAGAAAACTGACATGCGTTTCAAATCAACACAATAGTCAAGTATTAGACTTCAGCCACCCAGAAGGTGTTACTTGTAACCACAAGATATTATTTTTAAGCGCATTGATATAATAGTACTACGTTGAATGATATATTTAGGTAAACACTTAAGGATGTAGACAAAGATAGACATATAGCACAGGTAGACAATGTTTGACTAAACTTTCCAATTTAGTTGGCTAGTAATTCCATCTCAAGATTGCTATTTCTAGTACACCGAGGTGCAACCACAACCTTTCGTAGCACCTTATTTTGGAAGCGTTGAATGATGCTGATATTGCTTGCCTTAGTGCAGCTTGGGAATCATCACTACCACAAGCCAATCCAACCCAACCATTGTCAAAAAACTACTATTGCAAATTGCATAGATGTAAAAATAGCTTAAGCAGATATCCGCACACACATACACAGAGAGAAATTTTTGTTTGATTCAAATAAATATGCATTGACTCAAAGAAATTTGTTGTTTCAATAGAGGCAAAGAAATATTTATTTGCGGATAAAAACGCATTTATTTGAAAAATTTGTTTGGTAGAAAGAACGTTGATTTGTGTCAAACAACTTATGTTTCCAGTTAAAAAGTTGGCAATTTGTGTATTATAAGAAATGAGATTTATTTACTTCAAATAATTATGATTGTGTTGAGTGAAAGAATTACATTTTTTTAAATTAACAAAATTGTTGGTCGAGTTAAAATGCTTAAAATTATTAATTTGTTGAAGGAATTAATAGACAAGAATTTTTCGGAAGACTCGCCATGTGTCACCTCCTTTTTGGGATGTCGCACATCCTCGACCAGTCCTTGGTCTTCCCAACCCAACATATAGTCAAGGTTAAGTTAGTAAAGTTTACTCTGATTTGGAATCGCAACTTGAACCTGCAGGCACTGTACTCTATAAGTTCTATACTGTCGATCACGCGGCTTTATACTCTCGATATGTACGAAATGCGAGGAGAGAGTTTACAGCCCCATCTAACAATACAGTTGGATGACATTAAAAATATATTTATTTGAATCAAAATATGATTTCTTTGGTGGAAGTAAACCTATTTTAAAGCCAAAACAAAAATATTACTTTAAAGGAAATAAATCTCTTCTTGTGTACACATATATTTATTTTAATCAAAATATGATATGTTTGGCGGAAGTAAACCTATTTTTAAACCAAAGACAAAATATTACTTTAAGCGAAATAAATCTCTCCTTATATACAAATTTATATGTTAGAATCAAAATTATATTTCATTGGTGTAAAGAAACGTTTTTTTTTTAATCAAAAATAAAATATTACTTTAAAGGAAAGTAATTTTTGTTTGTATCCATATATATATTTATTCCACTTAAATAAATATTTCAAATAAATTAATCTCTGCAAGCAAATAAACTAGAGTATTCAATGAAGTAAATATTGTTGGCGTCAAAGAAATATGTTTTGACCCAAAAGAATAAATTCAAACAAATAGATTTCTTTGAAACAAGAAATCTTTTCTATCTGTGTACACACACACAATACGGAGTCGATAACTCGGTACAGCAGTAAATAACAGTTGCTGCCGTCACTAGGCGGTGGACGAAGAAAAAAGAGCGGCATAACAAATGCCGTCTGTAAAAGATCACGCACGGAAATAACTTTGAATCATAGCCAGCAGGCTTTTCGTGGACCGCAGGAATAAGAGCGGCGAGCAGCCAGCGGGTCTGTAAGTGCGTATAAGAGGAAGGAAGTAATAATGGTGCTTGCCAAGACGACACGACATTCCATGTTCCCGAAAGTCTAGCGAGCGGTCGAGCCAACTTTAGCTTCGGAACCCATTGCGCGACCGGTATGTCCGGCTCCGAGCGGCGATCTTCGCATTCCGCGCGTCCGAAATCGCGTTGACGTCACGCGTCTCCGACCTGCCGGACGAACGATTGGCCTTTTTTAGTAGCATTTAGTCACACTTCCTCTGAAACCCAGTGAGAAAATTATAGAAAATATAGAAAAAATATCATCAACATATGTGGCCGCACTACTAACAAAATTCGGTGGATTGTTCTGGATACAATATTGTATGTATAGTTTCCTCTAAATGATTTATATCTCTAAATGGTCGGTGTTTGTATACTCTACTTTTTACGTAACCCCACAAAAAGAAATCTAACAGGGTAAAGTCGGGGGATCTAGGTGGCCAAGATCTTAATTCCGAATTTCTGGCTATCCAGCGATGGCCAAATTTATGATTTAAAAAGTTCTTGGTACAACTTTTTAAATTTTACCTTACAAATAGAAAACCAAAATTGTCGGTTTAAAAGTTGTCAAAAGTGCGTCTATTGACTTCAACAATAAACAAACTTTAAACTCTATGAGATAATACTTGCTCTTCCATCTTAAATTTCCTCCAAAATTTTACGCTTTTGTAAAATGTTTCAAGAATAGTCTCCCTCGGCAAAAAATATTTTTTGATCAAGTCAAATTTTCAATTTTGCATATGAATAATCAATTAACATTATGTAAAGTAGAAACAAAGGTCATTCACTGTTCGGAGATAAGTTTTATTTTAGTAGAAAACTAGTTTCGTCCTAACGGCAGGGTTGCCAGATTAGTCTCACAAGGATCCCAGAGATGATGGGGGGAGGTATAGTCAACATGATTAAAAAAATATATAATCATTGTTAAAAAAAACAATATTTCTTTTTAAAGTAAAAATATTAAAATAATTGATGTCAACTTAATTATGTGATTAAAAAAGTTGGGCAGTTTCACCTCGCATGTGCCAAACCAAAGCAAGTCTAAAAACTCAACTTTGCGATTTTGGCAAAGAGTCTTTGAATACGTCTTTGAATACGTCGATTTTTTACTATAAAAATAAATGGAATATAAATGTCTTTGAATACGTCGATTTTTTACTATAAAAATAAATGGAATATAAAATGTACTCTCGAACTTTATTTGCGCTGAAGACGAATGCGAACTCAAAATTACGTAAGACATCCGGAAAAGTGAGGTCAAATGTCAAACAGCAATTGTAGCAACATTAGTAAATGTATGCCATTTGAATTCAATCTCCCAGAAACCTCAAAATCTGTATAAAATACACAACGTAACACTAATTTTCAACTATCTTTTTCTAGAAAATAATCCTATGTACGGCCATCATACTATTATATGCTGTTATTAAGCCAATAGTGTCATTTAAAAAATATCGATTCCGTCTTAATGCAAAACCCATTGAAGGTCGGAAATTTAGTTTACGATAAATATGTGTACATATTTTGATAATTCAAAACCGAGTTTTTTTAAATAACAGACGATTTAGAAATTTTGTCATGTTTCAATACTTTGTGTTCTCACTGTATAAAAGCGGTTTTACACTATTGTCAATGGCACTATACGCAATCTTTTATTGCTTAAAAAGTTGCAGAACATTTCGCGTGATAAATTGCGTTCTGTAAAATAATTTGAATAATATTGAATAATAGTAGAATAAAAGTAACTAATTAACATTTCAAATAATTACAAAAACCTGACTACAATAGAATACCAATAAATATAATGACATTTTCCAGAGAATTAGTGGATTTTAAGAATTTATTGAACTTATTTTAATAACACTTATTGATCGTATTTTCGTTTAGATACGCGTTTATCAGCATTTGGCCACAATTAATTCGTGCTTCAATAAAATATAACAAATTGTTAGTTAGTGACTTTTACCAGTTTACCTTTAACCCGACGATATATTATTTACAATAACGTAAAACTATTTCCTTCATCTTTGATTTTGCCGGAGATACTTGAATGCCTGCCGGAGACCCGAGATGAGCCTCAAATGCTGCAGACTCCGGCGCAATGCCGGAGACCTGGCAACCCTGCCTAACCGACATTTTCAAAATCTACGCTAAAAATAGTAAAATACACAATTATTAACAATTTAATGATTTTTGTTTTCTTCTTTAGGATAAAATTTGATAACCCATTGGAACCCATTGCGAGAGGTATGTCCGGCTCTCAAAATCGCGTTGACGTCGCTCCGGACGAACCGTTGGCCTTTTTAAGCAGGATTTAGTCACACTTCCTCTGCAAGTGACGGAGAAAATACACATATAGCGTTGACGATGCAATGCAGTGATTCATTTTACCGTACGTCTCGGTCGAGTATCTAACCGCAATAATACCGTGTGTCACTATTGAATATTCGGCTCAGACCTATATAATGTCATCGCTACCGTTAGAAAGTCCTATGATTGTGCCTAATTGCGCTCAAGTGTTACCAGCACTTCCTTCTTGATAAACGACATGATAGAGTAAATTAAATGTCGGTTTGGTTCCGTTTCCTAGAATCGCGTGCAAAATATTTATTGATACATGAATAACACTGTGTTACAGTAAAAATATACTTTTCACAAGACATGGTGTAACTTGTTAAGCTGGTAGAACTAAACATAAAGGCATATAAGATTCTTCAGAACTCCGTCATTAACCATTAGATTTCCAAAATAAAAAATGCAATTGAAAGAGAGAACACACACCATTATAAGCATGTACTGTTCGGTCACATCCATTAAAAAGTCGAAAAGTTATGGTCATTCAAATTCAGAAGTTTCCCATTATTTTCAGATTTTATGAACTTTAACAACTGTTTGATGACCAATTTTCTTTGGAATGCAAGGCGGTTATACGAACTATCCATGTTATATGTGTGAGTGGGATAGTCGTGCACCAAATAGGAGAAAATATGAACAAAGCGAGTGGCCATCGCGTACGTCGCACATTGGGGTATTAGACCCAAAAAGCTGGCCATAAATCAAATTTCTAAATTGTTAAATTCCAAAAAGTAAACCAGTTTCTGGGATAGATAAAAGACCGATGTATTAAAAAGCGGCAATATTTTTTCACCTGAGCCCTGAGCCACGTGTCATTGTCAGCCAAAAGTTATATTTTACTATGGCTGAACATAGATGCACATAAGTTGACGCTCTTAAAAACGGTTGCAATTTTGTATTTTAACGATAAATGTGACTATTTTGTTATACATTCTTTAGAACCAAGTACGAACTTTCATTCGACACTTTTTTATTAAAATTTACCCACAATTTTGTTTATTGCAGGGCCGAGAACATTCGCTGTTATACGAAAGCAGTTTTATGCAGAACTTGAGTGTTTTAGTTTAGTGTTTAGCTTTGATAAGCTTTTGAAAGTGGTTCAAATTATAGTATACATATTTGTCATTACAACTACTGGAAAATCTGCTGCGGATAGGTGCGGATGCGGTTTTTATGATTTTATTTCTAATACGTTGTAAAGGAAAATCCAAAAATTCATGTACCGGCTTATATGTAATTTGGTGCAATTTCTTGATACCGTGATAATAGAGGTAATTTAGAACATTATTAACCATATTTAGCTATATATAAATGGTTACGGTTATCGAGATATTGACAACTTTATGTTCAATGCACCTTGTATGTTGTAAATGCCGTTATGTACGTATATTTTTCCGTTTTGGATCATGTATAGCAAACAACCCCGATGACCTAGACTCTTAAAAATCATCCGAAGAAAACCTTAAACCATGTACTTGTATATGCATTTCTTGGAAATTGCTGCTTGAAGCCCATCGGATTCATATTCAAGACAAGAAAATACATCGAAAGCACCTACTCGCATACACAGTTCACTGGTTTAAATTGGATTCTTGTCGAGGAGAGACAATAGTAAGTTTGTGAATAGAAAACTGGTTCGGCGTTTTCGATAAATGTGTTTACGCGGAATGCGAATGCGGGTTCAAAACATGCGTATTAGGGTCATACCACTAAAAAACGACCGTTTCAGCTTGAAGTATGATCAAATTTCGAAAGTTTTCATGGAAACAAAGTATAAATATCAGACAATTTTGAAATAATACTAAAAATAATGGATTTTATAGTGATAAATATGGCAAAATAGGTTCTTAATTGCCTCTACTATCACGTCTTAAAAGGAATGCATCGAACGGAAAACAGCATGAATAGCATATGTACCGTTTCAATACACAATATCGACTGATGTAAACTTTCATTTTCATCCTCTACCACTGGTCTTTAAAAATAAAACTTTTTTGGAAAGAACCATTCAACAAAATGTTACGAATTACCGAGGCTTATAGACCAAAAAGGTCACTTATTTTCACCTTCATCTACCATATACTAAATACGTCAGCATAACAATGCCTTTCTTTGGTAATTCTTTGTCTACAAACTTCCCCCCCTGTTACGAGATATTATCCAGGTACCTTTTTGCTTGTTCTCGTTTAATTTGATTTCTTAGGCAATTTCCTTTAGTGTCACCATTAACTGTTAACATAAGAGAAACGCATACAATATTATTGGGACATTAAAACTTATCAGAGTGAATATAACCCGGTTTATTGTCTGAAGTAAAGGTTCTCGAGCGCCAGTTAGGTATTTACTTAGGACTTAAGTCATTTTATATTACAATTTTCTTGTACGTTCCAATAAATAATCTTGTAACCGTTGACTCTGATGCCATGTGCTCGTGAACGTGTTCATACGTGTCCAACGGAACTCAGTCGTCCACAACCAGACCCTTTTATTGAAATCTGATACGCTCGCATTCGGAACAGTATATATTTTAACTTTTTTATTCAAACTTATACAACCATAGAAAAATTGGGCCGGCTCTTTGTTACAGAGAAGTTTGTTACAGTTATCAATCTTGCCGGTGGTCCAATTTGTTAAACCAGTTATCCAACACCGATCAAAAAACCCGCAAAAAGTATAAATAAACCGATTACGATTATTACGAAACGTTTCCGTAACACAGATTACGTTACGATTACGGTTGCTAGTTACCAATCTGAACCGATTCATAACGCATATACCCCAAATCGGCAAGCCCGAAAAAAAAAACAGACTCCAACCCACTATTAGATATAGTATATACGCGGATCGGAGAGCCACCTGCGTCTCCACCTACGTACTAATTTATTAGGAAGGCGCGATACGCGTCCGGAGCGGTGTTTTACGACATCGGGATCAGATTTAGCAGGAGGAAGTCTATAGCGACAAGTAGAGACCGGTCCCCCACCACCACAGCGGTCTCCGCAAGTGTACTGTAGATCCGGTGCCGAGGAGTTGGCAACGTCGCCGGCTCGTATAGTCCGGGTTCCCCCACCACCGATCCTCTTCCTCTTCCACACTCCCGCACACACACGACAGGCACGTCTCAGTCAACTGGGAAGCGGATTCTACAAACAGTAGTGGTAAGGTGGCCGTCCACGAGACAAGTCACAGTTACTACTAGTACTCAGTGCATCGCCAACTCACTTTTGGAGACTTATCGTGCAGTCTTATCATCGGTGAGACAACAACAGTCTTGTGTTTGTTTATTTTGATTTTTCGACAACAAAGTGTGAGAAGAGTGGTTTGTGAGTTGTAATAGTGTGACAATCCGAGGAGAGGACAGTTTTGGATACGCACGCACGCACAGTGAGGAACGAGGAATACTTAAGAGGTGAATGCTTTTCCTTGTTATTCGCCATCCGGAAGTCGTCTATTTAGGCGCTGCTGGAAAGGAAACAAACAATACCGGACGGTGTTACGTATCCGGCCTTTGTACATTTCTCGGCCCGCTCTCGGCAACCTGTTGCTTTTGTGTTTCATAGCCTTGCTTCTCCCAGAAAAACTTCTCGGTGTGCACTTGCGTCATCGGTATTTTACACAATGGTACGCCCGGAAAAACAACGCGACACGTGTTTTCCAACCTTCCCATGACTGGATGTTTAGTTATTGTATCGGGTAGATCACCTAACCGGGTCGTAAAACACACCTAACGCGGTACATACTAAACTCTACATAACATACATTACATAACAACAAAACTAAGTAATATCTAATTTTGCCACAAGTATCATTTCAAAGAAGCGTATAGGAAAAGGAAACGACCATCCGTTCTTTTGTGGACCGGGTATCCTTTTGTGTGAGGAGTCAGGTATATTTCGTGCGAGGGTATAGGAAATAACGCAGCATCGCTTCATGGGAGGAAACCGGATCTTGTTCTTGATAATTATTAACCTTGAAGCGGGCAGTCACCCACGTCCCAAGCGCTATTGAGATGAGACGAGACGACTGCGTTACTGGTTTAAGAAATGGGCACCTTCTCGTTCCTGGTCTCTTATTTTTCCATCTCCGGCTTATTGTTATCACGGGAAATACCTGCGCTCGACTTGCACTTGTTGACGAGCGTGAACCTCGCTTAGTCCGTATCGTCGCCGCTGGTAAAGGAAGTGCCCGATAAGATAACAAAACGAACCGGTTCAATTACTTATTATTTCAGCCGCACGCGGAAGCGCTGACTTGCCCATAAAAGCGAGCGTTCCAAATGTGACCGAGCGTTCGTTCAAAAAGTGACATTGGCACGATTCCCTTCCTGTATTTCCTCACTTGCCTTTTCGCACGCACTGGACGGTGGTCCTTTCTCTCCTACACCGCCGGTTATTTTCGGTCCGCATATTTTCGGCGCGCGCCCGCGCCAGCTTTCCACGGAAATAGTACAATGGAATTCGGGATAGGAAACAATAATCTATTCTCGGAACCGCGCGTCCTTCGCGATGGTATTACAACAGAAAAAAATCCGCAACATCCTACTCGATCTGCGTCAGACGTGGTTAAATCGCCAAAGGAGTTTACAGGAAACAAAGAGCGATAGATTTATTATACGCTTGCAACCTTGGGTATGTCACTTCCTCGTCGCCAATTAGTATTAACTCTGTGCATGGCGGAATATGAATCCCTCCAGAACTTTTCTCCGTAACTGCTGCACGCAAAACCGCTGTGATCGACGTTGTTATTTCTTATACACTACAAACCACAACAAGCACGCTTCTTGCTTTTATCAACTTACGTACAACCTCCGTCTTCATATTAGACATGTCCCGTCGTAAGACAGATGCATTACAACCACCTTCCAAATTGGATGAATCAACCATATTAACACATTCTTCTTTCTTTTCATTTCCAGCGATAACAACATGAAATTAGTACCAGGTCCACTGCCACCCATCCCAACGGGTGGGTCTATGGATAGGCTTCCATTGCCCCTACCGTTCGGTGCAGCAGACCTCTTCTGGAGGTACCCCCTGCTCCCGCCCCAGCAACCTACATCTCCCCTGATGGACTACAAAAGCCAACTGCCCACGACAATCGCCTCTGATCCGAGGGTATGGGCCAGAGATGACGTGATCATCTTCCTGCGATGGGCCGAACGCGAATACGACTTGCAACCCATCGATATGGAGAAGTTCCAAATGAACGGGAAAGCCATGTGTCTCCTGAACCGTACAGACCTCGCCGATAGGGCTCCGGGTGCTGGAGATCTCATATACAACGTTCTCCAGATCCTTATCCGCGATGCAACCAGTCTACAACGATGCCTACCCTCAAGCCCGATAACCCCCACGTCGAGACACCCATACCCTCTATCCCCTCATTCACAACCACCGACACCAAACTGGTCTTTGCTCACACAAACGAATACGGATAATTTCCATCCTCACCATCTGGCGCATTTGATGCTACAGAATCAGAATAACTCCGTCACGTTGAGTCCTGCGCCTTCCGTGGACAGCCAGTCGGGGAGTCCACAACACGCGGAGAGCGCCATCAGCAATTTCGGACACTCCATCTTCGGAAGTAGCGGAAGCAATGGCAGCGGAAGTAACCAATCGGACTCTGATGAGGATAGTTATAATGAGACGAAAGTCTCGAGCCCCCCGAACACCCCGAGTGCCTATTCGCTACCGCCACCGCTGCCCCATCTGCCTCCAAGGAGCCCGAAGGAAGCGATTTCCAGTCCTGTGTTTAAACGGGAGTTTTTCCCGAATGAATCACCAGAACCCAACACGAGTAAGTATCTAATAGATTGAAGACTTGTAGTCATAATCGATAGTTTAGTAGTTTTTCCAAATAATATACAAATTCTAACTGAATATCTTTACTTTACAGATGGTAGATTGCTTTGGGACTTCTTGCAACAACTGTTGAACGATCCCGCCCAAAGGTATACCAACTACATCGCCTGGAAGAACAGAGATACAGGGGTGTTCAAAATTGTCGATCCGGCTGGTTTGGCGAAATTATGGGGTATCCAAAAGAACCACCTGAGCATGAACTACGACAAGATGTCGAGGGCCTTGAGATACTACTATAGAGTGAATATCCTGAAGAAAGTCCAAGGGGAAAGGCATTGCTACCAGTAAGTTGGAATTATCAAACATGTTATATTGCGACAACATTCTGTAACGTTGTATGAAAGTAACATTTGTAACATATTATTGTTAGCTCTTCCGGAGATTTTCTCACTTTTATTTCAAAACCTTCAATTTTCTTATTCTCGAAAATGTTCTTATGTAATGCCATTAAAATATTATGCTACCATTAAGCCAATTAAAAGATCTGTCAATTTAATTCTAAAAATATAGGTTGCCATTAATAAAGGGTTGTCCACGACGTCATTTGTTAAAAACAATTGAAGGTAAAAGAAAATTTGATATCATAAGGTGTATTTTGATAATTATAAGTCGCCGTGTTCGAGAATTTTTTTAAATAGCTACCCGTTCTTGAGATTTTCTCATGTTTCCATACTTTACGTGCCCACTCTATAACATTCCAAGTTACAAAAAAATGTATAAATGTTACAGTTATGTTTCGTTGTTTAGTGGAATTGTTGTATAATCATTTGGATCAAGACTAATATTTATTTTTTTTCTGTGCAGGTTTTTGAGAAATCCAACGGAATTGAAGAACATCAAGAATATTTCTTTGCTTCGTCAACAGATGTCACCAACGCGGACGACCCCACCCCAGCACCTGGTAAATCACCTAACAATTAAAGCCGAACCTGTAGATAACGACCATGAACGGAGGACGCAGGATTACGAAGATAAACCGACGGATTTGAGTATGGACGTACCAACCGATTTAAGTAGCAATAGTAGTAGACACGTAAACATTATATGCTCGCCGGATACTCCAACAATACGGGACGCTGGGTATTTCAAAGAAGATGACAAGTGATAATTTGTGCATATATTATATAAAAAGACTTGTTTTCCTAATTTTTATTTGTGACTACGGTGCCAATTTTAGTAGTGTAGTCTCTCGTACGTTGTGCAAATTTACTATTAGGGCGTTTTTAGGATAATGTGATGATGCATTTGATCCCCCCCCCCCGTCATGATTTTTGTTTATCGTTTCTCGCTAGGTCCTCACATTATTTTAAAAATTCAATCAGACGTGCCAAAAGATATTTATTCATGTGCTGGTTTGGACGCAGAAAGATTGAACAGAAAGACTGCCTCTGCCAAGTAAGTGGTGATAGCGATACGTCCATGAGTTTTGGTGTATCGCCGCTGCCAAGAATGTTGTCGAGCATGTCTTTTGTGTACTGGCAGCTTCAAGGACAATAAAAAAGTCAATCAATAAGAGATGGACTGGAATTTTATTTTCGGAATAGTAAAAGAAAACTTTTCGGGGCCAATTTGCAATCGAAAGTATATTTTTGGAAACCGCAAAATTGTACATTAAAATAAAACATTCCGCATTAGTTTTGGAATATGTATATAAGATGTTGAAAACGTATACAATCAAATTATAATGGAACGACGCAAGACGGACCCAAATCCTCCGCTGCGCGTCGTTTCCGTTAGTTTATTTCGATGATATATCATATATATATTTTGAAAGCCATAAAAGTTTTTGAAAAGAAAAATATTAAATGAGAGCTATTTCCAGCTCTGTTTCTGTGATCTCTTGAAATAATTGACTCAAACTGTGTGATGTTTTAAAAGTAAAGTAAAAATATATATATACTTCACGGTGTACATAATTGTGAATTTGTATATAGCAAAAACATATCTATAATGATACTTTAGTTCTCGGAGAATAATACAACAAAGTAGCAATAGCAATTCTAGGGGGGCGACAAGGCCCCAGTTGCGTAGCTTTAATATGAATCGAATTTTTTGTGACATTGGTTCTTGTTCCAATTACTTCTTAGTTTGATATTTGTAAATATTTAATTTTTATTGTATAATTATCGCGTAAGATGTACTTTACGTCAGCTTTATATTCTAATATCGCTGCGTAAACGAAATGTTTTATATGGAAGATGCGTTTATTGTTAACATAATGTTTGAAATACATATATTTAAACAATTATCTGGATTTTATTTATTCCTTTAGTAAAACCATGTAAAACAAGTACCCTACAAAACGCCGCCTTGGCGGGTAGGCTACAAACAGTGCATGCAAGCAAGTTATAGCAATATCATTTCTTACCTCAAGATGCGTTGTTATCATTTCTATTCTTCATCTTCTCTAACTCAAGATAAGGCCATGGGGACGATGGGGACCGAGTTCATTATGTCTATCACATAAATAAATCACAACACAAGCCACAAAATAAACTACGTCTTCAACAAAACCATTCCGCGAAACTAAACATTTGAAGAACACGCTCGGCCGGTAAGTTAGATTACAAATTAGATTTATAATTAATTGAATTATTTATAAATATCATAAGTAATAATTATACGGGAAAAATTACATATGCATATTACGTATTATATCACAATTTACAATAAACGCTGCACAAAATATGAAATGAATTGCTTCTGTGTACGTCTAGCGACCCTAGCGGCATCTATCAGCGAACACGGAAACTATGAACAACTAATAAGTTTTTAGATAATTTTCAAACAAAAAATACTATTTATATTACTCAAGAGATTCTTTATTAAACAAAAAAACATTACGTAGTACAAAAAATGCCTCCTATGGTAACAATGTTCTCTCATAACCTAACATACAACACAACGTAACCTACAAATATTTAAGCTTGCGGCTGCTGCTGGAAGAAAATAACATCGTCAGCTTGAACAGCGGTTGTAGTCTTGCTCTTGCCACCTTCATCCTTAATTTCGCCGTAAGTTATACGTCCTGTCACATGAACCCGCTGACCCTTCTTCAGGAAATTTAAAATGCTATCACGTAGGCCGGGTTTGAAACAAATGACGCGATGCCATTCGGTGCGTTGGAGGAATTCCCCGGACTCGTACCTATAGTTGGTATGCGTCGCTAAAGAGAACACAACCATCGGATGCTCGTTCGAACCTTTAAGCTGTGGATCACCGCCAACGCGTCCAAGAAGTGTAACGTTGTTAAGTGCTAAAATTGTTACGATTTAATCAATGTTTTGGTAAGTATTTAAATTTTGTTACTTTTTTCGACTCGTGGGGGCTCCTGTGTTGAAGCTGTCGTCTTGTTTGTCCTAACGGAGGCTAGTAGAGCGCATTTTTGTATATTAGCGCTGTTATTAGACAGTAAAGTAATTACCTAGTAATAAATTGGGTTAATTATGGCTGTATTAGGTGTTTTATCGGTTGGTCTCTTACCTTTTTGCTTAACATTGTTAGAATTAAGTTTTATAACTTAGATAAAGTACAGTTTGGTTGAAGGTTTTTAGGTTAGGAATCGTTTACCGCATTTTTATCTAGGGAGAGTTTGATCTCCAAAGATAAAATTGGCAACTTCGTTACCAACCAATATAGAACATTTTGAAATTGAACTCGAAAATTAAATAAATTTTAATTATTTTAACATCTTTTCGTTTACGTACAAATATTTATTGATATCTAAAGCGTTTATCGCGGTTGCTTATTCATTTTTTATCGGAATTACGTACGTGGGAGAATTTGTTAACCGAGTTGGGTTCTATAAAAGCATTTTGTCAATATTTTATTATAATACTTATTAAAAGTTACTTGCCAGTGGTTATTGTGATAACAAATGATACCAAATTATGGAGCACTCATTAGAAATGTTGGAGTATTTATATCCGGTACATCCAAAACCAATTAAGGTAAATCTTTCTGTTTTTTAAACAAAATTTGTTAAAATTTGCACTAAAATTAAATACAAAAGTATAATAATGAATAATCAGTAAGTAAGACGAGGAGTTCTAATAAAAAGACAACGTACTAATGTTAGATATGTATTTAGACACATAAAAAATAAAAACAGTTATATACAAACGTTGTACATATTTATTGACACATAGGCCTAATACAACAAATAAACGTAAAATACTAACAATCTACTGCTTTGGTTTCTAACTACGGCACAGTTGCTATTTTTTATAAACAGTTTACACTTATTTTTATGGGTAGAGTTGTGTAAATAATACTGATGACAGAGTGAATACATTACGATCGTTTTATAGAAACGTACAAGTGGAAAGAGTAACAAAAATATATTTGTATGTCAGAGTAGAAAAATAATATTTTCGTAATCGTAAATAAATAAAAATTATTCTATATGTCCGAAGCGTTAGGAAATAGCATGCGAATGTAGTTCCGGGAATGCCTCAAGGAGTACCGTTTCGAATAAATCCTGAAATATAAAGCACAAAACAGATTACAATGAGTTTTTTGTATAGTTTTGGAACATTACAATCATTTAAACTTGTATTAACGGTAACGAAAACATTTTACGGCGTCAAATAAGCAAATCATTTTAGTTCTAAGTAATAACAAATAAAAAACAGTAATAAAACTATATAATTAAAATTACATTAAAAAGTTATATTAGTGTAAAGTGCTACTAACATATATCATAAAAAATAACTGTTGAAGTAAAAGTCGCACATCAAAGAAAATCTGATTTTCAACACTCAGAAGTCAAATTTAACTTACATAAAATAACTGCTTGTTCATCGCCTTATTCTGCAGAGTATCAAAAATCTTCCTAGCTCCGTTCTTGGCAGCATTTGCCCCAACCAAAGTTGCCAGCACCTCAGGTACATTCGAAATAAATTGTTCCCTAGCGTCAGTCGCAGTCTGCCTCCGAATCTCCGATGATCTCGGCGGCCTCTGTTCGGCGAGAGCACCCGCGGGCCACCAGGATTTGATAACTAACGTAATATAATAGTGCAGCATTTGTTCGGAAAAGCACCACGAGATTGTCTCGTAAATTTGCCTATTGATCGTCCTTCCATATGTTATTTGAACGAACGCGATGAGGGTCTTCCGTAAGTACCGGAAGAGACCGCGCATGTCGAAGATCTCGCTCATTAGAGAGTATAGGGGTTCCGCGATGGAATCTTTGCCATCGTCGAGAATTTTGTTCGAGTTTCCGTTCGAACGGGTGTCGGCAACGTCGGCGGAATTTACGCCTTCGAGGCATTGCGATATATCTTCGTCTTCGCTTTCGCGTAGCATGTAGGCAGGTTCCCGCCAGCCTTGTTCGTTGCTCGTGCTAGGAAAGTAAATTTTATTTATTATTTTCAGTTATATACATTTTAAATTTGTGGTTCTAATATAGCATTTTGAAAAAGTGTTGCTTAAAATAACTCAACGGTAGGTAAGGGTAATTCTAGAAATAATTACCTTTTGAATAAAGTTGAGAAGGAAAATTTAGATTTTTTCGGGGATGGGGTTGTGTGCTTCAGATGTTCCGAACTGGGGCTCAGGAATGAGTAAATTGCCTCGCTCTGGTTTAGCCGGTCATCTTCCAGAACAAACTAAAAAAAAAGACTAAAATGTAGACCTGATACAATTGTCACAAACAAAAACAAAATTTCTTAAAAAAAACTCATGTATGTACATTTTTGCTTTTTATATAAAATAACAGTAAAAGATAAAATAGTAAAACTTAATAATAATAATAACTAAATAATATGTTTTAAACTAATAAATAATAGCAGAAATCAAACAGAACATACCTGTAAGTATTTTTGTATTTGTCCTTTCGCCTTATCTAAAGAATTCTTGTCACTCTTCCCGAACAGAAACTTAAAAGCCTGCGACGGCAGTTCTAAATTCTTAACATCGGCGCATAAAGGTCGCAACTTTTTATGCAAATCCTGGAATTGCGCCAACGTTCTAGAAACAACCCAACCCGAACTAATTTCTTCTTCGTCCTCCGTATTACCTTGCTCGATCATATCGACCACAATTACAAATAATATCGACTCTTTTTCTGGCAACACCTAGCATAGAGAAGAATCGGTTATAATTGTTATAAAAAAAAGTTCTGCAATCTTTTTACCTCCGCAGTTTGAACGACAGCCCTCCATTTCCCTAAATTCTCTCCCCAAATCTCAGTCCTCGCCAAATGTGCTTCCAACTGACGCTTCTCTCCTTGTAACCACTGGACTTCACTGTCTAAGATCGTCAAAACTCTCGATTCTGGTTTTAAGGAGGCTTTTAAAGCTTGATATGCCTAAACATTATTTATTATTATTATCAATATTATAATATCGTAACGCAAAAAATATTTTTATTTCAATTCATACCTGCATTTTAGTGTTAAGTTTCTCCTGTAATTGACTCAACTTTTTCCTAGCGTAATTCGAATGATCTCCGACATGCAAACTATTATCATGGCTCCCCACGGAATCCCCCGAACCAGGTTTTTCATCGCTATAACCCCTATCGACCTCGGTAACGTCCTCGTTTTCCATAGCGGCCAACATCTGCTTGTAGAATTCGCTATTTATGAACGGCTGGTAGTACTTATCTTCTAATATTTGAACGACTTGCTGTTGGACTTCGTAAAACACTTCGGGGCCCTTATCGCCCAACAAAAACGCCTCCATTCGCTTCTTGGTGGATTTATCGACCTTTATTTCCGCCGTCGGGTTTCGTATAAACGTATAGAAAATCTCGGCTCCAATCTGGTGCCAGCTTTTCCGTTGCGCCCCTTTTAATTCCTCTACGGTTATGTAATACCCGACCAGGCCTTGACTTGCGACTGTCTCGAGAAATAGAGTCAAGTATCGGCGCCCTAATACGCTGCATAGAATCGAAGATAACGGAAGTATCTGAAAAAAATTTTTAGGTTATATTTTTTTAGGCAAAATTTTTTTTTAGGTTATTTTTTTACTTTTTCTTCCGTGTATTGGAATCCGATATCCCAACCAAGTATCGCCAACCGTTTCTCGCACTCCTTCTTAGCTGACGTCAACTGATTTATGTAGCGTTTCAATTTTTTAGCTGCGTTTATCTCAGATTTGTTGATGCCCGTGGTTCCCGTGACTTTTTCAATGTCCGGGTCGACACCTTTAGCCCGTTTTAGATTTTGGAGTGTTGTTGCTTGCATTATTTTAGTTACGATATCATATCTACGGGGTAAATTTGTAAAAAAATTAATTCGTTTGTGATATAAACACATTTTTTTACCGAAATCTCTTCAATAACTCCACGTCTTCGGATTTCTGTATCATCTTTAAAAAATCCTCGAAACTGTTTGCGTATTCGAACGTTCTACGGTGCATGGCCGCGGTCACTCTCTGTGCTTCGATGTAGACGATCACATTTTGATTAAAATAGTCCGGGTCTGTTATGTTGTCAATTGCCGGATATAAAACTAAAAACACCGTATATATGTCACAAATACGACATAAAATATATTTTAAACATACTTTTTTACAGCTTATTTTAATTTTAATTTAAAAAAGAAATTATTAGTAGGTAGAGAAGCTAAAAAAAGTTTGCTATAAGATGATCACAAAGTTTAAGACAAAGTTTTACGTTTTTTTTTTTTTTCTGGTGCCAGGTCTAAGAGTTGAATTTTCAGGATAGCTGATGCAAAATAAAAATAGGACACATGCTAAATATCGAAAACAAACATAGATAAATAGACAAATTAGGTGAAAAATTGACAAACTTATTTAGAAACAAGTTAATGTCTTATGCTAGTTTTCTTTTGATGAAACTTATTATTAAATTATTAAGTATTTTCAAAATTTGTATTTTGTTGTTCTACGGTATATTAACAATACACTAACAAAAACAAAAATAATAACAATAATCTATGCTATTCTGGCCAAAAATGACCAAATCCAACAAGTGAAAACATATTTGCAGTGTGCTTTTTTTTGTAGATCCTGAATTTGAAGACAGAAATTCTGAACTGAGTCAGTGGTAAAAAACTGCAAAAGAACCAAAAAACCTTTTTTTTTACAAAAAATAGACCTAGTTCAGAATTTCTGCTTTCAAATCCAGTCACTACGAACAAAAAAAAAATATAAGAAACAGTTTTTACTTGGTAAATTTTGTAAAATGGACAAGTATAGCAAGATTCCTTACCTTTACAAGCAATAACTTCACGTAAAAAATACTTTGCAGGCGACAATAAATACCCCCTTGGTAACAAAAACATCATCAAGACTTCACTGACCGATCTCAAGTATTCTAGCTCTTTTTCTTTGGACATGAGATGCGGAGATAGCTTATACAACGGACAGTGGTTACTATCAGCGCTAAAATTAATCTCAAATTAGAAATTACACCTCAAAATTTAACATATTACTTACACCAACGCTTTAGCTTCCCTAATTTTTTCAAAATGATTGCATATCTTTGTAACCATATCACCAGCTAACAGTTTAGCGTGATCGATTCTAGTGAAACGTTCGTGAAGTACTTGTATACCACCCCACATATCTTCCCTAAAAATTTATCGTATTTATTAAACTCTAGTTTCAATATAAATTTTGTAAAGTAAACTCTCATATCTTACTTAATATTATCCCGTAAAAAGTCAGTTTGATAGGCGTACTTATTCATATAATAGAAAATATAATCCCTAATCATATAATCCAATAGTTGCTGCAATAAGCTGTCTAATGTACGTCCAAAAACCACCGGTAAGTGGCTCTGCGGTGTTTTGTCTTTTACGTTATCATAGTTGTGCTGCAAAAAAACAAATAAACACAAGCGTCGCTAGGAAACTCATATCGTACCATCAGCTTGTTCCGAAACACCTCTAAATCCCGCTGCACATACTCTAAACCCACACCTGTCTTGTGCCGAGACGACAACAAAACGTGTATCTCAACAGTGGCGATAATTACAAAAACGGCAACGCAAGCCGTTAGCACGGCAAACCACGTTAGCCAAAAGCATGTAGGCGAGTAGAGCAATATACCAAAATAAGCTACAGCCACGGTCACTATGATTATTTTCCAATGCATCCTCGTGAGGACTCTGGCAAAGCCGAAGCTCTCAAAACATTGAGTTAACCTTAAAATATAGCAGACTAGAGAATGTCAAGTAGAATACGATTTAGAGTACTCATGGTTTTCCAATTATGTGCTTGTCGTCTTATCTAAATAGATAAATAAAGGTGTAATTATTATATTCTGTGGTTTGTATGGGGAGATTACATGACACGCAGCTGTCACTGTCACATTTGACGTATCGTCAGATGTGTAAATAACCAAAAAAATGTTAGAAATTTAATTGATATAAATGCTCAAAAATACAACTCGGATTTAATTATATTTGTGGGTTAAATAGGCCTTATTTCGTTTGCATATTGATCATAAAATTATAGTTCTAACAAAAAATTATCCTTGAAGTGAAATAATCGTTATATTTGCCTTGCGCATTGAATTCTTTCACTGTAGAATACATTATACAAAAACCCCTTTGAATTGTTGGAATTTTAGAACAGGCTCAATTATTTGGTATGTGTGACGGTGACGATTGCGATAAAATAATTGCAAAGTTGCCTATCAGTATCATATATTAATGTGAAGTGCGGTTGTGTCACACTCTGCGATAAGCTTGAATTTCATAACATCTCCGGTTATTATCATAATGAAAGTGGACAATTAAGAATTAAATGATTATTATCTAAAAGTACGATCGATATTTCGGCCCTGTGCGTATCCTACGGCTCTAAAACCGCATACTTACGATGAATAACAACGCCAGACTTCGGAGAAGGAAAGAGGTAATGACCACGAATTATTTTTATCATTCAGTCTTTTGTTTACTCATTAGTTATGTTTTGGTATTATTTAAGTTGATTAGTTAGCCTCTTTCGAATCATTACAATCAACTTTCATTACTTTTTTAGGCAAATCCATGCTTATTTCTACGTATGTAAGTTCTAGTGACAAATTAGTGATGTGTTGTCATAACCTAACCTGTACTGTTTTCTCCTAACTCTATTAACTAGCTTTTAAACGTGTTTCACTTTAATGTAAACTCCCTATAACTAATTGAAATTTTATTTTGAAGACCAAGGAGCACGAAGGTCGACCACTTAGGCCGAAAAAGCTAAAGAAAACCAACGATGCTTCGTTACAACGTTCGTTAATATGTCTAATACTCAGCGCAACTATTTTAATTATTTTTACGAGTGAGTATCGATTGCGTAACTTCACACGACGTTTGTTAATTTCTTCGAATTTCAGTCGCTTATGTCGATTATATTCCATGGCATCTAAGACACAATGCCGCGGACAAGTTGGCGCACATGTTGGGGCACCACGAGCCAGTTCACGCAGTTGTAATAGACGCTGGAAGTACCGGATCCAGAGTATTGGCTTTCACATTCCATAAAGCATACTTAGGTAACGTATTTAGGTCTTTATTAAAATTTCTCTTGATGCTAAAAATAAAAGCAAAATATTCATCTATTCTCATTTGTTTGTTGTCTCTTTATTTTGTTTTTTGATTGATCGCAATATCTAAAATTTTGTGTTTGATAAAATTGAATGAGTTTGACCTTCACTGTAGTTGATGTATTACAATGCAATATGATATTGATTATATGTAGTGTATTGCCATTTAATTTTTATTCAATTTGTTCATTAAAGTTATTTATTTTCACACAAACACATACCAACATAAAAAATGTTTGAGTTTAAAGCTACATCATCAAATTCTAACGTATTTATTTTTTGCAGACAGTCATTTAGTTTTAGATAAAGAATTATTCGTATACACAAAGCCGGGATTATCATACTTTGCTGACAAGCCGGAAGAGGTACGTAGATACGCCAATATTAATTTTTCTACTTTTTATTTAACGTTTTTTTTTGTTTGTTTAGGGAGCAGCTACAATAGCAAATCTGATTGAGAAGGCAAAGAATGAGATTCCGCAGGAATACTGGTCGAAAACTCCGTTAATTCTGAAGGCAACTGCTGGTTTACGGTTACTGCCGGAAAAGAAAGCTGACGCTTTGCTTAATGCAGTCAAGAAGCTCTTCAAGAAGACTCCATTTATTACTAATGAGGAATCGGTCGCTATCATGGATGGTACTGACGAGGGAATGTTCTCTTGGTTCACCGTTAACTTCTTATTAGGTAAGATTCTTTTTAAATAAACAAATTTTTCCAATTAGTGTTCGAGATAATTTATTTATTCCCGCAGCGTTTTTGGTATTAAATTTACAGTGATATTGTTGGCTAATTTATAGTTTTTTTGCATGATTTCTAGTTGTTTTTACCTTGCTTTGGATTCACTTTCACTCATTTGTAAGCTAAAGCTAACAGAAAGTTTTTTTTTGTCTATGATTCCTTTTGTGCAACCAACTGCGACAAAGTGCACAAGAAGGTTGTTGAAATAAAATTGCAAGTGGATAAAATAGTCGTTCGTTTATTCAAAGAAAACGTTTTTGAAGAAGTGTTTGTTCGCGTAAAATAGAAAAATTTCCCACTTCATCATGTGAGTAGGTTTCCACAGTACATTTTTACTGGTAACAAAAAAAATACATTCTAAGAAAATTCCTACTGATAAGCATTAGCAGTTCTATTCTAAGTACATAATATTGTTTACATATCTGCAATTTTTCTTAACATTCCGCTTATCAGCTTTTTACTTGGCATTCCGAAGTTTTTTTATGCACTATGTTAGGATCTTGCTTATTTCAGTATTGAATATTATTTTAAACTTACTTTGGAATTATGGATTTCCATTTTTTGTTTGTTTTTAGTCGATTTTATATCTTGATACTGTAAAAATGTTAGGCGTTTGATAAAATCAAAGAAACAGAAACTTTGCGGAAATGCATTTTATTAATGAATCAAATACTGGAAATTTTAAAACTGATTTATTTTTAAAGTATTTATAGTATTTATAAATTTTTTATAATATTTATATAAAAAATTACTTATTGTAGATTTCTTCTGGAAGTATTTTTTTGAATAAGTGTTCTTATTGTTACGTATTCCCAAAAAATAGATTAAAACTTTTTATAATTAACACAGCAAATAATTTTATACATGAGTTTATTAGATATTCCGAAACATTAGCAACTAAGGAATAAGTTGCTAACGTTTCTGGTCACCGTTTTAATTATAGAATCTGTATTACTAACAAATTTCCACTATTTGAACAAACTATGCTATCAATAACTATTTCTGGAGATTTTACTACTGTGGCAACATCGTTTATGTATAAATCATAAAAGGAACAGGTCTCAAAACACAACCTTGTGGTACCACCAAGGCGTTAATTAATTCCCTCGTCTTTCACCTCCTGTTCGCTTACCTTAACTTATTCATGCTTATTTTTCTATCACTCTAGAACGATTCAACTACGCTCCAAAGACAACTGTAGCAGCGCTCGACCTGGGCGGTGGTTCAACGCAAGTAACTTTCTACCCGCAAACACCGTCGAGTTTAGCCGCAAAGCAATACCTCCACGACGCTCTAACCCCCGCAGGAATCTTACCAGTTTACACGCACAGTTATCTCGGCCTAGGTCTGATGGCGGCGAGAAAACATATCGTAACGTTGGGCCAGGAAGGCCTCACGGAAGTCGAGAGCGAATGCGTCAATAACGTCGTGAAGCATCGCAAGTTCCACTACGCGGGCGTCGATTACGACGTCAGCGGGCTCCAGGAGGACTTCCCGACGAAAGTCGACAAGGACGGCGGGAACTTTTTGGATTTCGAACATCCGATCGTCAATTTTACGAAATGCTCGGACGACGTGGTTAAATACGTTACGAGTATCGCCAAGCCTCTGGCGGAACTGCCGTCGATCAAAACGTTTGCGTTCAGTTATTATTTCGATCGGGCGTCGGAAGTGGGATTAATCGATGAGACTAAGGGTGGGAAGGTTACCGTTAAAAATTTCTACAAGTTTGCTAAGAAGGGTATGTTTTTATGATTTATTTTTATTTTATTTCCAAAATTTGTTTAATAATAATAATACTTTAATGGAATTAATTTTTTATTATAGCATGCGATGTGGCGAATACTGAACAACCGTTTATGTGTCTCGACTTGACCTTCATTTGGGCGCTACTGGAGAAAGGTTTTGGACTTGCACCAGATTCCGAAATATTTGTACGTCTTTTTGCATTTTTTCATTATCGTAGTTATTATAATTGATGTTCTTTTTTTTTATTTTCAGTTATACAAGAAGATTAATGGACATGAAATTAGTTGGGCATTGGGTGCCGCGTACCACATTCTTAACTGAATTAAAAGCTGAACAACGACCAAAGCACTGCACAAATTCTCTTTGCGTTTCGTTATTTCTTTTGGTAAAAGATGGGGATGTGCCTTAATTAATATATTGTGTATAATGTCTAGTTTTACTTGTTAGGCTGTGCAACATTTGATTCCTCTTAGGTTTTTAATGGTAATATCGACTAATCGAAACGAAATATTTGACTTTTACATCAATAATCTTTTATCGGTACTTTTTGTTTTGTTTGTTTTAACACCCAAATATTCTGTAATTTTTTTAATAAAGTATGTCTACTTTACACTACTTTATGTGACTTTTTTTATTCCTCCTAGAGCCCAGTTTAGTGTTATTTAATTATTTATTTATGGTAATCCTAAAATAGTTGGTTAGTATACATTAGAATAATTGTTTAAAATGTAATTTTATGCTCAAACTTTAAACTGGAAACTAAAAAATAATAGGGATATGTAATAATAGAGACAGTAATTAGTATCAAACTGCTACAAGACTGTCCAAAAAATAATTACTAAAGTTTTTAAATTTTTTCCAAATTTAATTTGCTGATAACGCAAAATCTATTTGTCGTAGGGAGGAACAGTAAATTTTCCACGGTGGGGAATTACATGCCGGTTTCAGAATAGTATCGCTCATGATACCTCACAAAAATAAATAATTGTTAAAGTGAATACCCTTGCGCCATCTATGTGTGAACGGGGAAACCAGCACTTCAAGCATTTGACCACAGATGGCGCCCGCAACCCGGACAGTGTTAAAATACCATACAATTTTTAGCAAAATCACATAATCAAATATGAATACCAACGTAAAGACGTACATTTTACGTTTAATTGTTAACAGCTAGGGCAAAAGTGTATGATAAAATGATAGCATTACATTTCGTTCAAGATATTCCTAAATTATACCTTCCAAGAAGAGCGTTACAAATTTGTTGGGAGTTTACAAAGAAAATAAAGTTAATCCATTTACACCACGATTTAAGCAGACTTTGGATACCGGCGGTGATGCCAAACGTTTGAATTTGTGTCCTGAGGTGGGTAAGGAAATATTAAGGCTCTCGTCTCAATTCAAATAGCAAACTGTAGCAAATTTCTCTACAAAGCTTCGAAATATAAAAAAAACACGAGATGTAGATGGCGCTACTATAAATATCTGTTTTTATTTCGTATTTATTACATTTGCCGTATGGTATAATCATTGAAATTAATGTATTGCTTTCTATTTCTACAAATATTCAGACTGGACTGTGTTTGAGTTTTCTAGTCGATGATAAAGTACTTTCACAACCGTCGCTATGGTAAACCTGGTTGCCAACATATTACAAACACGCACTACAATACTCCAGAGTGCAAGTCTAGAGAAGTTCAGAAGTAAAACAATAGGTGCCCGGCTTTATTCTATTGTAATCTTCCTAATTTAGATAGATTTTTTTGCAACGTTTTATTACAATACTTATTTGACGTCAAAGTATTTTGGATTGTAATTCTGTTTCGATACACATTGACGTCCAGAAACCTATCAAACATTTATTTCAATGGAAAATTTTGACGACGCAAACAGATTAATAAAATATTTTGATTATATCGTTTCTAATAAATTTGTGAGGATGTGATAGCAGTACTTATATCGAATCTTGACCAACGTAAGCTAAACACTTGAAACTCGATCTGAACGTATGACTAATCCGGTCTACAGATAAACTTTAAACGCATTTTTATGTTCGAGAAGAATGTCTAATGGGAAAACATGTTTTTATACTACTGGAAACGTCAATATGCGATAGTTTGACGCATTTCGATAGACAAGCTTCCTAATATGTAACAAAATAAACACTGATTGATAGTAATATCCGACTTTTTCGATTGTGCGATTTACAATAAACGCACGATCTTACAAATTTGATAAGATTAGAGACGATCTACGTTACCAATTTGCATCTACGTCAATCAGATTAGGGCTTCGATTACCTGCGAACTCCTTTAAAAACAAATATCGGTATAGGAAATGATTTTACAACGATCGTAACAAACGTGCGAGCAGAATGTTTCGTGTACTGTGCTGTGGTGATACAAAAACCTCAACGGTTTTTCGGATTGCTATATCCCAACTGGTATGTTTACATAACTAGGTTGTTATTACTACAGAACATTTTAATGATTTTTGTTTACTTTAAGGTTCTGTATGGTATGTTTATTACTCTGTATGCTTGCGGAGCAGTTTTCATCAACGATGAACCAGAAGATGACGACGATGACGAAGAAACACCAATAAGTACGTTAACAATTAGGAATTATTGAATTTGATTATTGACATTTTTTTAATTTAGTTGCAGATAGGGTTTTTGTCATCGCTGCTATTTTGAATGTGATACCACTGCTGTTGGCTATAATACTATACGTTGGACTTGTTACGGTACGTATTTATATACAGGGTGTTAAAGTTAAGGCTCAAAAATTGAGATTTTAAGATTGTACTATTTTAAATGAATACTATAGTTATTTGATTATGAAAGCAAACCATTTAAGAGATCCATCTTACTACAACGCCATCTATCCGCATCCTTCACATTATTTTCTAAACAACGGGGTTCTTAAATCAAAATAATCGTTTTGTAAAAGCAAATAATATTCAGCTTGTTTTATATTAAAGAAATATACTTATTACAAGTACGTGTATCTTAAAACAAACAAAATATGTTTATAATGTAATTTTCTTAACATTAGGCAACCGTTTCTCTGCGTGTGTCAATTTCTACATATAAATTAAATAAAACTTCATATAACAATAGTAATTTATCGATTTTGTTTGCTATAAGGGGTCGATAATTTTTTGTCTTCGAACTCGATTGTTTTAGCAATACAATGGTACTCGACTCAATTGAAATTGTATTCTAAACACATTTGAACACATGGCGACATGCTTGAAGTCAAGGTGTTCTAAAAATATTTATTGTTAAGCAATTAAGCATAACACTAAACGTGGACGACACTTCAAAATTATCTGAGCCTCTTTCGTTATCAACTCTTGTAATCACATTATTACAGTAACGATAATTAAAACTTGTATTTTTCCTTTACAGAAAAAGTACTACTGCGTAAGGATATACATATTCGCCAAGATCTTTGAGACGATCATCAATACATTAATTCTTTTGGGATTTGCTATATACTACGCGGTAAAGGTGCAAATTTATTACGCTGTCCTACTTTGTGCTTTCCCAGTCGTTATTGGAAGTAAGTATACTTATTATATTATATTTAACGATAATGTTTTCATCTTTAATCGTCCATCTAACAAAAATCTACAATGTCTTTCTTTTCTACTTTTAGTTTGGATGTTGGAGTGCGTTGTGGTGGTCAACGTTTTCTACACAAGTAAAGTGACCCTACCAGCCAAAAATCCATTTAGAAATCCCAATCTACCTGCTATCCAAGAGGAAATTTAGATAGATCTGCCTCAGTTATAATTAAACTAATAGTTAGTGTTATCTCATCTGCCAGAAATGTGATTGTATTGTTATATAGATAGTTATTTATTTAACAGAGTGCGAAGTGTGTGTGTGTGTGTTGGTGTAAAATAACTCTTTCCTGTAACCTAAATCTAGCCAGGCCTCTAGATTTATCTGTGCTGAGTGTGTTTTACGATTTTTCTGTTCAATGTTCGATCTGAGAACTCTCTTGATGTTGTTTATATTAAGTTATATTTTTATATTAATTGTACCTATACCTACGTTTGAAAATAAAACATATTAATATTTACAACGGATTTATTATAATTCTAACATTTGTCTAATATAAAATTCATAATAAATTATAATCTACAATGTAACAAGTCGTCTAAAGTAATTGTCCTTATAAAAATACTGGTATTATTTTGCTGCTATTGATAATTAGTGCCCATTGTGGTTTCTTACATACTACTAAAGTATATTATCCATAGAAAAATAGTGCTATATACCTGCGTGCTTTCACGATAGGTAACGATATAAGGTAACTAAATTCTAACAATATAAATAGTTTCATGTAAATCTATGCTGTAATCAGACACGAAAAAGCATGGATTTGTTTAGAAGTTTAAGCTCTTCAAGAACTTGTAGTAGTTTTGCACAACCAAGATTTCGTAACCCAAAGTAACTGAAAAAGAAAAGAGCAAATTAGACACTATATATAAAACACATTCTATGTTTTACTATAGAACAAAATCTGATGTGCAAATTGCTCGTGTTGTCGCTCTTATTCAGCATGGCCACTCTATTCGACAGTAGGAGGAACCTTCGAGTTTTCCCTCCTGAAAAACTACTCAAAATCAAGACCGATTTCTTGTCCTTTCCTATCTACGTCAGCGTACTGCCACAGCACGAGACCTCCTAAACGACCTAAGACGAGCACATGGAATAGAAATTTCTGATCAAACTGTTAGAAACAGATTAAAAGAAGCGAATTTGAAACCAAGAAGACCTGTCCGCGCAATCCACCACCATACAGGACCTGACATAAGCCCTGATTGAGGAATGGGAAAACATACCCGGAGAATCTCTTCGCAGACTAGTGCGAAGCATGCCACGTTGGACATGTCTGCATTACAATAAAACTAGTTAGCCAGGATTTGACAGATATTTTGATTCTATGGACACTAGGTATTGTCAAAGCATCAGCGTCTGACTATCTATTGTCATGAAGTCGGTAAAAAATAACAACGTTTGTTTATGTAAACAAAATACCTAAACAAATAACGACAAATTAAATTCAATCAAGATCCTATCCACCATTGTCAATTACAGATAGGGAAGGCAGATGACTTTAATCATAACATCAGAAGAAAACATATTATTATGCATATTATACAGACAAATTGTGAAATGAGTTGTAAGATACATAAAAACATATTTGAAATTTAATCAAAGGTCGGTTTTTATATTAATCAAAACAAAATATTAAGCAAATACAATACAACTTAGTCAAGTATATAAAATTGCTTGTACCCATCACTTATATTATAGATTTAATTATGTTCCACTACAATATAGGTAAACAAAACAATTCAGATAAGAAAATCTGGAACAACAAAACACATTATTTATCAAAAAAAAAACACAAGTGGTCTTATGCATTACACAAATCAGCTGACATGCAAAACAATACGTAATATTTTGTGCATCAAACGATAACCGAGCTACTAGAGTTGCAATTTTTCTATCAATACACATATTTGCTATAGAAATGAATGTGAATGCAATCGGAAAATTTTGTGACGGTATCTCAACTATTTGTTAGATAGAAATCCATACGCATGTGTACCGATGATTGCGATCTCAATTGTTTTATTTGTCATACTTACTTAACAACAACAACGCGATGATAAGATGAGCGAAGAAAAATATGACCTGGTTCGGGCCAGCGTAGTGCAGCACTGCTAGGAACGCGCAAATTATATAGGTGGCAATACTGAAGGGATTGATGATCAACCATGGAACCAATAAAGCTGGTCTATTCTGAAAAATAAAATTGAAAACATTAATATTTGTAACTTGCTCAGAAAAAAAGGCTGATATATCGATTTTGGTGTTAGGTGGTATGAATAATTATTGTCATTGTATTTTATTACTTTATTATTATGCTAATTGCACTAAGGAAACATAGAAATACAATTGGCAAACTCACCACAGAGTGGTGAGGCGTAATACCAAATAATGCTTTCAAAAAAGCGTCAAAAGTGGTCTTCCAGTAAATTATTAATTTTGTACTTTTGTGTGTTAATAAAGCATAGGTATAACCCCATATTTTACCAAAAGAACTAATGACCGAAACCAAAACCAACCCCAGTTCGAAAAAGGCACCGGGATTTGACTTGATATCACGAACCCTGCTGAAGCAGCTACCGAGAAAAGCCGTGATAAAGTTGTTAAATTTGTTCAACTCTGCACTTAGGTCAAGATATGTGCCCTCATTCTGGAAAGTGGCCGAGGTCATCATGATACCCAAACCCGGTAAACCACCAAATGATGTAACCCCCTCAAGACCTATATCTTTCTTACCAACCATTTCAAAACTGTTTGAGAAATTACTTATCAAGAGAATATACCCAATTCTTGAGACAAATCAAACTATTCCATCACATCAATTCTGCTTTCGAGCTCGACATTCAACAATCGATCAGGTACACCGAATTACCGACGTTATGAAAAAGGCTCTTGAGGAAAAGAAAATTTGCTCGGCTATATTTTTAGACGAGGCTTTCGATAAGGTGTGGCATGATGGACTCTTTGAGAAACTGGAACAGCAGCTTCCTACCGAATATACAGAACTGTTAAAATCATATCTGAAAGACCGTCACTTCAGGGTGAAACACGATGACGAATACTCCTCGCTACGCAATATCAATGCCGGAGTACCACAAGGAAGTGTATTGGGACCACTTTTGTACCTACTGTATACTTATGATATTCCTGTTCCGGGAGAAAGCACAGTGGCAACATTTGCAGACGACACGGCTATTTTGGCGATTAGTGACAGTGTCGAAGAAGCAACTGAAAAATTACAGATAGCTGCAAACAAAATCAACCTTTGGACAAAGAAACGGCGCATCAAACTAAATGAAGGAAAATCCACGCATGTAAACTACTCCAATAAGAGAGTTAACTATATTCCAGTAACCATTAATGGGAACGATATCCCATACGCGGATACAGCGAAATACCTTGGCATGACACTGGATGCCAAGCTTAGATGGAAAGTACATGTCAAGAAAAAGTGGAACGAAAGTACATGGAAGATAATACAAGTAATTATTAAAGCCAATATGGGTGTATGGAATACAGTTATGGGGATGCACTAAGCAGTCCAATATCAACCTCATTCAGAGATTCCAAAATAAAGTTCTAAGGGCCATTGTTGGTGCACCATGGTACATCAAAAGCACCAATCTTCATCGGGACCTTCGCACGGAGATGGTAACTAGCGAAATATCAAAATTTGCTAAGAAGCGCGAGGATCGTCTACTCCACGACGACAACATTGAAGCCATCCAGCTGCTAGACAACAGTGCGCTAGTGCGTCGGCTGAAAAGAACTAAACCATTCGAACTAGTGCGGGAGTGATTAAAAGCAGAGCACACGTAGTGTATTCACAGTGATACTATAAGTGAAGACAACCGCCGTCTAGTTGAGTGGTAAAAACTGTCAGACTAAAACAACTTGGGCCAATAAAATTATTGTATACGTCAACAACACAAATGTGTTTTTAAAGGTTTTTTAAATTTTTTATTACTTTATTTCATTAGAAAAGTGTTGTGAAAAGTCGTACTCGATGTTTACAAACTTGTTTACAACTTAACTACATAAAAACATAAGGAAACGTAAATGCTAATCTATTCTTTTATTTGATACGTGTCCATTATCATGTCGCTTTTCGGCTTAAATAATTACGTTTGGTGTGATACATGATTGATAACGTAATTTACAAAACACTCGAACAGCACAATGCATTTCAAATCAGTCAAAGATGTAAATCAATTTATTAATTAAGATAGATGATTTGAGAACATACCACAATATTTTTAAGTACCTATTTTATATGAAATTTGTTCAAAACTAGTAGATTTTTGTCCTGAAATTCAAAGTCTATGCGCAAAAAATTGTAAATGAATTGAGAACAAATAATCAACAACTGATCTCAGGTGAAGATTTCGACAATTAAAAAAGCGTCAATATCTCGTAAACTAACGAGTTTTATTCAGTTATTCTGGTCAGTTATGAGCTGGCCCATCATCCCTCCCTAAAAAAAACGAACAACTTACTGTTTCGGCTCCGAAAATTAACATAATTGAGAAGACACATTGAAGGGCACTTCCAGTCGCTATAAATATTAGAACCGCCGTCAGAACTAGAACAGAAATAATCATATCGAATTAAGTCGTCAATAATTAATCGTCACATCAATAATTGCGGATAATATGCCCTTGAATATTTTAGGGAGCACGTCGTCGTTCGTAATTTAGGTTAATCTAGTTACCATCGAGATTTGGGACAAGTGACGGATCGGACAGGTCAACCAGTTCGTGGGGGTTCCCCGCGTAAGCCGCACTAAGAGCGAGGAACATGAAGGCGGCTATGCTCTGGACCACTCCTATGATGACTGTGCCCTGTTTTAGGCTTAGCCCGCAAATAAAAGATTTAACTTCCACCATCTTCATCCTTAAAAAAGAAAGAAAATTCTATGAAGGTACTTTTAGCATAACAACTAAACAGAAATATGCCGGAATCTAGAACATAAATCTTTTTATTATACGACCTTGCAAAATAAATGATACCTATACGGTCTATCAAAAAGTTATTTTGAGAAAAGACGTTTGAAGTTCAAACGTTTTTTTTATCTTATTTGCCTTAATAATACCTATATGGGGAGTACGTGCGATGACTTAAGTATTTCCTAAGTTTCTAAATTTACTTTAGATACAATCAGGGTATACTACAACTGATACATATCGATCTCAAAACTTCAGATTGGGATACACAAGACTTCAAGCAGAAACAATATTTGGAGCAGGTACTCAATCCTGCACAATTCTTATAAGTGCAAGACTGTTTTATCATGCGAGTTGGTCTGCAAGTTTACACATTACACAGAATTGCCTAAGATCGATTCAAACCGAAAGAATGAAGATTTATTTAGTCATTATTGGAGTGTTTTCTCCTTGAAACTTATTATAACGTTATCGCTTGTAAAAATCCCACATGCAGAGGACATGATAAGCATCGAATTGATACCGTGCTTATGTTTGAAGTAATTAAAATTTGCTGCACGGCGTTAAACGTAACGTTCAATATTTTGATGAAATGGGATTAGTACTGTAAAATCTGTAAATCGTGGACTAAGTGGAAATAGAATGGAATTTTTACAACATTTTATTAAAAAAACTCGTCTTAATCACCGAACTAAAATAAAGAAAAAAAAAGGAAACAAAAACGAAACTAAAGAAATCAATTACTTTGTTTGTATTCTTTTTTTCGTAATTTTGAAGCTCTTTTATATGCCTTTATGACTTGGGGGTGTTTTTTTTCTATCAAAATAGAGCATTTTCCAATCATCCAAAAACTGAAGAAACATATTTTGACACACTAAGCACCATTTATTTTGCATGTTCACATATGCCGTCAATATTCTGCAGAAAAATACTTTTTCTATTTGCAAGAAATTGTTTTCGGCTTGTACTAGTTTTCTCAATAAGTTTCGACCAAAGAAAAGCTTGTTCAAAAGGGTCAAAAGTAACTGGATGTTTAGTCTTAGCATTTTTCAAGGATTTTGCAAATCAGACGCCATTTCTGTAATTTCGTCAACATAGGTAAATAATAAATTAAGGTAGAGGAAATTTGGTATAATTTATGTCTATGGCATTTTTTGGTAAAAGTAATAGTTCAGCTGTAGAAGCAAATTCTATTTGGTCGATATCGGTCGTCTCTGCATTAATATAAAATTAGTTAGCCGGGATGTAAACCATTAATCTTATATATAGTATGATAAAGTCATGTGCCTGGCCACACGAGATTTTCTTTTTTATTGGATATCCAAAATATTATCAACTCAAAATTATCCAAGTTATCAAAAATCATATAAGGAATGTTTTAACTAGTAGCAGAATTATTCAAATCAGTTAAATCCGAAGTTATTCAAAAACAAAAACCACAAGTATTGACACTTCCACTAAAAAAGTTGTCCACAAATATCACTTTAATGAGTTTTTGATTAAACCGTGGTATTTGTTTTAAATAAAACGCGAGCTGTGTTGTCAAGTTTGTAAGATTTTGTAGCATTTTGCATTTTAAAAATTCAAAATTAGAAAACGTATTTCGGCAATTATTAGTGAACATTTTCGAGAAAAACATCCCAGGGAGTTTGATAACAAGTAAAGGAATTTTATTATAGTTAACAGTGTTCAATATTAGAAACAAGGAAAACATCTTCGATCACTGTTTAATAATTACTGCTTTATTTGAAGCAAGAATTTATTAAATTTATTATCATATTACGAAACAAAAAGAATCATGTCTGCGTACTGTCAAGCAATTTCAATGCTGGGTGGGATTGACCGAACCACACCTGAGCATCAAAAATAGAACACTCCGTATATAACTGTTTATACGATCCTAAATTATCACGGTCATTATGTTATACATACACATAGGCAACTACAATAACTTCAATAACCAGGTGCCATAACAAACAATTATGTCAGCAAATTGTTGACAAGCAGTTATTGTTTTATTTTAATTGTTTTGTATTAGACTAGAGACTAGAGACTAGACAGTATTTTCATACGTGTAGATACAATAGACTACTGACTAAGCATATTGAACGTATTTAAATAGCAAATTATTTACTTATCCAAGCACATAATTCATAATTACACCTACAAGTTTTATAAAAAGATAAGCGTTGATAATCATGATAAAGGTTATTTATCGGGCAATTCCGTCATTCGAAGAAGCAACCGTAGACACGTGTTTCGGACTATTAGTCCTCATCAGCACGGTATAGCCAAGGAGTAAGATGGACACTCAATGGAAAAAACACTCAAATGGAGACCATGATGAGGACTAATAGTCCGAAACACGTGTCTACGGTTGCTTCTTCGAATGACGGAATTGCCCGATAAATAACCTTTTTCCTTGAATATCTTACCGTCGATAATCATGATAACATTCTTTTTCAATATTGTTTAAAACGTACGCGATAATTGTCTATGTATACCTAAGTATTCTAAGTATTAATAAAAACCGTTAGAGCTCTATTAATTTGCACCAACAACGATTAAAACGGTGAGTATGGACTTTCATCGGCTAACCGTGTCAATCAAATTATAATCCTCAAGATTTATACACATTACTCGGTACTAAAATGCTTCAAACCACATACTTTCAATTCCTTGCGAATGTCACTCGGGCACAACAGGTGTCACAGAACGATCACTTCTCGGAAATCGCGGAAAAACAGTCGGAAATCACCGCGGAAATGGATGTAACGTGTTTGCAATCGGAGTGCTGGTTGCGAAGAAGTACGTCATGAGTCATCAATAGCGTGTGAATTCGGTATGCCAGCGATCGGTGGGAGGCCTTTCGAAAGTTTACAGTGCTCTAAAGTCGACTGGTTTGCCGTTTCATGGTTGAGGTGATCCGGCAACACCATCAGCAGTAGCCTATAGCCATAGAACAAAACCTTGGAAAGTTTGTTGCTATCTATGAGGCGATGGGAGGCATCCCATGGTGTATTCCATCTACAGGAGGCCCGAAAAGAAGACTGTTATCATGTCTTTGAAATTCTGTGATAAATATTTTAGTTAATTTATAGTTATAATCATTTATTTTTCGTGTATTTTTATGATAAATTGTGTTACGTAATAAGATAATACTTCTATAATACTACAGAGTTGGGAAAATGTGTGGATCAATGAAAATATTTGTTAAACTGAAAGGATTTCAAGGCGCAAGCTGTATCAGTAATATTACTTTTCACATTGTGAAAAAATTGTTCAGGGTGATTTATTTAAAATAAAAAACCCGGTGGCATTTCCGATTTAACCGGAAGTGCAATGGATATACAAAATAAATCTGTGGAAATGTTAGTTAAGAAAAGTAATGGAAAATGACTATACTTGCTGTTGTCATAAGATTGTAGCAACAAAAATTGTAGCTTTGACAGATAATAATAATAATAAATCTTTATTCACAGAAAGAAAAACACAATACAAAATTAACAAATCATATAATACAGATTGCGAAACCAGAACAAGCAGAAAATATCGGAAAACCATCCCTCCTTAGCACAAACTACACCAACCCATCAATACTCATCGAACAAATAAATTCCCTAGAATGGCTGCAAAACATATCTCTGTCCAACGAAAGTACACCCAACACGTTAACCCCCGCTTTCCTCAGATAAACCACAAACCAGTGGCGTAACTAGGAGTCAGTGGGCCCGTGTGCGAACAGAAACAATAGGCTCCCTACTTTATTTAATACTTTGAAACTCTTAAACCCTTATTTGACTGCCCACTAAGACTTTTTATACTGTTTATACGTTTTTTATACTTTATACAGTGTGTCTCACTCTTACTCCTTGTGATTTTTATCTAAGGAATGACTTATAAAATAAGGTATGGTGTTTATAATTTTGGAAACGTTGGGGAGTTACGTGACACTGTCATCGCCGCTTTCAATTCGATTGACAGAAGAAACCCTCGGTAACGTCACCAGATTACGGAATGCTGTGAAAAATGCCTCCGTAAACATGGCGAGATTTTTGAAAACATTATTTAGTTTGTTAAATTGTTGTTACTTTTTATATTGTGTAGTTAGTACAAATAAATACATTCCAAAAGTTTACTGTAACTTGATTATGGACACATAAATACTGTATCACACAAATGTTTTTTTTTTTCATGACACCATGCGATTTTCAGAGATTAAAGAAAAACTCTAATTCTGTCGGCTTGTTGTGTTGTAAATACGGCAAGTGGTATACCAAATTACTCAGAAAAAAATTCTGAATCCAAACATGTATAAAACCAATATGGCGTCCATAAGAAACACAAAAGTTTCGTTTGTTTCTTACGAATTCATTGGCGAAAAATTTTAAACTACCATATTCAAATTGTAGAGAAAAGGTGGTTTTATAATGTGAAAACGCTTTTTTGAAGGCGTCACAAATAAAGAAGTTATGACCATAATTAAAAAGTTACATGTTTTTGTTTTTCGAAATATCTTCGAAAGCAGTCTTGAAAGTTATTTCCTCTATTGTTAGAATTAAAAGTTTATTGTTTGTGTTTATAGCGCTTAATAAAATTGTATTATTACTAATATTTTTTGTTCTTTATGTAACAATAAATGTATGGTATCGAGTTTAGATTGGTATGCGTGGAGGCCTCCGTACCTACTTTTTGCAATGCTCGACTTCATTTATTTCCGTTATGGTAGCACCTTATTGCAGCCCAGGGGCCCAGAAACTGCTCAGAACTCTTTTTTTTGCCCGAAATCGTATCCCGCGCTCAGAGGGGCTATTAGTTAATTTTTACAACAATTAGTACAAATGCCAACATATCGTCAACTTAAAAGTAAAAGTCACTAACTGTAATCTTTACAATTTATTGAAACAGGAATTAATAGTCGCCATATGCTTATAAATGTGAATCTTATACGAGGAGGCGATGACTAAGTGTTCTAAGTTGTCTAAAATCCATTAAATCTCTAGAAAATTACAGTATATTTACTGGTATACTTTCTTAAAGTCAGGTTTTCGTAATTATTATATTTTAGTTAGTAACTTTACCTTTAAACCGACGATCTCATATTTTTCGCGAGACCTACCAAACACCCTGCCGGCTCCAATGGGCCCCCTTGGCTCGTGGGCCCGTGTGCGCCGCACACCTCACACACCTGCTATTTACGCCACTGCCACAAACATATTACATATCTTTGGTGCAACACTCCGAAATTATCTCTGGACAATCGACTAGCTCGCTCCATAAGGCAAACACATATCTCCACCCCTTGTAAAATAAGAATGTGAATATGTACTTATCAACTCAGAATGAGCATATGAGACCTTCAGTACAGAGTGCAGGTAGAGCTGTCTTGGACTCATAAGCTATTATTAATACAATTATATTAAATAAATTCCTTAATTTTCTTTTATTTTAGGAATCGCTACATGTTTTGTGTCCTACTGGGCACAACAAGCGCTATAGGAAATGAGAAATAACTTACACAATTGACAATCAAATCAAACAGCGTACGTGCGCGCGTGTTTCTCCTCCTCATCGCATTCTCCATGCATTTGCGCTGCGTATGATAAAGTAGGTAAAAACTAATTGATAAAATTATATATTAATGCAGTATTATATGGAGCCTTTCGAATGAGTCATCATCCACGCGAAAAATTAATCAGTATTGATAGCAAGAGTACGCTACGGTGTCCATTTAAAATATTGAAAGGTATCTATTAGGTGTAGACACGGGCAGCATTAATTTTGCAAAATTTACAAGAGACATTCGTTTGAGAATAACCGTCGCCGCAATCAAATATTCTAAAGAAAACTGCGCGAAACGAAAATCAATCGGTTGACAGCGAAGCAGATGGCGTTTTTGTCTTAGCATCGCACCACATTTTACCACGGTCATTATTATATTATGTTGATGTAAGGAATAGTGAGGTTTACGTCATTTGTGCAGTACGAAGACATTTGTAAAAAAAGATGAAATGAAATATTAATAGTTTGATCGATATTGGGTATTTTATTGCAAAATGTTCATTGTGAAAGTGTTTCAATAATTAGTAGTTTGATTAAAAACAAATTTGAAGCCAAATTGAGTTGTGTGTGCACAGAGAGAAATTTTTGTTTGGTTCAAATAAATATGCATTAACTCAAAGAAATTTGTTGTTTCAATAGAGGCAAAGAAATATTTATTTGCGGATAAAAACGCATTTATTTGAAATATTTGTTTGGTAGAAAGAACGTTGATTTGTGTCAAACAACTTATGTGTCCAGTTAAAAAGTTTGCAATTTGTGTATTATAAGAAATGAGATTTATTTACTTCAAATAATTATGATTGTGTTGAGTGAAAGAATTACATTTTTTTAAATTAACAAAATTGTTGGTCGAGTTAAAATGCTTAAAATTATTAATTTGTTGAAGGAATTAATAGACAAGAATTTTTCGGAAGACTCGCCATGATGTGTCACCTCCTTTTTGGGATGTCACACATCCTCGACCAGTGCTTGGTCTTCCCAACCCAACATATAGTCAAGGTTAAGTTAGTAAAGTGTACTCTGATTTGGAATCGCAACTTGAACCTGCAGGCACTGTACTCTATAAGTTCTATATTGTCGATCACGCGGCTTTATACTCTCGAAATTTACTAAGTGCGAGGAGAGAGTTTACAGCGCCATCTAACAATACAGTTGGATGACATTAAAAATATATTTATTTGAATCAAAATATGATTTCTTTGGTGGAAGTAAACCTATTTTAAAGCCAAAACAAAAATATTACTTTAAAGGAAATAAATCTCTTCTTGTGTACAAATATATTTATTTTAATCAAAATATGATTTCTTTGGCGGAAGTAAACCTATTTTTAAGCCAAAGACAAAATATTACTTTAAGCGAAATAAATCTCTCCTTATATACAAATTTATATGTTAGAATCAAAATTATATTTCATTGGTGTAAATAAACGTTTTTTTAAAATCAAAGCTAAAATATTACTTTAAAGGAAAGTAATTTTTGTTTGTATCCATATATATTTATTCCAGTTAAATAAATATTTCAAATAAATTAATCTCTGCAAGCAAATAAACTAGAGTATTCAATGAAGTAAATATTGTTGGCGTCAAAGAAACATGTTTTGACCCAAAAGAATAAATTCAAACAAATACATTTCTTTGAAACAAGAAATCTTTTCTATCTGTGATGTGCAATGGGACATCTTTTAAGATATTTTATAGTTAATTTGACTCTCTAGACACCTCTAGAGTTTAGCTAGGATAACCTAATATAGTTGGTTGCCATCATCTTCATACTTGGTCTCTCCTACAGGATATTATATAAAATAACAACAGAATTAAATGATAGGAAGCAAATGCTAAATCATCCAATGACCATCTTCGTACTATGGTATCATCTTCCGTTAATCGGTCATTAATTACTACCTCATGCAGTATAATTCTTATTTTGACGTTTCGCGAGCAAATTACTGTTTTTGTCTGTTTTTGCTCGCAACTATCGGCACGTATCGTCAAGGTTGACCGTCATCGTCATCCAGAATCGATCCAAAAGCAATTGTCGACGAATTAAGTTGGTTAACTAGTCGAGCTAACGACTAGAGTACTATTAGTGAGCCATCTGGCCGGTCTGGGAAATTTGATAATGGCGGAAAACTGGGGGGATAATATTATATCTTTGGCTTGCGCTTAAGAATTTATGTAGGTCGTCTCTAAATATTCCATATGAGAATTTCGCCGGAGGTAGTCATGCCCACGTGTAATTACATGAAGCTAGCCGTTTAAGAATTCATAAAGTAGGGATACACTCACTACAAACAAACTTGAACTTGCTGTGTGATTATGTTCGCTCTCATAGAGGTCTATTGGAAGGGAGGATAACTATTTATCGGTAGCTTATTTATCTTTAACAGATGTTGCATTAATCTCATTTCATTCGAAGTAGTACACATGGGCGTAACCAATGGGGGGGGGGGGGGGGGCGCCCCCCCCCCCTTTCGTATTTTTTCGCATTATATGTTTATTCGATAGCAAGCACTCTTTTACCTTGTGGACACTAGAGTGGTTATTTTTATTTAGAAAACACCGACCCCTCCAAATCTTTTCCAAACCCAAAAAAGTGAAAAAAGTATCTTTTTCGAAATTTTGATTTTCAAATTAAAAAGAAGACATTTTTTGGTATTTTTCAAATAATTGTTCAGGGTTTGGGAAAACTTATGTTAAAGCTATACAGGGTGTTAGTAAATAAGTTGTACAAACTTCAGGGGGTGATTCTGCATGACAAAATAATGACAGTTTGCTATATAAACGTATGTCCGCGAATGCTTTGTTTTCTGAGATACGGGGTGTTAAAGTTTTTCTTAAAAACTGACGATTGAAGTGTTGTGTCACGTCTAAGAGGGAGGTCAGTTTCAGCAGTTTTTATAGCTTTGCGCCTGTTTAAAAATTTTATCCGTGTTATTGTATGTTATTGTTTTAGTTTAACGTTATTGCATTACACAGCTCTTTCAAAAAAAATGAAATCATTAAATGATTTAATTTTTGCATAAAAACTGTGCCCCCTACGAAAAAAGGCAGAGAGAGATTTTTAGTCATAAATTGAACGAGGAATTGCAGAATGATTTTTAATTTGAAATATCCCAGTGGCGTGCCATATTTTTCTTTAAAAGAATTGATATCGTTATCCGTATGCGCGCCAATGATGAACATATAATTCTTAATTGCATGTCAAAAAATGCGCAATGACTACCTCTTAAAATCCACTAAATTTCATTTGCATATCTCGACCGGTTTCACAGCAATAAATAAATAATCACCCCCGGAAGTTTGTACAACTTATTAGCTTAGTTTATTAGGTAATATAGATATTTCGGACATGAAATTTGTACGTTAATTTCACAAAAAATACTTTTCTAGCATAATTAGAAAAAAAGTTTAAAATGAAAATGATTGTTTAAACAATAGGAAGCCATTTTTAATGAATAATATCACTGTAAGATAATAATTTGCCATTTCAAACTCAGAAAGCAGAATTCAGATTGATTTTCGAGAAAAGCAAATTATTTAAACAAATGGAATGTCTTTAAATAAATGTAAATTAACTGACAAATGTTTATAAACATTCCACTAGACTTATAGTAATAATTTCTATGAGAAAAACTAGACTAAAATGATTAGAATGATCAAGAACTGAAGAATGTAAATTTTTCTTTTAAGGGTAGTTTTCAGGGCACTATGGGGATGAGTTCAGGACGTCAAATCTATACGTATATAATAGGTGAAATTCTTCCTTGGAAATTCCTCTACAAGTCCTTAAGTAATCTTAAGTTTTCTCAAACCTCGAACAATTATTTGAAAAATACCAAAAATCGTCTTCTTCCCAACCATTTTTCCATGTAAATTTAAGGCTTCGACAATAGGCACCCTCCTCCCATACAGCAAGCTAAATTTAGACTACTGCACCCTCTTTCGATTTGAGCTGGATACGCCTATGAGCAGGGCCGGCCCTACCGTTTTTGCCGCCGTAGGCAAATCTCAATAGTGCCGCCCCCCTGATTGATTGATTAATTACTTTTATAACGAACCAACAGCAAATTATTGAAACGATTATTATCAAATAATAAATTCATGCATCATGAGTCCTTGCGTGTATTATTTTTTATTCTATTTTGCAAGACGCGTTAAAATGTAGCGAAAACAAACATCCTACACACTACGTACCACGATATTATTTTCTTGTCGAAAGTAAAACGTATTAAGAATTCTATAGCCCGAAAACTATTTCTTGCAGGCATAAGAATGTATTTTTCACCGGTGCATTCATGCGGCATTAATATGTTTACCTCAAATAGTCTGCCCAATATCGGCGTAGAAGTTTTGTTTTTACGGCCACAGAACTACAAGTTTTTGTCGAGCCAGCCGATGCGTTCGAGAGTTTGCAACGTATTTGCAAGTCCAGATGTGCGATGTTACGAATCGACATTAAATGTTCATATTTTCGGTACTTTCGGTACAAATATTTGACAGTGCATATCTCGCAGTGCAATTTGCTTAGATTAACAGGATAATAATACTCGAAAACAAAAGACGATAGCTAATTTTGACTTTCTCTCAAAAAAGACGTACTTACTCATTTTTCGATATCTCTTATAGTTACCGAGATCTCCTATAGTACTTTTTTTATGAATATTAGTTTAGCAAACTGTCTCTCGCCCGCTCAGGTAGCAACAGTTATAGGCAGGGTTAGAAAAAATCTGCTAAGCAATGTTTAAATTTGGCCCAATGTTAAGGGAGGTAATGAATTTTTAAAAACGTCAACTGGATCTTCTGAAACAAGGTCTATGGACGCAAAATCATTTAACATCATAATTAATTCGCCCGACGATCAAAATAGTATCAACAATACCATCAAAATGTTTACTGAATGAAGACATTATTTTTGAAATTTATTATAAATTATCAGTGGATTATCAGTGAAATTTGTCATGAAATACTTGCATCAAATATCTCCGAAAGTAGCTTAGCAGAACAAAATGTTATATATGTACCATACTAAAGATGAAAATAATTACTTAAAAATATTGAAAGATGTAGATTTGGGAGAAGGTTAAAAAACGGGGTTTCAGAACCGAAATATTATGTCAATATCCTACACTGTTAAGTCATCTGTCAGCAAACTTCTGTCGTTTTTGACAGAGTAGATATTGACATAATATCTCCGTTCTTTACATTTTCCCAAATCTAAATCTTTCAATATTTTTAAGTAATTCTTTGCTTATCATGTACCCAAATCTTCATCAAAATTTTATCTTTAATATGATGTATAATTTGTTCTGCTAAAAGTAATATTTTCGTACATATTGATGCAAGCATTTCATGGCGAATTTTTTAATCACTGATAGTGTTTAAGTAATTTCAATAATAATATCATCAAAGACTCAGCACATTTTAATATTATTTTTATAGGCGGGCAAATTATGTGCCTACCCAAGTAAAAATTAACTAGCTTACCATTTCGGCAGCAAATGCTAAACCGTTAAGATGGAGGAATCGCCAACTTTTAAAGCGGTTTCCATATTTTTGGAATGTGCCAGTAAATCATTTTTACTTATAACATTTTCTTTAAGTTTGTGGATATCGCATAAAAACTCAAAAGGATCGTTAGGACTATTTTATATTTCTCTTTTGATTTTTGTATAGGATCACTACACTACAGTACACTTTCATATTATTTTTCCTAATTGATCATATTATTTTTCCTAATTGATTCTAATTCTTTATAAAAGCTAATGAGCTATGTTATTTAAGTATGTCTATTATTGGCTGCTATGCATCTTAAAATATAGGAATGGCCTGAAGCCTGTCAATTCCGATTGTATTTGATTGTATTTTACTGTTCCTTTATTTTCTAGATTCAGGCAATATTTTAGAGCCTTTTTTATAGTAGTTCAGTTGGTTTTGCCGCCCCTAAACTTTGCCGCCGTAGGCAGTTGCCTACCTTGCCTACCGCCTAGGGCCGGCCCTGCTATGAGTACACATGCAATGATTGAACATTGTGTGGTCCTGACCTATTAGAAATTCTTAGTCATGACCTACTGGCCACTATCAAAAAGTTTAGGTACAGGAAATTTGCATGGAAACTGGTATCAATAATAAAATCAATAAAATGTTCAATATCAGATTATGTTAGCATGCACACATTTTAACAAAACGTTTTTATATCTCACTGTTTTTACTTTATCATACGTAGTATGACATGATTTGACAGATTTTCACTGTCAATAGTAAAAATTTATTTAAAAAAAATCTGTTCTGCAGTCTGTGACCTTTGTATGTTGTTTTATGTTCTCCACTGGATCAAATATATAGAATCTCATTTACTATTATTTTATACATAGTATGATAAAGTCATGTGCCTGGCCACATCAGATTTTTTATCGCACACAATCGAGATATACATAAACACGAATATTATTCTATAAAACATTCAAGATGAGGAGAAAAAGCGCATGTTTTCTTTACTAATAACGTCGGGAAATTATCCGAAACAATCGAAATCGGTTACGTGGTGGTCGCAGCGTGCCGCGACATTCGATAGAAACAATTACCATACATTTTGCATTCGGAAAAACTGAAATAAGGACACAGGCGGCGTAGATGGGGGGATGGTACCTTCGTAAAACGGGTGGGCTGAAGAGGAAATAATCGCGGTGGAGTTACCCCTCCACCTAGCCGACGACCATGGACAACGCGGTTCTCATTAGTAATCCATATCTTTTTGATTGCCCGGTATACGGAGACGATATCAAGGTAGTTGCGATGACACTGGTCTCAGTACATCGGTGAATCGCGAGGCAAAGAAGTGTTTTGTCGACCGATCTGATATAAAAAGTGTTTTATGAAAAGGGAACGTATAAGAAATTTGGTAGTCTGTTTATGTTGTCCAAAATTGTCTTTGTTGTTGAAGTTGTACGAACAATACCAAGAGAGATTCGGTCGAAATAATAAGAATAACATGAATACAAGACTTGCAGGTCGTGTGGCCTTAGCTTCGCTGCTTGTACTGACATGCGGCTCGATTTTTGGATTTGTAGCGTTTCCGAATTTGATCAAAGGAAAGCTGAAGTCTGTAAGTTATTACAAAAAAAAATTAACACGTTTTTTGGGGTTGGGGTTATGATGTAGTTTATTTTACATTGTGTAGGTATAATGAACGATCTTACTTTAATATGAATTTAATTGTTTGTACTCTAATCTGCCTATTAATGCATGCACCAATCGATTTTAATATAATAGTTGGTACCTAGCTTGAATATCAACAGCAAATGTTAGAGAAAATTCCCAGCTGTGTTAATGTTAATTCCCACTGCAGTTGTATTAATTCTCATATTATACAAAGTTGATTATTAATTTCGTTTTCGTTTATAGGTAGGTACTATGTTTAAAGATAGTTTCCTGATATTTTAATTGAAAATTACATAGAATTGCCAAATTATTTTTTGATTTGGATGAAAAGGTTTTGAGATAATTCTGACAAAAAAAAACAATGCTTTGAAAAATGGCTTTCAGTAGATTGTTTGAAGCTCAGCAACTTTAAATAATTTTTTTTTGCAATTCCTATTTTTACCCCCCCCCTCACATTTACTGTGGCAGGGTTTAATCACATTGTCACAACATTTATAACGCCCTTAAAGAAGCGTGGCAGGTATGGACTATAACATATTTTTGAGTAACGATAAATGCCGTTATTTTAGTGCAGTCGATCTGAAATTTGGTATAAAAACTTATCTCTTAAAAAGTAAGGACAAATTCCTGAAATGGGAAAATCGGTTGACTACATGACTACGTTGTTATTGTATTTTTCTTTCTTGGAATATTTGGTAACCTTTTTTTCTCTAACATAACTTGTACAACAAAATTAGACACAAAAAACATCTGGTTTTTAGTAGATGCAGAATACCATCACCATAAGGTTTGGAAACATGAGAAAATCACTGAAATGGACTAAACCCGACCGTTGTTATATGGAAACCACTTAGTTTTCTTACGCATCTGGGTAGGTCTTGTAAATGTTTAACGGAAAACGGAAATACTTTCTGACCATATACTTAAATTCTCGAGAAAAGGTTAATTAAAAACTGTAAAATATTCACAACTGTGGAAAACGATTATGCAAATGATTCAAAGCTTTAACTTTATACTTTTACCTGAAATCCTGAAAATTTGTTTTTTTAAGTGATGTGCAACCCATTTCCATAAAGAAACAATGAAAAACGCAATAAACTGAGGTGGTATTTTCAACCAAAAATTTCTATTTAGTTATAAAAATCTACTAAAAACGCTGAGTCGATTCCCATATCTCCAAAATTTTGTGATGTAAGGTCACAAAATGCGTATGTTATTTAATTAATAGTTAACTATTTAGTTAATTAATAATAAATAATTTAAAACTAAATACCTTTCATAATATTAGGTATACCTATGATCTAAAGAATGCTAAGGATGACAAAAAGTTAATTTATTGTTAAAATGTCGATATAAAAAAACAACATTATTAGTATTATTTATATTTTGCGATGTTTGAACCCCTACTGTTTGTTTCTTTCGCCGTCAAAGTCATAGCGACTTCCGATTGACCTGTCTTGTGCCATCGTTGAAGTCTCCCGCGTGGAGCTCTATAATTATTTCGCGATTACGTTGGTAACATGAAGAGAAACGTCGGCGTAGTAATGAATGAGTAAAAATCTGTCATTTCGAACGGTATACTCTATGTTTAGGATATTTAGTAAGCACGAGCATCCATATGTCCTGCCCATACCACCAACCACTGTTCTGTAATCAGGATTGACATTCGCATTTGTACACGTATGGTATAGTATCGATTCTAACGTTTCTAATCTTTTACTTTATTAATAGGTCTAGGCTCATTGAAAATATAGGCTTAATAACGATTTATTTAGGTAGGTAAATGTTGGTAATAGATAGAATAGGTAGGTAGATTTTAGTACTACTTATACACAGATATGAAAGAGAAAAGATTTTTTGTTCCTCAGATTTTTTTAAATTGATTTTTTATGATCAACGTGTATTTTGTTGACCCAAAGAATATTTACTTATTGAATAATCTATATTATTGTCTAGTATACAGTTGTTTTGAAATATTTAAAATTTAAATCTTTAGATTTTTGTACACAAATATAATATAGGTACCTAAACGTATTGGAAAATATCTGACAAATCCTGGCTAGCCAGTTTTATATTAATGCAGACACGACTTTAATTTATAATCTAACTTGTTAAAAAATTCAGGGGACCCAATAGGACAGACATATATTACCCCTCGCAAATCTAAAAACTTTTTTTCGACGCGATTACAATACTTTGTCATACAACTAGTCAAAAGTTGGCCGTTTTCTTCTGACGGGAAAAGGGGTTTTAATAAATATCTCCCTTGTCTTTTATGGGATTTTTCCTTTACTATACACTTGAATACCTACATAGTTACAGAAGTTGTGTTGCATTTAAGCAACACTTCTTAACTTTCTGAAGGACACATTTCAGAAATCGTAAAGTTTCAACTGCAAGCTATTGTTTTTTTAATATAAAATATGATGTAATGTTTTCAATGATTTTGGTAGCGGAAAGCACATATAAATATGTTTCTCTTGCGTAATTTTGGACGTTACTTCTACACCTTGAACTTGAAAATGCCAACTCATACAGAAACCACGAGACATTATTTGCAGATACTTAAAAAAATTAGAGATTAGCTAATGGCGCTTCATTGACGTCTGATTAATCGTAAGCAAATTATTGTAAAAAATTTAAATAAATTCGGTCATCTTTGACCGTGAAAACTCGCAAAGGTGTACACAAAAACCAACTGACCATTTTTTTTAAATACAATTAGTTTAAAGTAGTTAACAGATATTTGTAAACACATTTCTATTTTCTTTCTAGATGGTGTCCCTAAAACAAGGCAACGATATTAGAGATATGTACATGAAGCTTCCCTTTGCTCTAACATTCAAAATACGCCCAATGAACCTCACCAATCCTGAAGAGGTAGCCAAAGGTGCAACACCAATAATACAAGAAGTTGGACCGTATGTTTTCGAGTATGTAAACAATTCTAATCATGTAACTTCTTACGACGCTAAAATGTTTTGGATTTTTAAAAAATATGGATTTCTATATTACCTATACCGGGTGATTCAATTTCGAGGCTCACCATGGGGTTATCGCTTATTAGTGGATATAGAGCCTATGTTTAAATTTGGCAAAGTTACGTATTTTAGTGTTGATTAATAATATCTGAAAAGAAATTTAATTTTTCATTTTGAAGATATCCGCAAAAAGCTGAAATATTAAGATATCGTTTTTAATTCTTTATTCAAAACCAAATGTAGCTACTCAATAATGCTCATTGATAGCTTCATTTCAGATAATTTCTTTTCAGATAATTGATCAACACAAAAATACGAAACTTTGCCAAATTTAAGCATAGGCACTATCTCCACTAATAGGCGAGATCCCACGGTGAGCCTCGAAACTGAATCACCCGGTATATGATTGTGCTTCATAGTAGGAAGCAACACTTAACTATTGTGACAAGTTAACACTCAGCTATCTCCTTGTAACTTATCTGTTGATTTCAGCGAATGGCGGGAGAAGGAATTGGTTTCAGAAGACGAAGTTTCAGACACGCTGGTGTACCTAGGGAAAGAAACGTTCGTATTCCGGCCAGATTTGTCGAACGGTTTGACAGGAAACGAAATAATCACAATACCACATCCACTGATTGTTGTAAGTGATCAATTTCTCATCTAAATGCCAATCCAGTTTCAATACGTTGTTAATCATCAAAGAATATTTTAGGCTGTTGCCCTAACAGTTGTCAGAGAAAGACCTGCAATGTTGACGTTGGTCTCAAAAGCACTGAACAGCATTTTTCAAAACCCGCAAACGCCGTTTCTAACCGCTACCTTCAACCAGATATTCTTCGACGGAGTTATCATCAACTGTACCGTGAAAGACTTTGCTGGAAAGGCTTTATGCACACAACTGAAGACTGAAGCCAAGGAACTTCAGGTTGTCGCCGAGAATGTTTTCAAGTTTTCCTTAATGGGTGCTGTAAGTATTGTACTATCGTGTGGAACGATTAAGATTACTGTTGACATTTGAAAATTTCGTTAAAATATATCGATGTTAGCTTTACTTTATTTCACGTTTTTAACGGCTATCTGAGAACAGTTTCTAATATAAGTGTTGTGTTATCACAAGTGAATTAAAAACACATTATGAGATAGTCTTGTAGTATTTTGTTACTAATTCCTGATTAAAAAATTGTAGATCTCTATCACATCTATCGTTTTTAATTAATTTTCTATTGCCACTTATACAGACTCTCCCCGCACATAATCATACTATCTGACCATGTTTGTGAACTTCAAACCCATGCTAGCAAGAATATCCCAGACTCCCATAGAATATTTTAGAATTACATAATACAACTAAAGCTTACTTTAACATTTTACCAGAAAAATGGTTCAGCTACAAACAAATTCAAAGTGTTGCGTGGTGTCAAAGACTACAGAACAACCGGCAGAGTCGTAGAGTGGATGGACAAGACCGAACTCAACACTTGGAGCACCAAAGAATGCAACCAGTTCAGAGGAACGGATGGAACGATATTTCCTGCACTGCTGACACCTAAAGGAGACATTAACTCCTTTGCATCAGCACTATGTCGGTAAGCATCTCTTCAAACATCAGTATTTTGATAACGCAGACATAAGTCTTGATTAATCTTGATGTTTTCATACAGTGTTATAGAAGCCAAGTATGATAGTCCAGCAAAATACGATGGTATACCTTGTAGTAAATACACAGCACAATTCGGCGATCCTGACAACAATCCTGATGACAAATGCTACTGCCCAGGACCTGATGAGTGTTTGCGAAGAGGCGCTTTGGATTTGAGGAAGTGTGCTGGTCCAGTGGTGGCGACGCTGCCACATTTCTACAATACGGATCCTTATTACTTAAATGGAGTTAGAGGACTTAATCCTGATAAAGAAAAACACGAGCTTTATATACTATTTGAATTAGTATGTATTTTGTTGTATATACCACAAAATATGTTTTTAATTATTATGTATTTTGTTTTAGACTTCTGGTTCGCCTCTTGTAGCGAGGAATCGACTTCAATTCAATATACCACTCCTCAAGATACCAAAGCTAGCAATGATGAAAGATGTACCAGAAGTTTTGGTGCCTTTGTTTTGGGTGGAAGAAGTAAAAACTAAAACAACCATATAATCTGAAACGATACCAACGATTTCTTTGTTTCAGAGCATTGATTTGATGAGTGACTTAACGAAGCCTCTTAAAGTACTGTTCGTTGCGAAGAAAGTCGTGACTGGGTTGACTTGGGTGCTCATAATCGGTAGTTTAGCAGCTTTGGGTTACGCTGGATTCTCTTACTACACCGGTAGAACATCCGTTCAGATAACACCTGTGAAGACCAGCAATCAGACCAAGAAGCAGAGCAGCATCAGCATGGTCTTAGCTAATAATAACAAGAGTGGCGTGGACAACCCAGCGATGTCAGATAACGAAATACATAAATACTAATTTGAAAAGAAAGACACACAACTTTATAAGAGAAGAAACACAATACAATCTAAAATAAGAATCTCGCCAAACAACTTTTAGCAAATTACCTATTATTTCCTCAAGGTTAAGAAATATTATATACTATCTAAGCAATTTTCTACATGTGAAAACACCTGTTCTGTATTGAGTTTTTCAGCGTTTGTGTAGCTCGTATAGGTATGACGTTATCGATTCTGCACCTATTAAATTATTCATTTCGTACCTATAGAGTGCAGTATGCACGTTTTAAGTTTCTGTGAAATTTATAGTCGGCGAAACTATTAGCTGTAAATAATTTATAAAACTGTTAAAATTTAGATATAGTTCCCGTGAGGTCTTGTGTGTCCGTTAAAGATGTGAAAAGTTGTGGTTAATAATAAATTAGTTAAATATAATCTTGTTTTATTTCGTTTTTCGAACAACCATTGATTAGGTTAATTAACTTCTAGTGTTTGTGGCGCCATCTATTGCAAGGAAGCTGTAATTTTTTTAATTTCTTGCATTGAGGAAGGATTTCTTGAAATTCGCCATCTATTGAGTGACTTACGAATTAATTGATTAATTGGATGTAGGTGTTAATAAATTCTAAGAATGTAGGAACCAGTTATGCAAATAGAAATATAAGAATAAAGGAACAAATAAAATAAAATAAGTAACAAATAAAATAATTACGTAATTAAATAGATCGGTTGTGGCTAGTATAGCAATTTCCCGAAGTTTCTAAGCAAGGCAGTCGTGGCCGAGCGGTTAAGGCGTCTGACTAGAAATCAGATTCCCTCTGGGAGCGTAGGTTCGAATCCTACCGACTGCGAGACGTATTTTTTATTTTTTTTGTATGTTTTCATGAGTTTTATTTTTAAATGCTAAATTTATGCAATTTAGTCATTAATTCGATTAAGATTAAAATTAGGAAGGAAGTTGTTATTAACCAGCAGGTCAATAAGGTCAAGTCTTTACAAACCCAAGCATTGGGTCAGATATGTTGATGATACCTTTGTGGTTTGGCCACACGGTAAAGATAAACTTACCGAGTTTCGTAGCCACCTGAACAATGTTAATCCTTCTATCAAATTCACGATGGAAATAGAAGAGCATAATCAGCTGCCATTTTTGGATGTCCTGGTATACAGAACGTCAACGGGTACGCTTGGACGTACAGTCTACCGTAAGAAAACACATACCGATCGGTACTTGAACGCCAAATCACACCACCATCCCCAACAGAAGAGAAGTGTTATTAACATTCTGTTCAACAGAGCCGAGAAGGTGTGCGATCCCAGCACCTTGGACGACGAACGGAAACACTTCTACGTCAGAATGGATACACCAAGTCTGACATACGAGGTGTCACACAAAGAAAACCGCAAGTCTCAGAGGAGCGGCAAGAGTCAAAGGGGTTCACTTACCTACCATACGTAAGTGGGGTATCAGAAAGAATCGGTAGAATACTTAAGAAATCGGGTATCACGGTAAGGTACAGAGCACCAGCAAAGGTAAAGGATCTTTTGCCTAACCCAAAGGATATCACACCCCTCCTGAAGAACGAAGGGGTATACAAGATAACATGTGAGTGTGGAACTTGCTATGTAGGACAGACAGGACGAAGTATCGAATGTCGAGTCAAGGAGCCCAGTAGAGACACCCTGCTACGGAAGACTCAACAGTCCGCTGTTGCTCAACACTGCCACGAGTCGGGACACACAATGATTTTTGATGAAGTGAAGATGTTGGCAAGGGTTGGTAATTATCATCGAAGGCTTATTAGAGAAGCCATCGGAATTTACAAACAACATCAATCGCGAGGATGGTACTGACATCAGTAGGGTCTGGAAATCGATCCTAACGCGCTCAGGTGGAAAAGCACATGGGAGCGGTAGCTCCAGACGTGCGCAGTGAGGTGTAAATTCAGGTGTATAAGGGAGAGTTCCTTGGTAGGTCTTCAGTATTCAATTAGCTTTGAAGAAGCGAGCAACATGGTTCGCGAAACGTCAGCATTAACAAATCTTGACACACGGCATAACCCGGAAGTAGTTTATTTTCTAGATGCTAAGAGTTTATAACCTTAATTATGTTCTCGTTCTGACGAGAACATATTTATACTATATTAATTTAAACGAAACAGAAACAAAAAGTCGTTCAGATTCACGCATTTTATTTCGTATTCATAAATAAAGACAAAAAACTAACCAACAAATCACACATCTTTGTACAAAACTAATATTTACAATCAATCGCTCTTACTCTTCCATAATAGTCTAGAGCTAAAACTACCAGTTAGGTATTTGTAGATCAACTTAACTAATAGTTTAGTCGCGATGTACATCAGTACCAACCCAACAACTATGACAACCATCACATCGACTAGATAATACTGAAGGAAATTCAAGTTACGAGCCGGCGACTGAAGATGTTCAGCCCCCTTATGCCTGATCACATATTCAGTCCAATAAACAGCTCTCTCTAATGGACTCTCCTTCTGATCGTTGAACAGCTTCTGCATTTTCTTCACCCTCCGCTTATATTTCGGGTCGTGGATGACTTTCTTCATGGCGTTCAACAAAATATCGCCTGTCAGCGTGGCAAGATCCAGCTTAATAGCATAACCGTCCAGTTCTGCTTTAGCTGCGTTGGAGTCATGGTCACAAAACACTGGGAGGGTCACTATTGGCACCCCATGGTACACGGTTTCAAACATGCTGAGGAGGCCACCATGGGTAACAAAAGCTCGAAGCTTTGGATGACCTGAAAATAAGAAAAAAAAAACAAAGTTATGATGATTGTATAGGAGGAAGGTGATTTGGGGAAATACCTAAGATGTCCTGCTGGGGTAGCCACCTACTCAGTTTGACGTTTGTCGGAAGATTTGGCATGTCGTCTTCGAACTTCCAGAGTACGCGTTGTGGCAACTGTTTGAAGACGTGGAGCAACATCCTCCTGAGGTATTCAGGCATGTTAGCTGCTCGAACTGATGACCCCATGCTGAAGTAGATGAAGCCAGCGTCTCCACTACCACTGATGAACTCTTCAAGTTCCTGGAAATAATGATTTTTACACAACCAACTCCTACATAAGCAAAGAACGACTTACAATTGGTAGTTTCTTGGCTGGTTTGCAGTGTATGCAAGCAACTTCCGCAACGTTTGGCAAGTACGGTCTTGGGTAAGTTATAGTGGCGTCAGCATTTTGGAGGATGAAGCTGACGTTCTTGGATAACTCGTAAGGACTGGGGATGTCATTTCCAAAGTTCTTCTTCAGGACGTCATGGACGAATAACTTCATGACGAAAGTGTGCATGACATTCGCTAAGGCAAACCACAGCGTGTTTAAGGTCCGGTCGAATAGATTCAAGTTATCTATGAAGGCTCGTCCGAAAAATGGCGTGAAAGATGGTAGAATAGGATTTCCTGCGACTGATAGCGATCCCGTGTAAAATCCTACGGTGTTGATGTACATGAAGGGTGTCTTCATGAAGTACGTTAGGCCTAGGGAACATTCTGGAAACGCTCCGTCCATTACAACCAAGTCGAAGTTGATGCCAGACCTTAGGAAATCTCTGGTTTCAGGATCTGATAGAAGGAGTTTGCAGGTCTGGAAGAAACAGTCAGATATATGTATCTATCTAATGATACCACACACAACCTCCGTTCTAATTAAAATTGAAAGAATTGCAGTTATAATATTGTCATATACACAAGCAAACTTAATTATAAAAAAAAACAGAAGATGAAACTGAATTTTACGTCTTTTTTTCTCAAAACATTCTGAAAGATGTTTACAAAACTGAGCAGAAACCTGAAAACGCAGAAGATAGAAATTATTAACTAAACCACACGTAAGGTAACACACAACTCATAAGTGTGGCTAATTTTAATTTGTGTCTCAGTGATAGAAGAAAAAACCAGTAAACATGACACAAAAAAACGTACTTTTATTCAATGTGATCAATGATCATACACAAGTTATTATTACACAAAATAAAGTCTTTTCTTGTGGCTTAAATTAAAGTTATCAATAACTTTGGAAATGATTTCAACACTCCTCTCAATAGCCAAAAGAGTTAACGAGGACAAATTCTCCTGGCGAACGGTGTTTCTGAAGAAACTTCAAAAAGCATAGGGAACACACTTTTCAAAGACTTATGTACACAAACGTCAGCTATTTCTTAAATATTTTTTTTCTTGATTCTATCATTTTGCAAAAACATCTCAGTTCAGACAGAAGAAGTTCATTGTATAAATTGTAATATTTACTAAATGCTGTACACTGGTGTCTAAATCAGTTCCAGCTAGAAGTTAGAACTTTGCTTAAGTTCTAGAAGAACTTTGCTTAAGTGGTTAGGTACATCTAGGGTTCTTTTTTTAAGGCTAGCCTCTATCTCCTGGTTGAGGATATCAATAACTGGCCAGAGGATTGAAAATTTGTAGAACTGCTCTACAGATTGAGCTTTACAAAGCTTTTTGCGTTTTGTTTACACCAAAAGGGCAGAGGCAAACAATTTTGACAGTCATACAACTTCTGTAGAAATAATTCACGAGTATGACATCCTTTATATCAAATTTTTTCTGTCGCAGATAAAATTACTTAATAACTTTTGATATTCTAAGCGTATAAATAACAATATTTAAACGTGTTCATAACCGGATCATAACCGTCGAAATATTTGTATTGCACAACCTAAAAACCACGCTTATAAAAACAACGGTCTTAATGCGTTAAATTTCTCTTTTTTTCAAGACCGCTCACGATGTTATATTGAATTTAGGTTAATTTACTAATAGCTAAATTCATCGGCATCAGTGTCAGCTGTACTCTACACGATTCTAGCGAATTCTACATGGGACTGAAGCGAAAAACCGGTCAATACATCGCGCCATACTTTTCAGCAACCTTATGCAATAGTTCAAGCGTATAAACAACTTTTATTTTCAATACTGTTGACGTAGGACAATTGCACAATATCGGTAGATGCCCTGTCTAGAGTTATTGATGGCCGATTACCCAAAAACATATGAAAATTTCCAGAACTTACCTCATATGGATATCGCATCATATCTATGGGATGGACAGGATCTTCACCTCGTATCCTTGCTCCAACGAGGTCCCAGTTCGTGAAGTTTTTCACGTAGAAAACGAGACTGGCCGGCGTGATTTCTTCCAAACCTTCTAGATGAAAATCTGGAGGAAAGGCGCTGATGAAAGTTATGTTGTGACCTCTGGGTATAAGCCCTCTGGCCAACTCCCAGAATGGGATTTTGTGGGATTTGGTGCCACCCATGGTGATCATCAGGATATTTGAGCAATTGCAAACGGTGACAATTGCTAATATGCCTAAGATGAAAATCTGTTTCCTTGCCATCGTGCTGAAATTAAAAAAAAGAAATAATCAGACTTACAAAATACAAATAGCAATTATTCTTCATGCTTATATTGGAAACCTAACCTATAAGAACACACCAGTAAGTTTATTTAATGCTTAGTAGAGATGATTATTTTTAGGTTAACTTGGACGGCTTGTAGAATAATCTGTTGTTAATTCGCAAATGATCATATCAAAAGCGTGAGTAGTAAATTAGTATTTCAAACCCAACAGTTCGGTGCTTTTTCCGAAATCTTAACTAACCTATAAAGTTCACATCGCAGCTTGAGACGTTACACGTTAGATGGCCCCACTAGACATTAGTTCTACTAGAAAACACTAGAGGGCGAGTTGCTTTGTAAACTGTCACTGCGTAACATAACCTATATTATTAATAACTTAATAACCATCCTTGAAAGTAATACATACAATGACGTTTAATTTTCAATTGAAACTCTTTTTTGCACGGATATATCCGTATAATTTATAGATTAATTTACCCTAGCTAAATTCCAAGATCTCAAACCCAAATGATAATGCAAATCGTGTGGGACCTCATAACAAAGAAACAATTATTTAATGGACAATTAAAATCGAATAAATCTGTTGTTGATGCAAAGTGACACTGTCAGAGTGTAAGCTTAAAGCGATTAGAAATTCGTAACGCACGACAGTTTAAGATGCGTAAGCACGGAGCACATTTTGAGTGTTATATAAAGGATATTCATGTACTGAATGTTAATTTCACTTAGCAGTGTTATGTTGGTCAGTTTTATTCTCTTATTTACGATATATTTACGATGCAATTATCATATTCGCGTTTCATATATTATGCAATTAGAGATGGTGAACAGTGCACAGATCTATGCAACACTGCATGCATGCTTACTCAACTGTTCGAAAGTTTGGAATCATGCAGATTTAAATCAGTATTTTATTATAATACAGCCTAAGGTGTATTTTTTTAGTGCGAGTAATTTTGATTGACTTGAAATTTTGGCAGTACCTTCTTAGATAGATTTTCTATAGAAGTACTATAGAAGATTTTTAAGTTTCATATACAATTACGATTTTTATAGACAAATTATTAGCACTTAATTTACTTTTTTTTATTGTTTCATATACTCATTCCATGTAAGCTGTCCTAAATTCCAAAATATTTCCGTTTAATTGGATAAAATAAGAAATCTACAACATTGAACTTTATTTTAGGATATCTGGTTTGTTGATTTGACCTACATTATGCAATGCCAGCAATTCCTTTATTAGAAGAGTTAGAATAATGAAATATAGTCTATAGGCTACCCACTAATTCATAGGTTTAAAGCTTATTACATAATCATTGTTTATCTTGCATTTTTCCTACAAAAGATCGAGTTGAAGCATCTCATGATTGCTGCAATTGACGCGGCGCTCTTCGGTCTTTCGGGCGAGCGGGAGAAGGTATCGACAGCGAAGTTGCAAGTAGTGGCGGATCGCACGTGCATTAGTTACTAGGAGAACAGTGTTTACGGACACAATACATATAACGACACGGCGATTATGCCTCGCCAAAGAAATTTGGATATCCGGCGACAGATTACCGAATTAAAAAATAATGGCAAAATGAGTCAATAAGATGACAGAACCACGAACAGGCATTTGGAAGTCGCATGGAAATTCTCGGCAATTTAAATCGGGTTTCCGGATTAGCATTTAAAATTAACGAACCATCTGCAAAATAGTCTATTTGTCTACAAATTTACGATGCTAAGACAGCACCGCTAACGCCTCCCTTCCCCGCAGCACACCAAAGCCCGTAGAGCGTCGGAATTCACGCGTTTCAGCACGATATTTTGTATGAAAAATGCAAGATAAACAATGATTATGTAATAAACTTTAAACCTATGAATTATTGGGTAGCCTATAGTCTATATTTCATTATTCTACCTCTTCTAATAACGGAATTACTGGCATTGCATAATATAGCTTTTTGTGGGTCAAGCACTAATCCAAAAACTAGCATTCCGCAGGTGATTTTACTTCTTAATTCGTTGAAATCTATAGATTATTTCTGGAGTAATTAATTACTAAAGTTAAACGAATAAAATTTACGGGGCAAAAACAGTGCAAATTATTTTTAATTTGGAAAAATCGGGAAAACGCCAACATATACAGCTTTCTAATTTTTATGAGTTGTAGTATATTAATCAAGGACATCATCAGAATTTTTCAAATTTGTTCGCCCCTAGTTCTGCGAGAAAATCGACGTCAAAAGAAGGGACATAATTTATGGCCACGATAGTACATGTAAATAAATAATATCCAGCACAATCGTATACCATAATCACGTGTCTCCAAATTTAAATTAAATCAGGCCATTTTATACACGATAAGATAATGGAATATATACAAATTATTTGTAAATATACCTTGGTGACAGATGAATTGGGTAATAAACTCTGTGAATTACACCTTTCTACAGTATACTAGTTTACACTACCGAATTTTTCAAACTTACAATTTTAGCGGAATTACTGTTAAATGTTCTGATAGAATTTTGTTTTGTTTTCAGATGTTTGTATGCAATTAAGTACTAATTAGTTATACGTTCCTGTATTGTTTATTTTAGTATTGCGTCCGACGACGAATCATACTGCGATACAAACAATCTAAATAGCGTAAAAAGGCGAAATAATGGCAAACTGTATCAAATGACTTTCTAATTCTAATATTATTCGAAACTCAAGGAAAACAACAATACTAGCCTAGGTAGGGATACGTTATAAAAACAGCTGAATGCGGAATGAGAGAAATTCACATAATTGGATAATATATCACTTTTTTAATGTATTTTTGGGATTGTTATGTTCCATACTTCCCAGTTTACTAAAATCGAGAAAGCAGATGCTTTATTAATAAATTGAGCACTTACATTGTATTTAAGTTTATTTTATAATTAGTCAATGGCAACTCGAATACTGTTGATTCTTATTTGTTTTTAAAATTAGCGCTACTCCAGAATAGGATGTCCAGATGAAGATTAAACATTATATCGGAAAATTGTTTGCTCAAGCGATTACGTGTACAGTTTTTTTTTCGATACTGTTTCAATATGCTTTGCTTTTTGATATGCGGCGTTAAGTAATTGTCAAACATCAAGGATTTGACCAACCTTGACTCTTGGGGAAAGTCATTGCTACCGGCTATAGGAAACTGCAAGGCACACTTAACCTACATACTTTTTTTTTCAAAAAAACTCAATGCCGAACGATATTGGATAGTTAAAATAAATTAATTTTATTAACTACTAAACAATAGTTGCAAATTCGATACGCGAATAAAAATTATCACTATAGGAATGACAATAACCCATCAGGTGTATATTATAAACCATATACAGGTGTGTCGTAATGTAAAGGAAAAAAAATGGTTGCGTAAGAAATTTCTTTTGATTGAAACGAGCCATGTAAGGATGGGAGCAGTCACAGCGATAGCTTGGCGCAAGTCAGGCAAAAATTTCCCTGCATAACCATAGTGAAAGTAGATATATGTTGTCGACTTGTGTAGCGGATTTTTTGATAATAGTTTGTCATGTGATGCGTAAAATTACGTAACGAGCCGAAGACGCAAATAACTGCTTCCAGAAAATTGGAGAAAATCCGTTATCTAAAGAAATGACGTATAAAGTTCCAGTGAATTATAAATCCACGGACAAAATTATTGCGTAATTTTTGAGGTTATTAAATAGCGCTTTTTTTAATTTATGATTTTCTTCTAGATCGTTTTGTTGAAGTTGGGGCAATATTTGCTAAATTGAAAAGAATTGACAACTTTCTATGTTTTACCAATCAGAAGACATCCAGACTGTTGGTAATATGTACCGTGCTGTATGGACCAAATTCTATCATAAGATCTGGACGAATGAAAATCCCCAGCATATGTACTGCCCTGCGGGATCACAGTGTTGATACAAATGCGAAAAACCGAAGCCGAGAAAACTCTAGATGAATTTAATAACACTTGATAAAAATGTCGATAATGCGATAATGATAAAACAACAACCTAAAGCTTCAATTCTACTGTCTAGCGCCTCGCACCCAAACATCTTTACCATGGCTCAAAACCTATCAAAATTGCGACTTGTGCAGCAGCAGGAATTGATAAAAAAAGGCTTTTCTGCCGTCCTTGAAACTATGACATCTTATTTTGTCCAACTAAAGAAAAATATATCGGAATTTACTCTCAATTTATGACAGTATCTGAATTTGAGAAGTTTACCTTAGAAAAACTTATTATCAATACATTAAACGGTTTATTCACGTGTTTTAGAACTCACAATAGCAGCATTATAATAACAATAAAGTGTATTGTCTTGTTTATATTCAATATTTATATGATTCGTAAGTTTGGAATTTAATTTTTCTCACGTTCAGGACAGGATGTTAACACACAAATGTGATGTTTCCAGACAAAATATGTATAAACAGACCAACACAGGTGTCAAATGGTCTCAACGTAACCAGAAACTGGAGAAATTCCGACGAATTTTGGGTCAATTCGATAACAGAGGTCCATTAAGAAGTGACAGTGCGAAGAAATTCGTTTAAAAATGTCGCAATTTTTAAGGTGAGATGAAAACAGTGCCGATCAAGGTCACTTTCTACGGCACAAAGACAAGACCGGAAAAGTGAAACTGACGTTTGAGAGCCAACCGGCTACGACCGATCTTATGGCGCTTTTGTTGGCCACTTCCTTATTTACAACTGGATATATGCAAAAGTATACCACCTCTGCAGACACAGCACCTCTCAAATGTCTTCTAATGTCTAAGGAAGTGTAATTTATTGCCAATGGTTTAATGACATGGAAGTGCATAACAACTTACAAGCATGCAACAGATAGTTTCGTTGTTATATGACTCTAAGGTATTAGTTTGATAGTTGGATTTAGTGTTTTTCTTTAAGTTAATTTGTGTGTTGTTTGGAGAATTTTATATTCTCGTAAAATTCGATGATTATTCGGTATTGTTTTAAGTGTTCGCGTAGAGAAATTGAAAGTGCGATTGGCCATACGTTCGATAGCAAGTTGTGTGTTGTAACGGCGATATTCTAGTCTAGTTAGCTAAGGTAGTTTATTAATTTGGTCAAAATGTGTTAAACGCGTCGATCGGACATACTAAAGTTGTGCAATGCGAATGAAATCGCCAACTTTCGATCTCTTACATATGTTTGACATAATTCGACGTCGATTCGTTTCCCTTTGATTTGAACATATAATATTTTGATCAAATTCTATGTTAAATAACTTCTGTAATCTTTGAGCGATTTTAATGATTTCTTCAGGATATTGTCAATAAATTTATCAAGATTATCACCCGTCTTAGCAGTTTTGGAAAAATAATTTCTTACGGTTGCTATACCAGGAAGAGCAACGTGATGTTTTGGTGATCCTAGTTTAAGTTTGTAAAAGAGGCAGATGTAAAAGTAACATATAGCAATTTTGGCTTTAATGTTCTATATCGTTTGTGAACTTCAATCAATTTAGATTATATTTTAGGACGTATAAACAAATTTCATGCAATTTTGAAAAAAAAACAGTATAATAATTTCTACAAATTTGTTTTTCCAACTTGCCAATGTGTGTGATAATCTGGATGATTTGTTCTACAAGATGTTAATGGAACTTTACAATTACAATGTTTTCAGAGTGATGAAGTTGAATATTGATTATATTTACTGCATCCATTGTGACCTTAAGTAGAGTTACTATAATTAAAATGCTCCTTTTTTTGCAAACGTCAGTACCTAAGCATTGTTTTTATATCTTTAGTAGCTTTTTACGTGCTCAACTTTATAACATTGATACTTGGATTATGCAATCTTGGTCTCGATTGATTTTTTTTCTACTACTGTGTTCTAGAATAAATGACCACAAAAACTTACTACGGTAAAACTACGGTCTTTTATGCAATTTATGACAGCGAATACTAAGTCCTGTTATTCTAGATTGTGCATATTATTTTGCACAATTATGAAGATCAAATGTTGTTAATGTAACTGATATCAATATACACGATACATAGTTTATGATTCCCGAATTCTTTTTGATGGTAAATTGTCCGCTACAATATGGTATTTTTTGCTATTATTAAGGTCCATTCGCACTATACGGGAACGTTACGACGCGTCAGAGAACGCAAATGTAACGCAAAATTCTGCTATAAATTCTGTGCTGCAGAATTATTTTTTTTTTATGGCTAGCTAGCTTGATACATAAAAATAACAATGATTGCGTTAATTTTGTTCATCCTACACATTATTAATCACTTACTTACTACGTTAATTCCTCTTAGATAGGTGCATTTACTAAATTCATAATAGTTGAAGTCGATTTATATGAGTCAATATGGTGGGTTATTACATATTCAAATTTACGAAAATAATTAAAATAACCCGAATGCACCAAACGAATTAATTGTGTTTTTGTGTTATTCTTTAATAAAATACCTCTTGTATTTAATTACTTGGCCTTTTCTTTTGCATGCTATAGCTTATATTTGCAAATATTAATGCTATATTTTCAGTTTGCCATACTGTACATACAGGGTTAGCCAAAATTACCGGAACACCTAAATAATTCTCCAAACGGTAAGAAATTTAACAAAAATTGTTCAAACAAAAGTTTTTTGGCTTTAAACAAGGTATTGTTTAAATATATTTTCAATATACTAGGTGATTATTTTATTATAAAAACTTGAGAACTTTTCCTTTTTTAAATAGAACCCTCTGTATGTTATTACATGTATTAATTCTAAGAATTTTATATAGAAATAATTTTTTAACCAAAAAGCTTCTACACGAAAAAAATTTTTGGTGTAGACCTATTTTTGGTTAATAGCTTCTAATTAAAAAAGAATTTATATTACAAAACATATACACCTATAAAAAGTTCCTAGAATTAATCTTAGAAATAAAATATATAGGCTGTTCTATTTAAAAAAGCGAAACGTTATCAAATTTCTATAATAAAATGAACATAAAGAAAATATATTTAAACGATAGCTTGTTTAAAGCCAAAAAACCTTTGTTTGAACAATTTTTTAACGTTCTTACGGTTGGAGAATTATTTAGGTGTTCCGGTAATTTTGGCTAATCCTGTATAACGCACTGTATAGTGACTCTGACAGTGCGAATTGACTTTTTATGCAGATACCAAGTAAGGGAGATTCTAGGAATGAAGGATAAAACACTGACAGACAAAATTGTTCGATGGTTTTACATTAATTCTAAATTACCCCATTAACTATGATTATAAACATTTTAATATGTTTATAAAATCAAAAATCAAGAATGCCTAGACTATACAGTGAATAAGTACACAGCCTCGCGTTGGTATCTACAATACTCAGATACGTTAGAGGTATTCGTCCTCCTTTTGGTAATTTGGGTCGTCAGCGTACATCTGATGCATTCACGTTTGATAAAAAAAGCTTGCACCGAAAGGCTATACAAAGAATTTGAACTTGCAGCACTGAGTTACGATTTCAAGAGCTTGCAAGACAAAAATTAAGCGCGATTTGGTACATTATTCGTACCCTTTAGACCAGAACTATTGCGGGATAGTTTTTTAAGTTTTCAATTGGTTTTAAAGTAACAATAATTGGTCAAACTGCAAGTAATTAGAGAAATAAATATTATATACTATAGTAGCAGACTCGCTTTTTAAAGATATGTTTAATGTATTTTATTCATAGAAGAAACAGTTTAATTAAGTATACTAACAATACTAAAAATTTTAATAAGAGAGATAAGAAATGAATTATCAACTAAAAACTGAATTTATTCAGTATCACTCATTTCTTACATGTACAGTTAGTTGAAGCAGTTATAGCATTAAACTGCGTTCTTTTTATTTTAAGAATTAGCAATTATTTATGTTTAACGAACATTGAAGTAACAATTGAAATAGAAATTGAGGTATAATTTCACAAGATCTCCCGCAAAATTGTCTACCAATTGCATTATATTGGCGTTTCAAGGTAAAGCGTTAGCAATAAAAAGTTAGCAAAAAGTGCATTTGCAAAAAAAAACTAGTTTCAGGAAATATGATTCATATCGTAACCGGGTATGAAACAGATTTTGAAATTTGACTTCCGGTATCTAAGCAGACCTTGGAACAAATATATCGAGCCCAGAAACCATTAAAAAAATAACGTTTAAAAATCAAATTTACAACAATTCTACATACCTAATATTTCTGAAAGTATCCTAGAACGATATCCAAAAATTCAAAACAAACACTCCTCTAGACGATCCTAACACTTTATATAATTCATGAACTGTCTTCAGCATCACTGATTCCCACAAATCTGGAGATATTTGAAACGTGCAAAACCGTATTTTATGAAGACCACACAATCCACCATCACATAGCTGGTAAATTCTGATTTACCGCAAGATAAGAACAGAAGATATTTCGATTTGCAGCAAACACCAAGCAAGAGTGTACGTAAGTACTGGTCAAGGAGGTAAATAGCAGCACCTTTCGAAAGTAGCAGTGGAGTGAAAGAGACCCCAGCACGCACTGAATGGATATTTGCCGCCTATTTGATAATCTTGGTAACAGTGCAAAGAAGGAAAGGTGCTATATAATTGCGGTGGTGGGCCCGAGACCGTTCAATGCGATCACTCAGTTAAATAATAAGTCGTAAAGTCGTTATCATCGAGAGAGCTGAGATACTCACCTAAAACAAAGCTGATTTCTTGACACAAAATCAGCGGTTTGCAGCGAAGGAATGACCAACGAGTATTTCCGCGTGTTCTGATAGTTCGGACCCAATTGTTTGATATATCAGGCAAATAGTTTTTAATATCTTCCGGTGATTTGTGTATACATACGCTTTTGCGATTGTAGATAATGCTATTTTGTCAGTAATTATAGATATAATGCTACGATTGTTACACGTATGTCATTTTGTATAAATTGAATTTTTAATCATGGCCAATGTCGAAAAACAAAAAGTAAAAATTGTCATTTCTGGGAAGGCAAAGTTGTATATAATTTAATTTAATGCTCACTTACCAAATTTGAACGTTTATATCTGTTTGAATATTTTATCTGTTCCCCTTATCGTCTGTTCTTATTGTATTGTGCACAAGGTATATGATAGTAGATAAAAAGGTATTCAAAGAGTTCTTTCATGTAACAGTAATTTATAGCTTCTGCGTGAATTAAGCAATAAATTAGTTTTACTAGGAACAGCGTGTTTGAATATTTTTTATCAACATTATTAACTTGTCACAGACTGTTGCTGACTTTTCTGTGTTGTCTTTTTTTTAATTAAATGACGAAATATGTTTGCGAAAGTGGATTTTTTCATAATAAAATTTAGGAAAATAGGTGAAATAAACCAAATGCGCCAAGATAATTAATTGTGGACAAATTAACAAACTACAATCACTTGTATTTGGAGTAGTAATCTTTAATGAGTAGTAAGCTGTGAAGAATCGTGGCAGTAAAATCAAATAAGCTGTGTTTGTTTTTGTGAATCGAGCGGTCATTTGTTTTGTCTCGTCAGCAAATGCGCTGTAACTACCGCGGAGCGTCCTACAGAAAATGAAATTTGTTAATCTGTAATGTTTTCAATCTCCCAAACCGAATGTGAACAACAGGAAGTGGACGAAGATACTATAGAAGTATTGCCAGATCCAACAAATAAAGAAATGCGGAATGCTTTAGAAGTTTTGCGTCGTGGTGCCCAGCATAAATCGTCAAATTTTCAGCCGCATTACCACCTGAGACAAACAACTATTGAGGATTATTTCTAATTTTGTTTCTGTACCTCAAGTAAAGCATCAATATTAATTTAATTTTCTGAATAATTAGTCTGTAATATTAAGTTTCTGAATAAAGATTTTTCTTTCGATTTTTGTTTTGTATATACAAAGTGTTTCACGGAATTTAGAAGTATAACATACCTATATTCATCACTCTCGATCTCCTTTGCGTTTGGACACTACTTTTCGTGCAAATTTCGTGATCGCAATAAAATTTTGTATTCCAGCAGTATATATGTATGTTCACTCGGTAAAAAGGCAACTGAATATGACAATTGAACCGAAAACAATGTTGTTTAACAAATGATAAGACGATTTAAATAGTCTCCGAATGCGTCTCAAGATGATAGTTACCCATAATACGTCAGAACTGCGGGATTCGAAATTTCCCGGAAACATGAAATTTATGAATTCTATATACCATAATATATAAATAAGTTTTTTCATACACAATTGTGTCTGTCAGACTTTAATCGTTCATTCTTCGAATCTCGCTCGTTAATAGGAAAAATAAAAATACTACTAAAAATACAGACATTTCGACGTTTATTACTTTATCATATGCAGTATGATGAAGTATTGTAATCGTACCGAAAAATTGAGATTTTAGCGGAAATAGGTCTTTATGGGTCCCGGAACATTTTTGATCAAGGTACAAAAAAAGTCTGTGTGTGTGTGTATGTGTGTATGTGTGTGTGTAAACGATTTTTGTGGCGACGATTCCCAAAAAACTACTAAAGGTATCTGGACGAAAGTTCATATTTAGAAGTTGTATGACCAAACTTAGAGCTGAAAAGCTTTTGGTTCAAAAGGGTCCAAAGTAACTGACTATTTACTCTTAGCATTTTTCAACGATTCAAAATAGATAAATAGTAACTTAAAGTAGAGGAAATTTTGTATAATCTATGTCTATAACATTTTTTGGTAAAATTAATAGTTTAGCTGCAGGAGCAAATTCTATTTGCTCGGAATCGTGTCTACATTAAAAGTAGGTAGCCAGGAAATTTTGAAACTTTTGACAGTATTCAGAACGTCAGCGTTGCGAAACGTAAATTCAACACGCAAATGCATGGAGAATGTGATGCGGAGGAGAAACACGCGCCCACGTACGCTATGTGAAACAATATTGAAACAGCTGGGTGTTTCCATGGTGTTTACAAAGTCAATGTGTATTTCAAGTGCGGATTTCGGATAGCAATATTGTTATGAATTTTTCAAGGATTTTGCAAATGAGCCACCATTTCTGTAATTTCGTCAAAATAGTTAAATAATAAATTAAAGTAGAGGAAATTTTGTATAATTTAGGTCTATTACATTTTTTGGTAAAATTAATAGTTTACCTGTAGGAGCAAATTCTATTTGATCGAAGTCGTGTCTGCATTAATATAGGATTTGCCAGATATTTTTATTCTACTGACAGTAGGTAGTGTTAAAGGCTGATTTTTTGACAATACCTACTGTCAATATCTGTCAAATCCTGACTAATTCGTTTTATTTTAATGCAAACACGATCGATCTCGATAGAATCTCATGCAGCTAGACTATTCATTTTATATATTGTATGATAAAGTCATGTGCCTGGCCACATCAGATTTTTTTTGTAATAATACTTCGTCAAAATAATTTTACGTAGAGTCATATGCCAGGTTTGGATTGTTTTGTTCTAGACCTTCATAAATAGAAGGACGATGCAGTATTTGAAGCAATAATATATGCACGGCAGTGCCTAGAAAAATGCATTAGCAAAACATGCAGAATGTCGCGTCCAGATACGGTGTTAATGGCTTCACGCAAACGAAAATAATAAAAGTATTTGTCTAGCTGCGAGTGTAGCTCTATTACGTCTATCGATTATGTAAATGTAAATTAACAATAAAAGAGCTTGCAGCCTTAACATACCGTTAAGATTTATAAGAAATTTGCCTTATCACCGCCATCTGTTGACCGACAGAAAAAAGAATTCTGTTTTAGCTTGAGTAGTTTCCTATTTGATCCATTCAATCAAGCTATCACTGAACGCGACGCTTCGGAAGCTGGTTCATAGATGGCAGCGCAAACACGAGAGTTTATTTTGAATTCATCTAATTAATAAATATTTGAACAGTAATAATGCCATGGGTGTTTTTTTTCTTTGTTATCTCGCTACACAATTAATTCATTATTGATTTTATTCATTACAACTGTATTTCTTGTATTTACAGCGACAGCAGCTATAAAAGTAGCTCTTGGAACGAGGTCGGGGCACATATAGGAAGAAATTTAAGGTTAATTAACTTGTCGCTTTATAAATTACAGTTTGTACTCTGGGGAGTTAGTGCAATTCGATTTCCCGTGGAAGAAATATACCACTGGAAGAGATGATCACAAACTGTACAGAACTTGTGTTTCTAATGCTGTAATAAATGTGTTTAGCGTACTGTTTTTTGCATATTGTATATGTAATTAATGCCAATGTGAATGTTGTGCTAAAGTTCCCATCTTTGGATTCAATCATTGTATGAGCTGCTTATTAATTCATTTGAAAATGACGAGAACATTAATTCTCATTAAACGTAATGCATTAACATTGTTTGTAACACTTGAATCACGGAGATCAACAAAGCAAAATTTATTATAAATAATTACATGTTGTCCCATTGGAGTCATTACACACACAAACAGGGGTGGGCTTAGACTGTTAAATTGTATTTATGTCTGTTGGCCGCACGAATTGAAAGTGTTGTGTATTATTTACTCGTTCTATAATCTAATTAATTCATGGGACGCTGTTTTGGAATTTTAGTTATTAAATTTAGATAAATATGTCGCTCGTATACAATATATATGAACTATGTGAATGAAATGGCTTAATGCAAACATGAATTTAGGTAATGAATCAATTATAATACTATTAATTATTAATTAATATCGAACGTATGAATATTTTACAAATTATACAAAAAAATCTATAACATTACACCTATTATTAATATTAACCCACTAACCCATTAATATTTATTAATTGAGCATGGGATTGTTCTTGTTTCGTATAATAATTTGTATCCCAACTACTTTGCTCGTAATCGCACATGAAGCGAAATAATAACATTCAACCACCGATAAATAACGTAAAATCTATGTTTCAAAAATCCTCCTGAACAAACTAAAGTAGATAGAGGGCTGTACTTTTTAGAATTAATTACCCAATGTATCTGACCCATAAACGTGTATAATAATAATTTGTATCCCAACTACTTTGCTCGTAATCGCACATGAAGCGAAATAATAGCATTAAACCACCGATAAACAACGTAAAATCTAAGTTTCAAAAATCCTCCTGAACAAACTAAAATAGATAGAGGGCTGTACTTTTTATAATTAATTACCCAATGTATCTGACCCATAAACGTGTATAATAATAATTTGTATCCCAACTACTTTGCTCGTAATCGCACATGAAGCGAAATAATAGCATTAAACCACCGATAAACAACGTAAAATCTAAGTTTCAAAAATCCTCCTGAACAAACTAAAATAGATAGAGGGCTGTACTTTTTAGAATTAATTACCCAATGTATCTGATCCATAAACGTGTATAATAATAATTTGTATCCCAACTACTGTGCTCGTAATCGCACATGAAGCGAAATAATAGCATTAAACCACCGATAAACAACGTAAAATCTAAGTTTCAAAAATCCTCCTGAACAAACTAAAATAGATAGAGGGCTGTACTTTTTAGAATTAATTACCCAATGTATCTGATCCATAAACGTGTATAATAATAATTTGTATCCCAACTACTGTGCTCGTAATCGCACATGAAGCGAAATAATAGCATTAAACCACCGATAAACAACGTAAAATCTAAGTTTCAAAAATCCTCCTGAACAAACTAAAATACACAGAGGGCTGTACTTTTTACAATTAATTACCCAATGTATCTGACCCATAAACGTGTATAATAATAATTTGTATCCCAACTACTTTGCTCGTAATCGCACATGAAGCGAAATAATAGCATTAAACCACCGATAAACAACGTAAAATCTAAGTTTCAAAAATCCTCCTGAACAAACTAAAATAGATAGAGGGCTGTACATTTTATAATTAATTACGCAATGTATCTGACCCATAAACGTGTATAATAATAATTTGTATCCCAACTACTTTGCTCGTAATCGCACATGAAGCGAAATAATAGCATTAAACCACCGATAAACAACGTAAAATCTAAGTTTCAAAAATCCTCCTGAACAAACTAAAATAGATAGAGGGCTGTACTTTTTAGAATTAATTACCCAATGTATCTGATCCATAAGCGTGTATAATAATAATTTGTATCCCAACTACTGTGCTCGTAATCGCACATGAAGCGAAATAATAGCATTAAACCACCGATAAACAACGTAAAATCTAAGTTTCAAAAATCCTCCTGAACAAACTAAAATAGATAGAGGGCTGTACTTTTTAGAATTAATTACCCAGTGTATCTGACCCATAAACGTGAATAATAATAATTTGTATCCCAACTACTTTGCTCGTAATCGCACATGAAGCGAAATAATAGCATTAAAGCACCGATGAACAACGTAAAATCTAAGTTTCAAAAATCATCCTGAACAAACTAAAATAGATAGAGGGCTGTACTTTTTAGAATTAATTACCCAATGTATCTGACCCATAAACGTGTATAATAATGATTTGTATCCCAACTACTTTGCTCGTAATCGCACATGAAGCGAAATAATAGCATTAAACCACCGATAAACAACGTAAAATCTAAGTTTCAAAAATCCTCCTGAACAAACTAAAATAGATAGAGGGCTGTACTTTTTAGAATTAATTACCCAATATATCTGACCCATAAACGTGTATAATAATAATTTGTATCCCAACTACTGTGCTCGTAATCGCACATGAAGCGAAATAATAGCATTAAACCACCGATAAACAACGTAAAATCTAAGTTTCAAAAATCCTCCTGAACAAACTAAAATAGATAGAGGGCTGTACTTTTTAGAATTAATTACCCAATGTATCTGACCCATAAACGTGTATAATAATAATTTGTATCCCAACTACTTTGCTCGTAATCGCACATGAAGCGAAATAATAGCATTAAACCACCGATAAACAACGTAAAATCTAAGTTTCAAAAATCCTCCTGAACAAACTAAAATAGATAGAGGGCTGTACTTTTTAGAATTAATTACCCAATGTATCTGACCCATAAACGTGTATAATAATAATTTGTATCCCAACTACTTTGCTCGTAATCGCACATGAAGCGAAATAATAGCATTAAACCACCGATAAACAACGTAAAATCTAAGTTTCAAAAATCCTCCTGAACAAACTAAAATAGATAGAGGGCTGTACTTTTTAGAATTAATTACCCAATGTATCTGACCCATAAACGTGTATAATAATAATTTGTATCCCAACTACTTTGCTCGTAATCGCACATGAAGCGAAATAATAGCATTAAACCACCGATAAACAACGTAAAATCTAAGTTTCAAAAATCCTCCTGAACAAACTAAAATACATAGAGGGCTGTACTTTTTAGAATTAATTACCCAATGTATCTGACCCATAAACGTGTATAATAATAATTTGTATCCCAACTACTTTGCTCGTAATCGCACATGAAGCGAAATAATAGCATTAAACCACCAATAAACAACGTAAAATCTAAGTTCCAAAAATCCTCCTGAACAAACTAAAATAGATAGAGGGCTGTACTTTTTATAATTAATTACCCAATGTATCTGACCCATAAACGTGTATAATAATAATTTGTATCCCAACTACTTTGCTCGTAATCGCACATGAAGCGAAATAATAGCATTAAACCACCGATAAACAACGTAAAATCTAAGTTTCAAAAATCCTCCTGAACAAACTAAAATAGATAGAGGGCTGTACTTTTTAGAATTAATTACCCAATGTATCTGATCCATAAACGTGTATAATAATAATTTGTATCCCAACTACTGTGCTTGTAATCGCACATGAAGCGAAATAATAGCATTAAACCACCGATAAACAACATAAAATCTAAGTTTCAAAAATCCTCCTGAACAAACTAAAATAGATAGAGGGCTGTACTTTTTAGAATTAATTACCCAATGTATCTGATCCATAAACGTGTATAATAATAATTTGTATCCCAACTACTGTGCTCGTAATCGCACATGAAGCGAAATAATAGCATTAAACCACCGATAAACAACGTAAAATCTAAGTTTCAAAAATCCTCCTGAACAAACTAAAATAGATAGAGGGCTGTACTTTTTATAATTAATTACCCAATGTATCTGACCCATAAACGTGTATAATAATAATTTGTATCCCAACTACTTTGCTCGTAATCGCACATGAAGCGAAATAATAGCATTAAACCACCGATAAACAACGTAAAATCTAAGTTTCAAAAATCCTCCTGAACAAACTAAAATACACAGAGGGCTGTACTTTTTACAATTAATTACCCAATGTATCTGACCCATAAACGTGTATAATAATAATTTGTATCCCAACTACTTTGCTCGTAATCGCACATGAAGCGAAGTAATAGCATTGAACCACCGATAAACAACGTAAAATCTAAGTTTCAAAAATCCTCCTGAACAAACTAAAATAGATAGAGGGCTGTACTTTTTAGAAATAATTACCCAATGTATCTGACCCATAAACGTGTATAATAATAATTTGTATCCCAACTACTTTGCTCGTAATCGCTCATGAAGCGAAATAATAGCATTAAACCACCGATAAACAACGTAAAATCTAAGTTTCAAAAATCCTCCTGAACAAACTAAAATAGATAGATGGCTGTACTTTTTAGAATTAATTACCCAATGTATCTCACCAATAAACATGTATAATAACAACTTGTATCCCAACTACTGTGCTCGTAATCGCACATGAAGCGAAATAATAGCATTAAACCACCGATAAACAACGTAAAATCTAAGTTTCAAAAATCCTCCGGAACAAACTAAAATAGATAGAGGGCTGTACTTTTTAGAATTAATTACCCAGTGTATCTGACCCATAAACGTGAATAATAATAATTTGTATCCCAACTACTTTGCTCGTAATCGCACATGAAGCGAAATAATAACATTCAACCACCGATAAACAACGTAAATCTAAGTTTCAAAAATCCTCCTGAACAAACTAAAATAGATAGAGGGCTGTACTTTTTATAATTAATTACCAATGTATCTGACCCATAAACGTGTATAATAATAATTTGTATCCCAACTACTTTGCTCGTAATCGCACATGAAGCGAAATAATAGCATTAAACCACCGATAAACAACGTAAAATCTAAGTTTCAAAAATCCTCCTGAACAAACTAAAATAGATAGAGGGCTGTACTTTTTAGAATTAATTACCCAATGTATCTGATCCATAAACGTGTATAATAATAATTTGTATCCCAACTACTGTGCTCGTAATCGCACATGAAGCGAAATAATAGCATTAAACCACCGATAAACAACGTAAAATCTAAGTTCAAAAATCCTCCTGAACAAACTAAAATAGATAGAGGGCTGTACTTTTTAGAATTAATTACCCAATGTATCTCACCAATAAACATGTATAATAACAACTTGTATCCCAACTACTGTGCTCGTAATCGCACATGAAGCGAAATAATAGCATTAAACCACCGATAAACAACGTAAAATCTAAGTTTCTAAAATCCTCTGGAACAAACTAAAATAGATAGAGGGCTGTACTTTTTAGAATTAATTACCCAATGTATCTGACCCATAAACGTGTATAATAATAATTTGTATCCCAACTACTTTGCTCGTAATCGCACATGAAGCGAAATAATAGCATTAAACCACCGATAAACAACGTAAAATCTAAGTTTCAAAAATCCTCCTGAACAAACTAAAATAGATAGAGGGCTGTACTTTTTAGAATTAATTACCCAATGTTCTGACCCATAAACGTGTATAATAATAATTAGTATCCCAACTACTGTGCTCGTAATCGCACATGAAGCGAAATAATAGCATTAAACCACCGATAAACAACGTAAAATCTAAGTTTCAAAAATCCTCCTGAACAAACTAAAATAGATAGAGGGCTGTACTTTTTAGAATTAATTACCAATGTATCTGACCCATAAACGTGTGTAATAATAATTTGTACATGAAGCGAAATAATAGCATTAAACCACCGATAAACAACGTAAAATCTAAGTTTCAAAAATCCTCCTGAACAAACTAAAATAGATAGAGGGCTGTACTTTTTAGAATTAATTACCCAATGTATCTGACCCATAAACGTGTATAATAATAATTTGTATCCCAACTACTTTGCTCGTAATCGCACATGAAGCGAAATAATAACATTCAACCACCGATAAACAACGTAAAATCTAAGTTTCAAGAATCCTCCTGAACAAACTAAAATAGATAGAGGGCTGTACTTTTTAGAATTAATTACCCAATGTATCTGACCCATAAACGTGTATAATAATAATTTGTATCCCAACTACTGTGCTCGTAATCGCACATGAAGCGAAATAATAGCATTAAACCACCGATAAACAACGTAAAATCTAAGTTTCAAAAATCCTCCTGAACAAACTAAAATAGATAGAGGGCTGTACTTTTTAGAATTAATTACCCAATGTATCTGACCCATAAACGTGTGTAATAATAATTTGTATCCCAACTACTGTGCTCGTAATCGCACATGAAGCGAAGTAATAGCATTAAACCACCGATAAACAACGTAAAATCTCAGTTTCTTAAATCCTCCTGAACAAACTAAAATAGATAGAGGGCTGTACTTTTTAGAATTAATTACCCAATGTATCTGATCCAAAGACGTGTATAATAATAATTTGTATCCCAACTAATTTGCTCGTAATCGCACATGAAGCGAAATAATAGCATTAAACCACCGATAAACAACGTAAAATCTAAGTTTCAAAAATCCTCCTGAACAAACTAAAATAGATAGAGGGCTGTACTTTTTAGCATTAATTACCTAATGTATCTGACCCATAAACGTGTATAATAATAATTTGTATCCCTACTACTTTGCTCGTAATCGCACATGAAGCGAAATAATAGCATTAAACCACCGATAAACAACGTAAAATCTAAGTTTCAAAAATCCTCCTGAACAAACTAAAATAGATAGAGGGCTGTACTTTTTAGAATTAATTACCGAATGTATCTGATTTATAAACGTGTATAATAATAATTTGTATCCCAACTACTGTGCTCGTAATCGCACATGAAGCGAGATAATAGCATTAAACCACCGATAAACAACGTAAAATCTAAGTTTCAAAAATCCTCCTGAACAAACTAAAATAGATAGAGGGCTGTACTTTTTAGAATTAATTACCCAATGTATCTGACCCATAAACGTGTATAATAATAATTTGTATCCCAACTACTTTGCTCGTAATCGCACATGAAGCGAAATAATAACATTCAACCACCGATAAACAACGTAAAATCTAAGTTTCAAAAATCCTCCTGAACAAACTAAAATAGATAGAGGGCTGTACTTTTTAGAATTAATTACCCAATGTATCTGACCCATAAACGTGTATAATAATAATTTGTATCCCAACTACTTTGGTCGTAATCGCACATGAAGCGAAATAATAGCATTAAACCACCGATAAACAACGTAAAATCTAAGTTTCAAAAATCCTCCTGAACAAACTAAAATAGATAGAGGGCTGTACTTTTTAGAATTAATTACCCAATGTATCTGACCCATAAACGTGTATAATAATAATTTGTATCCCAACTACTGTGCTCGTAATCGCACATGAAGCGAAATAATAGCATTAAACCACCGATAAACAACGTAAAACCTAAGTTTCAAAAATCCTCCTGAACAAACTAAAATAGATAGAGGGCTGTACTTTTTAGAATTAATTACCCAATGTATCTGATCCATAAACGTGTATAATAATAATTTGTATCCCAACTACTGTGCTCGTAATCGCACATGAAGCGAAATAATAGCATTAAACCACCGATAAACAACGTAAAATCTAAGTTTCAAAAATCCTCCTGAACAAACTAAAATAGATAGAGGGCTGTACTTTTTAGAATTAATTACCCAGTGTATCTGACCCATAAACGTGAATAATAATAATTTGTATCCCAACTACTTTGCTCGTAATCGCACATGAAGCGAAATAATAGCATTAAAGCACCGATAAACAACGTAAAATCTAAGTTTCAAAAATCATCCTGAACAAACTAAAATAGATAGAGGGCTGTACTTTTTAGAATTAATTACCCAATGTATCTGACCCATAAACGTGTATAATAATAATTTGTATCCCAACTACTTTGCTCGTAATCGCACATGAAGCGAAATAATAGCATTAAACCACCGATAAACAACGTAAATTCTAAGTTTCAAAAATCCTCCTGAACAAACTAAAATATATAGAGGGCTGTACTTTTTAGAATTAATTACCCAATGTATCTGATCCATAAACGTGTATAATAATAATTTGTACCCCAACTACTGTGCTCGTAATCGCACATGAAGCGAAATAATAGCATTAAACCACCGATAAACAACGTAAAATCTAAGTTTCAAAAATCCTCCTGAACAAACTAAAATAGATAGAGGGCTGTACTTTTTAGAATTAATTACCCAATGTATCTGACCCATAAACGTGTATAATAATAATTTGTATCCCAACTACTTTGCTCGTAATCGCACATGAAGCGCAATAATAGCATTAAAGCACCGATAAACAACGTAAAATCTAAGTTTCAAAAATCATCCTGAACAAACTAAAATAGATAGAGGGCTGTACTTTTTAGAATTAATTACCCAATGTATCTGACCCATAAACGTGTATAATAATAATTTGTATCCCAACTACTTTGCTCGTAATCGCACATGAAGCGAAATAATAGCATTAAACCACCGATAAACAACGTAAAATCTAAGTTTCAAAAATCCTCCTGAACAAACTAAAATAGATAGAGGGCTGTACTTTTTAGAATTAATTACCCAATGTATCTGACCTATAAACGTGTATAATAATAATTTGTATCCCAACGACTGTGCTCGTAATTGCACATGAAGCGAAATAATAGCATTAAACCACCGATAAACAACGTAAAATCTAAGTTTCAAAAATCCTCCTGAACAAACTAAAATAGATAGAGGGCTGAACTTTTTAGAATTAATTACCCAATGTATCTGACCCATAAACGTGTATAATAATAATTTGTATCCCAACTACTGTGCTCGTAATCGCACATGAAGCGAAATAATAGCATTAAACCACCGATAAACAACGTAAAATCTAAGTTTCAAAAATCCTCCTGAACAAACTAAAATAGATAGAGGGCTGTACTTTTTAGAATTAATTACCCAATGTATCTGACCCATAAACGTGTATAATAATAATTTGTATCCCAACTACTGTGCTCGTAATCGCACATGAAGCGAAGTAATAGCATTAAACCACCGATAAACAACGTAAAATCAAAGTTTCTTAAATCCTCCTGAACAAACTAAAATAGATAGGGGCCTGTACTTTTTAGAATTAATTACCCAATGTATCTGATCCATAAACGTGTATAATAATAATTTGTATCTCAACTACTTTGCTCGTAATCGCACATGAAGCGAAATAATAGCATTAAACCACCGATAAACAACGTAAAATCTAAGTTTCAAAAATCCTCCTGAACAAACTAAAATAGATAGAGGGCTGAACTTTTTAGAATTAATTACCTAATGTATCTGACCCATAAACGTGTATAATAATAATTTGTATCCCAACTACTTTGCTCGTAATCGCACATGAAGCGAAATAATAGCATTAAACCACCGATAAACAACGTAAAATCTAAGTTTCAAAAATCCTCCTGAACAAACTACAATAGATAGAGGGCTGTACTTTTTAGAATTAATTACCCAATGTATCTGATCCATAAACGTGTATAATAATAATTTGTGTCCCAACCACTGTGCTCGTAATCGCACATGAAGCGAAATAATAGCATTAAACCACCGATAAACAACGTAAAATCTAAGTTTCAAAAATCCTCCTGAACAAACTAAAATAGATAGAGGGCTGTACTTTTTAGAATTAATTACCCAATGTATCTGACCCATTAACGTGTATAATAATAATTTGTATCCCAACTACTTTGCTCGTAATCGCACACGAAGCGAAATAATAGCATTAAAGCACCGATAAACAACGTAAAATCTAAGTTTCAAAAATCCTCCTGAACAAACTAAAATAGATAGAGGGCTGTACTTTTTAGAATTAATTACCCAATGTATCTGATTTATAAACGTGTATAATAATAATTTGTATCCCAACTACTGTGCTCGTAATCGCACATGAAGCGAAATAATAGCATTAAACCACCGATAAACAACGTAAAATCTAAGTTTCAAAAATCCTCCTGAACAAACTAAAATAGATAGATGGCTGTACTTTTTAGATTTAATTACCCAATGTATCTGACCCATAAACGGGTATAATAATAATTTGTATCCCAACTACTTTGCTCGTAATCGCACATGAAGCGAAATAATAGCATTAAACCACCGATAAACAACGTAAAATCTAAGTTTCAAAAATCCTCCTGAACAAACTAAAATAGATAGAGGGCTGTACTTTTTAGAATTAATTACCCAATGTATCTGATCCATAAACGTGTATAATAATAATTTGTATTCCAACTACTTTGCTCGTAATCGCACATGAAGTGAAATAATAACATTCAACCACCGATAAACAACGTAAAATGTAAGTTTCAAATATCCTCCTGAACAAACTAAAATATATAGAGGGCTGTACTTTTTAGAATTAATTACCCAATGTATCTGATCCATAAACGTGTATAATAATAATTTGTATCCCAACTACTGTGTTCGTAATCGCACATGAAGCGAAATAATAGCATTAAACCACCGATAAACAACGTAAAATCTAAGTTTCAAAAATCCTTCCTGAACAAACTAAATAGATAGAGGGCTGTACTTTTTAGAATTAATTACCCAATGTATCTGACCCATAAACGTGTATAATAATAATTTGTATCCCAAACGACTGTGCTCGTAATCGCACATGAAGCGAAAATAATAGCATTAAACCACCGATAAACAACGTAAAATCTAAGTTTCAAAAATCCTCCTGAACAAACTAAAATAGATAGAGGGCTGAACTTTTTAGAATTAATTACCCAATGTATCTGACCCATAAACGTGTATAATAATAATTTGTATCCAACTACTGTGCTCGTATCGCACATGAAGCGAAATAATAGCATTAAACCACCGATAAACAACGTAAAATCTAAGTTTCAAAATCCTCCTGAACAAACTAAAATAGATAGAGGGCTGTACTTTTTAGAATTAATTACCCAATGTATCTGACCCATAAACGTGTATAATAATAATTTGTATCCCAACTACTGTGCTCGTAATCGCACATGAAGCGAAGTATAGCATTTAAACCAACCGATAAACAACGTAAAATCTAAGTTTCTTAAATCCTCCTGAACAAACTAAAATAGATAGAGGGCTGAACTTTTTAGAATTAATTACCTAATGTATCTGACCCATAAACGTGTATAATAATAATTTGTATCCCAACTACTTTGCTCGGTATCGCACATGAAGCGAAATAATAGCATTAAACCACCGATAAACAACGTAAAATCTAAGTTTCAAAATCCCTCCTGAACAAACTACAATAGATAGAGGGCTGTACTTTTTAGAATTAATTACCCAATGTATCTGATCCATAAACGTGTATAATAATAATTTGTGTCCCAACCACTGTGCTCGTAATCGCACATGAAGCGAAATAATAGCATTAAACCACCGATAAACAACGTAAAATCTAAGTTTTCAAAAATCCTCCTGAACAAACTAAAATAGATAGAGGGCTGTACTTTTTAGAATTATTACCCAATGTATCTGACCCCATTAACGTGTATATAATAATAATTTGTATCCCAACTACTTTGCTCGTATCGCACACGAAGCGAAATAATAGCATTAAAGCACCGATAAACAACGTAAAATCTAAGTTTCAAAAAACCTCCTGAACAAACTAAATAGATAGAGGGCTGTACTTTTTAGAATTAATTACCCAATGTATCTGATTTATAAACGTGTATAATAATAATTTGTATCCCAACTACTGTGCTCGTAATCGCACATGAAGCGAAATAATAGCATTAAACCACCGATAAACAACGTAAAATCTAAGTTTCAAAAATCCTCCTGAACAAACTAAAATAGATAGATGGCTGTACTTTTTAGATTTAATTACCCAATGTATCTGACCCATAAACGGGTATAATAATAATTTGTATCCCAACTACTTTGCTCGTAATCGCACATGAAGCGAAATAATAGCATTAAACCACCGATAAACAACGTAAAATCTAAGTTTCAAAAATCCTCCTGAACAAACTAAAATAGATAGAGGGCTGTACTTTTTAGAATTAATTACCCAATGTATCTGATCCATAAACGTGTATAATAATAATTTGTATTCCAACTACTTTGCTCGTAATCGCACATGAAGTGAAATAATATCATTCAACCACCGATAAACAACGTAAAATGTAAGTTTCAAATATCCTCCTGAACAAACTAAAATATATAGAGGGCTGTACTTTTTAGAATTAATTACCCAATGTATCTGATCCATAAACGTGTATAATAATAATTTGTATCCCAACTACTGTGTTCGTAATCGCACATGAAGCGAAATAATAGCATTAAACCACCGATAAACAACGTAAAATCTAAGTTTCAAAAATCCTCCTGAACAAACTAAAATAGATAGAGGGCTGTACTTTTTAGAATTAATTACCCAATGTATCTGACCCATAAACGTGTATAATAATAATTTGTATCCCAACGACTGTGCTCGTAATCGCACATGAAGCGAAATAATAGCATTAAACCACCGATAAACAACGTAAAATCTAAGTTTCAAAAATCCTCCTGAACAAACTAAAATAGATAGAGGGCTGAACTTTTTAGAATTAATTACCCAATGTATCTGACCCATAAACGTGTATAATAATAATTTGTATCCCAACTACTGTGCTCGTAATCGCACATGAAGCGAAATAATAGCATTAAACCACCGATAAACAACGTAAAATCTAAGTTTCAAAAATCCTCCTGAACAAACTAAAATAGATAGAGGGCTGTACTTTTTAGAACTAATTACCCAATGTATCTGACCCATAAACGTGTATAATAATAATTTGTATCCCAACTACTTTGCTCGTAATCGCACATGAAGCGAAATAATAGCATTAAACCACCGATAAACAACGTAAAATCTAAGTTTCAAAAATCCTCCTGAACAAACTAAAATAGATAGAGGGCTGTACTTTTTAGAATTAATTACCCAATGTATCTGACCCATAAACGTGTGTAATAATAATTTGTATCCCAAGTACTATGCTCGTAATCGCACATGAAGCGAAATAATAGCATTAAACCACCGATAAACAACGTAAAATCTAAGTTTCAAAAATCCTCCTGAACAAACTAAAATAGATAGAGGGCTGTACTTTTTAGAATTAATTACTCAATGTATCTGACCCATAAACGTGTATAATAATAATTTGTATCCCAACTACTTTGCTCGTAATCGCACATGAAGCGAAATAATAGCATTAAACCACCGATAAACAACGTAAAATCTAAGTTTCTTAAATCCTCCTGAACAAACTAAAATAGATAGAGGGCTGAACTTTTTAGAATTAATTACCTAATGTATCTGACCCATAAACGTGTATAATAATAATTTGTATCCCAACTACTTTGCTCGTAATCGCACATGAAGCGAAATAATAGCATTAAACCACCGATAAACAACGTAAAATCTAAGTTTCAAAAATCCTCCTGAACAAACTACAATAGATAGAGGGCTGTACTTTTTAGAATTAATTACCCAATGTATCTGATCCATAAACGTGTATAATAATAATTTGTGTCCCAACCACTGTGCTCGTAATCGCACATGAAGCGAAATAATAGCATTAAACCACCGATAAACAACGTAAAATCTAAGTTTCAAAAATCCTCCTGAACAAACTAAAATAGATAGAGGGCTGTACTTTTTAGAATTAATTACCCAATGTATCTGACCCATTAACGTGTATAATAATAATTTGTATCCCAACTACTTTGCTCGTAATCGCACACGAAGCGAAATAATAGCATTAAAGCACCGATAAACAACGTAAAATCTAAGTTTCAAAAATCCTCCTGAACAAACTAAAATAGATAGAGGGCTGTACTTTTTAGAATTAATTACCCAATGTATCTGATTTATAAACGTGTATAATAATAATTTGTATCCCAACTACTGTGCTCGTAATCGCACATGAAGCGAAATAATAGCATTAAACCACCGATAAACAACGTAAAATCTAAGTTTCAAAAATCCTCCTGAACAAACTAAAATAGATAGATGGCTGTACTTTTTAGATTTAATTACCCAATGTATCTGACCCATAAACGGGTATAATAATAATTTGTATCCCAACTACTTTGCTCGTAATCGCACATGAAGCGAAATAATAGCATTAAACCACCGATAAACAACGTAAAATCTAAGTTTCAAAAATCCTCCTGAACAAACTAAAATAGATAGAGGGCTGTACTTTTTAGAATTAATTACCCAATGTATCTGATCCATAAACGTGTATAATAATAATTTGTATTCCAACTACTTTGCTCGTAATCGCACATGAAGTGAAATAATAACATTCAACCACCGATAAACAACGTAAAATGTAAGTTTCAAATATCCTCCTGAACAAACTAAAATATATAGAGGGCTGTACTTTTTAGAATTAATTACCCAATGTATCTGATCCATAAACGTGTATAATAATAATTTGTATCCCAACTACTGTGTTCGTAATCGCACATGAAGCGAAATAATAGCATTAAACCACCGATAAACAACGTAAAATCTAAGTTTCAAAAATCCTCCTGAACAAACTAAAATAGATAGAGGGCTGTACTTTTTAGAATTAATTACCCAATGTATCTGACCCATAAACGTGTATAATAATAATTTGTATCCCAACGACTGTGCTCGTAATCGCACATGAAGCGAAGTAATAGCATTAAACCACCGATAAACAACGTAAAATCTAAGTTTCAAAAATCCTCCTGAACAAACTAAAATAGATAGAGGGCTGAACTTTTTAGAATTAATTACCCAATGTATCTGACCCATAAACGTGTATAATAATAATTTGTATCCCAACTACTGTGCTCGTAATCGCACATGAAGCGAAATAATAGCATTAAACCACCGATAAACAACGTAAAATCTAAGTTTCAAAAATCCTCCTGAACAAACTAAAATAGATAGAGGGCTGTACTTTTTAGAATTAATTACCCAATGTATCTGACCCATAAACGTGTATAATAATAATTTGTATCCCAACTACTGTGCTCGTAATCGCACATGAAGCGAAGTAATAGCATTAAACCACCGATAAACAACGTAAAATCTAAGTTTCTTAAATCCTCCTGAACAAACTAAAATAGATAGAGGGCTGTACTTTTTAGAATTAATTACCCAATGTATCTGATCCATAAACGTGTATAATAATAATTTGTATCCCAACTACTTTGCTCGTAATCGCACATGAAGCGAAATAATAGCATTAAACCACCGATAAACAACGTAAAATCTAAGTTTCAAAAATCCTCCTGAACAAACTAAAATAGATAGAGGGCTGAACTTTTTAGAATTAATTACCTAATGTATCTGACCCATAAACGTGTATAATAATAATTTGTATCCCAAGTACTTTGCTCGTAATCGCACATGAAGCGAAATAATAGCATTAAACCACCGATAAACAACGTAAAATCTAAGTTTCAAAAATCCTCCTGAACAAACTAAAATAGGTAGAGGGCTGTACTTTTTAGAATTAATTACCCAATGTATCTGATCCATAAACGTGTATAATAATAATTTGTGTCCCAACTACTGTGCTCGTAATCGCACATGAAGCGAAATAATAGCATTAAACCACCGATAAACAACGTAAAATCTAAGTTTCAAAAATCCTCCTGAACAAACTAAAATAGATAGAGGGCTGTACTTTTTAGAATTAGTTACCCAATGTATCTGACCCATAAACATGTGAAATAATAATTTGTATCCCAACTACTTTGCTCGTAATCGCACACGATGCGAAATAATAGCATTAAAGCACCGATAAACAACGTAAAATCTAAGTTTCAAAAATCATCCTGAACAAACTAAAATAGATAGAGGGCTGTACTTTTTAGAATTAATTACCCAATATATCTGACCCATAAACGTGTATAATAATAATTTGTATCCCAACTACTTTGCTCGTAATCGCACATGAAGCGAAATAATAGCATTAAACCACCGATAAACAACGTAAAATCTAAGTTTCAAAAATTCTCCTGAACAAACTAAAATAGATAGAGGGCTGTACTTTTTAGAATTAATTACCCAATGTATCTGACCCATAAACGTGTATAATAATAATTTGTATCCCAACTACTGTGCTCGTAATCGCACATGAAGCGAAATAATATCATTAAACCACCGATAAAACAACGTGAAATCTAAGTTTCAAAAATCCTCCTGAACAAACTAAAATAGATAGAGGGCTGTACTTTTTAGAATTAATTACCCAATGTATCTGACCCATAAACGTGTATAATAATAATTTGTATCCCAACTACTTTGCTCGTAATCGCACATGAAGCGAAATAATAACATTCAACCACCGATAAACAACGTAAAATCTAAGTTTCAAAAATCCTCCTGAACAAACTATAAGAGATAGAGGGCTGTACTTTTTAGAATTAATTACCCAATGTATCTGACCCATAAACGTGTATAATAATAATTTGTATCCCAACTACTTTGCTCGTAATCGCACATGAAGCGAAATAATAACATTCAACCACCGATAAACAACGTAAAATCTAAGTTTCAAAAATCCTCCTGAACAAACTAAAATAGATAGAGGGCTGTACTTTTTAGAATTAATTACCCAATGTATCTGACCCATAAACGTGTATAATAATAATTTGTATCCCAACTACTTTGCTCGTAATCGCTCATGAAGCGAAATAATAACATTCAACCACCGATAAACAACGTAAAATCTAAGTTTCAAAAATCCTCCTGAACAAACTAAAATAGATAGAGGGCTGTACTTTTTAGAATTAATTACCCAATGTATCTGATCCATAGACGTGTATAATAATAATTTGTATCCCAACTACTTTGCCCGTAATCGCACATGAAGCGAAATAATAACATTCAACCACCGATAAACAACGTAAAATCTAAGTTTCAAAAATCCTCCTGAACAAACTAAAATAGATAGAGGGCTGTACATTTTAGAATTAATTACCCAATGTAACTGATCTATAAACGTGTATAATCCTATGGTAGAACCAAGGTTCAACCATAAGAAAACCTCTATACTTTTATACCATACCCCCCCCCCCCCCCCCCCAAATCATGGCATTCTAGTCGGCCTCACCGGCTATATCCATTTGTACAGATCTCGCCGGCCGAAATAGTAGTGAGAAGTGTTTTGGTAGGTCTCGGTGGAACGGGAAAGGGCATTAATTTATTTCGGGTAGCGAAACAGGGAGACAGAGAGAGAGAGAGAAGGGAAACCACCCCAAAGGGGTAGCGGGCGCAGGAAGGAAGACCGTGGGCCACCGAGGCACACGGTTTCGGTCGCGAGATCTTAACACAGGACAACCACTCCTTTGTCTGAAATACGAAGATTAAACACAGGTCTACCTAAATTATGAGAGTACCAGGATTAGCGGGATCCCGGGGATACTTTCTCACATAAACAATGTTGGCCGACCGTTTGGAGGACGAGGTGTAGCGAGGGAGGAGGGCTCTACGACTCACAGTGGTCGATTTTGCAAGTTTAGCTGTTCAAAATAATTTTATTTAATCATATGGTTTACGAAATCTACCATATGATATCGGATTACGGAAACATACTTAACTCTTCGACAATTTAAGTCCAAAATTGACTTAAAGAAGGCCTTATAATCGCCGTCTGCCTTGTCTACCAACTAAATACAGAACTATTACCTGTTATTTTTGTTATGATTGCTGCTAATGTGGATGCGATAACTAATTCTGTCATAAACCATATGATTTATAAACAATGTTTTCAATCGAATGTTGTTTGTTATTTAAATTTATATCCAATGATACCACACACGACCATTAAAACATTAAACAAACGTTTTTTGACATTAAACAAGCTATCATTAAAATATATTTTTAATATACAGAGATGTTCACTTTATAATGAAATTTTGGTAAGCTTTTCCATTTCAAATGGAATACGCTGAATATTTTTACATTTATAATTGTAAGACTAATCTAAACATTTTTATTGGAATTATTTTTCTATAACTTTCATAATTTTTTAGTTATAATCAATTAATCAAAACTCCTGAACTTCAAATTAACAATATTTTCGTTTTTGCCGCCGTAGGCAAATCTCAATAGTGCCGCCCCCTGATTGATTGATTAATTACTTTTATAACAAACCAACTGCAAATTATTGAAATAATTATTATCAAATAATAAATTCATGCATCATGAGTCCTTGCGTGTATTATTTTTTATTATATTTTGCAAGACGCGTTAGTAATGTAACGAAAACAAACATCCTACACACTACGTACCAAGATATTATTTTCTTGTCGAAAGTAAATCGTATTAAGAATTCTATAGCCCGAAAACTATTTCTTGCAGGCATAAGAATGTATTTTTCACCGGTGCATTCATGCGGCATTAATATGTTTACCTCAAATAGTCTGCCCAATATCGGCGTAGAATGTATTTTTTACGGCCACAGAACTACAAGTTTTTGTCGAGCCAGCCGATGCGTTCGAGACCTTGCAACGTGTTTGCAAGTCCAGATGTGCGATGTTACGAATCGACATTATATGTTCATATTTTCGGTACTTTCGTGACAAATATTTGACAGTGCATATCTCGCAGTGCAATTTGCCTTAGATTAATAGGATAATAATACTCAAAAACAAAAGACGACAGCAAATTTTAGTATTCACCATTGAGTTTCTCTCAAAAAAAGACGATCTTACTCACTTTTAGATATCTCTTATAGTTACCGAGATCTCCTATAGTAACATCGAATTTGGCCCACCTGTACATACTTAATTAATTACATACTTACAAAATAGCAGCTCAATTGATTAATTACTTTTATAACAAACCAACTGCAAATCATTGAAATAATACTGGGATTGTACGTCACCATATTTACTTTTTATAAGTAATTTTATCTATACCATATTTGTTTTACCGTTTGTACTGCTTTTTAATTAAATGATTGATAAATTAACATTATATTAAGTAGAGTATTATATTGAGTAGATATTATCTACTCAAGATCAGAAAATAATTACAAAATTTAAAAATACTACATATTTCATTGAATATTACACTGAAATAGATGTAAAGTTATTACGCATTCCCTCATACTTCATTTCAAAGGACATCAAAATTGATGTTCAATTGTTAATGAAAATCGGTGTAATATTCCGGACAAATTCTTGTAAAATCACAATGTAAATGTACAACGACAATGTAAAAATACAATGGAGATGTAAAATTACACTGACTGCCGCAAAAAAAGCCTACTAACGACGGGCAGAAAGACCCTACTAATCCTACTGTAAATTCACATCACAATTTTGTTCAGTGTCGATTCGCATTCTCGGCAACTGTGCGGCTCTACGACTGGCCTAACGGTACCGGCGCTGCCGCCATTCTGGCCGGTCACCACCGCCGTCAAATCCCGGATTTGCATTCGGCCGACCGTACACCGAAATGTTGCGCTGCCGCTTTCAACCGAGCTCTTAATTAAAATATTTAAATGGCTGCTGCTTCTTTGCGGTGTCTTTGATGTGTGATTATTGGGGTTATGTTTGGGGATATTTGCTAGCAAAGTACCTACGCGAGTATTAATTTTGTGGATGCTATCAAAGATATACTGAATCATTGCATAACTATTATACGAGGAATTTTTTAACTTAACAATACCATTTGTTAATCCTTGAATATTGTTTAGCATTCTGTTTCAGGTGTTCGAAATAATATCCGAAAAGGGGTACATCTTGCTTGTAGATCTTCGATCAGCGTTTTTCGTCCATTATGAGCAGCAAATACAGGGGAAATTATTGATCACAAATATTGTTAGATTTTGACCAATAATTCTGCGATTATTTTGATGGGAACAGATAATCTAGTCACGTGAAGTTGGTAAATATTGTTCCCATGAACCGAAAATCGAAAAAAGATTCTCGACTACCTACATTTTTCGATTATCATTTCTTTAGTAGTTAAAAGAGCGGAAACGAATTGACGGTAGCCGCTCGGGAATTATAAACCAAAAGTCAGATCATATCTTGAGCGGCCGCAATATTCGGCGAAAATTGTCACCGATTACTTTCAGGTCTTTAGTAATAAGAGACGTTGGATAAAATATTCAAAACATTAAATATGCTTGTAAATACGCCGCGATGTCTGACAAACGATGTCTTTGAAGCGGTACGTACGCTTTCCTGTTAAGTATGCATATAAGAACATGTTTAAACTTGCGTCCGGGCAACGCGCGGTGTCTAGAGAGGCGTTCGCTACAACGGCTCACTTTAATTAAACTTCTTGATTAGTCAAAAACTTAAAGTGGTCAATTTCGGTTGAGCAGCAGGCCTCCTCCTTCGAGATCCCAATCAAAGGGGGCGCCGCCTCCGTGTGGCCGCGCTGTTGTATTCACGGTACGCGACGGGGGTCTAAAAATCGCACGCCGCCATGAATGTTTAATGAGTTTTTAAATTGAAAATGTTTCGCGGAATCAAAGTGTTTAGCATGAGGCTTCCGTCCTACGGCGAACTCTAATGGCGGCAGTGGTCTAATTTAAATCCCGAAAAGGTACAATTAACGTGTACCGGGCGTACGATTACCATAGATTAGAACGCCCTCTGGCCATGGCGGTGGGCGTCAACTGAGGACCTTAGGACTGAGGATTTAGATCAGAGCAATATTATACCAAAGCAACAAAATTTAGTATCATGAATTCAGATTTTCTACGGTTAAATTATCGATTTTGGAATTTTAACGTATCTGGAATGCTGGAATCTTATACTTTAAGGTGGTTTGTACAATTGTTACCCAGCAAGCCATCGACGAGGCGACGAAAGTTCAGAATGAGATAGATCTATTCAAACTAAACGGGAACGTGAAGACACTCTAATAGCACAGAAATATTACACGTCCAGCTATGAGTTAGAACAGGAAAAATGGACGTATCCTTTCGTGTGTTAAACGAATCATGTGTCGCCAAATGTCCCCGAAAATAGTGGGGGACCTTATTTGTTAGACAACTGAGGTGGACGGCTCGTATACACTATTCGGAAACTATCGAACCCAGCGTGATACGTTTGGTAATACATTTCTTACGAATTATGCAATCTTTACTTACGCCATGAACTCAATAAATCATAAAATAAATGATTGAAACAAATTTTGATGCCTTATATTTTTATCTAGGTATTTTGACGTCGAATAAGTGTTGAACTACTTTGATGTGATTATTTTTTCGGTACATACTGATAATGACAGTCATGACGACTCACTTGCTTTTATTTTCCTTCATTTAACTTCTCAATCTTAGAGGTTTTTTAAATGTTACTTACGTGCATGTCGAATGCCCCTATTCACAATTATTTCTATTCACATTCTTTTTATTGTTGAATTACGATATTGAATTCCGCTAATGCAATATTAGGTTCATTTTTAATTATTTAACACAAACTTATCAATAATAAAAAACCATTGAAGATATGAATTGCGAGCTCCAGTTGCAATGATAAAGAGTGGTTACCTGGACAAAGATGAAACAAAGGAAAAAATATATGATTCCATTTAAACTACCGAAGTTCATACCAACTTCCTGGAGACCGGAAGTGAGAGTCAACTCTAGAGTATTTTAATTCAATAGTTCGGATCGAGTAGACCCCGACTCCAGAAATTCAAACTTATAGAAATAGTGGTATATCAAAAAAATCTACTGGCACAGTTCCGTGTGCATTCTGTATATAAGAGATTAGAATTTATGAAAAAAAAGACTTTTTTTTAAATTTTAGGGTAGTAATTAGGACAACTATATACTCACCACGTTGTGGGCTTTCCAAAAATTTATCGTTTACTGAAATCGGTTAAAAAAGTTTTATCGGTACCTTATATAAAAATTATTCAAATTACGCGAGAACCTGTCAAGAGAGGCCATGTAAATTTTTTTCATCGTTTTACTGGTTAGTGCGGCCGACCCTAGTCAGCGGCATTGGTAAGCAAACCTTTCCCTCGTCAAAATATGTATGACACCGAGTACGATGTCGATTTATATAAAACCGTCACAACAATGTCGGCGTCTCCAGCCAAATAGAGGCGGTCCTGGTTAGTACGCCGGAATAGATGGCAGTACTTTACCACTGCTGATTTGTAACAAAACTGTTTTTCGTACATAATTTCTCGTGACAGTATGGAATTAACGTCTGAATATTTTTTTACTGATAGAGAAAAGACTGGTCTAGATGCTGATATGGGGTTTTGCTCAGAACTCGCTTCCATTTTGCAGCTATTAATTAGATAAAATAGACGACTGTTACAGTTTTTTTTTGTTACTATGTTGTTACTATGTTGCTATTGATAGCATCTGGATTATCTCCGTTCACGGGACGCTAGAGTTGAAAAAATGCACCAATTTTTAGCGCTGTACAAGCCGCCTTAAGGTATTTTTTTGTGATATGTTCAATTATGGTTGGAAAACTGTTTCAATCAGGGCCGGCCTAAGCTTTTGCGGGGCCGGGTTCAAAATATTGCGCGGGGCCGGATTCCAAATGCGCGGGGCAAAAATTGCAAGCAATGTCCAAAAGTTCATTTTTCAAAAAGTTATTCTGACGTAAGGACAAAGATAGAAAAGAATTCATTTTGGATAGTAAAAGTAGCGCACTTTTCCACAGTTATTATTGATTTGCGAGTCTAATATGACTTATCCCGAATAACTGCCGATTTGCTAAATGTCAATAGATTTTAAATGGAACACCCTGCATATCTTAACTCTATATTTTTTAATAGTATTTATTTGAATGCAGCATTCTGCATTCTGGATAATTTGTGATGTTGATTTTCTTCAAAGTCATGAGAATTAGTAATTTATGTACCTGTTTAAATAGTTAAAATAATATTTATCAAAGACATTAATTTGTTCGTTATACGTCAACGCCTTGGAAAATTAGGTCGACTCTTTTAAGCCTGTGGAGGCAGACATTCAAGGGGATTTTGCAACTATGATGATTTTATGGAAACCATGGACAATGTAATATTTCCACCGAAGTTAGACTTAAACGCATTAACCTATGCACTATTGACAATCGTACCAAAATAATTATTGTTTATTCAGTTTACAATAATCCATTTACTTAATTATTTATTCTTATGAAAGTATTACTGACATTGCGTTATGGTTACAGAACTATTACGGTTTCTACAGAACACTTCATTTCTACCAAAGCATTCCTTGTTTTTGTTATCTGTAGTAATTAGAACACTGCGTTTAACGCGCTCGGTAATCGCTCGCGCGTTAAACAGTCTCGATCATTAATCGCCCTTTTTAATATACTTGTTGGTTAAATAACTATTTATACCAGCAATTTATAAAATGTACAGTCTAACCTCATAATTATAGAACAAAATACGCCCGGTTTCACAAACAATGATCACATTTTATCCGGATCACCGGAACATTTCTTTATATCATGAATTTGATAGTAGGTAGATGGCTTCTGATTTAAAATATGCATTATTGGCTCCACTGAATTAAGTAATCAATTTAGTAATTTACCCGATAAATTACCCTCTTATAGCACTTGTCGACTGCTTAGGAGTGGTGGGGTACATTCACGCAACTACTGGTGAAAGATTTTTGGAATTAATTTAGAAATTCCGGTAAATTAACAACTGTAATTCAAATTTTTTGTAAATTACTGGTAAATTACCAACGGTAATTTAAATTGACGCAAATTACCATCGGTAATAAAAAGTAAAAGCCGTAAATTACGGTAATTAAAAATCGGTAAATTACTATTAATTACGGTAATTAATTTAGTAATTTACGCGATAAATTATGGTTTGACATCCCTGGTTCTAATATCTCTACTCATGCACAGATGGCGCCAACAGAACATTGTTCCCGCGGTAAAATTGTAAAGCCTCCCCCAGACTGAGTCGAATCGTTTTTGTCGCAAATCGTTGTATTTTTTGTGTAAAATTATCTCGTCGCTGTCGCGGCGACAAAATCGCCTCAGTCTGGGGAAGGAGTTAATTTGTAACCTTGCGAGGCAGTTAGCGGCACTGTCTAAAGTCCGGGGCCCTCCAAAGCGCGGGGCCGGGTTCCGGGGAACGCGCTGAACCCGCCTCGGGCCGGCCCTGGTTTCAATATACATACTATTTAAGTCTGTAAAAAATCATTATGGCGTCCACAAGAAATAAAAAGTTAGAATACCAATTTCCGACTTTTTATTTATCGTAATGGCAATGTTTTTCAGCAAAAAAAAGGAAATTGACGGTTTTGACGACGTAGTCGCATGCTACATGTTGCCCGATGTTGTTCCGGTCTAAACAGGGCTTAATGGCGGCCGTGGTCTAATTTAAATCCCGAAAAGGCACAATTAAAGTGTACCGGGCGTCCGATTACCATAGATTAGAACGCCCCCAGGCCATGTCGCTGGGCGTCAACGGAGGACAGCGTCAGACGTCGGCCGTCCGGACTCCCCGAACCCATCGAGTTCATTACCGCTTCCCCGTAGCCGAAGAAGGGACCCTGCCCGACCAGAATAAGCAATAAGTTCCTTTACACTCTCTAATCCCGGCGACAAAGGCTTGTTTGTAGCGCTCCCGTGATACCCTGCGCTAATCAACATCAATATGCGCTAAGGACCCGAACGCTCAACTCCCGGCGAACGGAGGCAGGGACGTCCCAAAGCCCCGACCACGTATACGCCACTGTTAACGCCGGAACATCCGCAATAACCTTATTTCCCTTATTCCTACCACCCCTAACTGGTTACATCGCGAGCCGTTACTTTTTACTACGACTACGTTGAGGACGCCCCTCAACCTATCGTAGCATACGAATTGCTCGATATGTTTAATTTGCTTAAATGGGGCCGTAAGGTGGCCGGGGAGATGTAATTTTAATAAGTCGCGGTAATGACTTAAGGTCTTTCTTAACACGCTCCAGCGCGTTGTTTGTTCCAAAAGCGTCTCTTATATTACCAAATATTATATAAAATAGTTTAGAAAATAAGTTATTCTTAGCTTTAATAGTTCTGTATCGTCTTACAAAGGTTGACTGTAAATAATTTGGTACGATCGCAGCAAAAACAGAAAATCCATAACTGTCAGATTAGGACAGTAGGTACTAGGACACCTTAGATGACCTTGTTCCCTCATTCAACTGCAATTTTTATTTTGGAAATCGAATGGAAAATGACGGAGTTCACTATTTCTTATACTATGTCTCGTGAAAAGTATATTTTCACTGTAACACAGCGTGAATTTTCTCCATTGCAATTAATCTATATTTAAACTTGCATCTTAAGCACTATACATACAATAACTAACCAGCAACATCATCAGATCGCATATATACACCAATCGGGGGCAAAACTTCGGCAGCCTGCACACAGGAAACGCCGCCAACAGGATCATAATTTATACTATTGGCGTGAACGTAGTAACGCCGTAATAATGGATATTAATGAAGGGCGTCCTAATTTAATTATGTAATAAATCGGGAGAGTAAGGTTACCAACGCCGCAAAACCACTGTTACCGGCCTCTGGGGAGGACTGCATCCGTAGCAGAGTAGCCCCAGACCTGCTAGGGTAGTACATACTTCCACTGCTACCAACCCCCGAAATCCAGACACCGTGGCGGACTCCCTTAGATAAACGGTTTTAGCGGACACACCCAAACGAAAGCCATTTATCGCTGACCAAAAATCCCAAAAGGAAGTTTCTTACTGCTATCGCTTCCCTTAGCTAGCACTTGGACGCATTTATCCAATTAAAAATGATGTTAAAAAGTCGATCGGATCGTAGGGATGCGAACGGGACAAATGGGGTGTGAGAAGGGATGGTATTTTACCCTATTATCCGGTGTAGATGGACGTCGGACAATGGGACAAGGTTTATAAACACTGGGGTGCCTCGAGCACGTTTTTCTTCGTTCTACGCTTGGCACACCCCGTTGAGACAATTTAGGCAATCTGACAGATACGTTTGTATCCTTCCGGATATGAAGGTATTTTTTTATTAGCGGGAATCATAGACAAAAAGGGAGACGAAATAAAATTGTTGTGATGGTGGTATCAGTATATAAACATAACACTGCGGAAATTATGAAGACATTTTTGCATTATTAACAGTTATTACCATAATGTCATTACTGTAAAAGTCGTAACTATTCAAGAATAGAAGTTTAATATACAAAAGTAGGGGGTGTTTTCGATAGATTTTTTTCCTATGAATACAAATCCGAATCAAAAGTTGTAGAACAAAACACTGTAAATCAAAATTTGTGGTTTGAGCACACAATTGACTAAAAAAGAAAGTCTGGTTTTTAGGTCACCAGGTTCGTGTTCCATACAATTGCAGAAATGTTAAAATACATTTGACATAAAATTTTTAATATGATTTTAACCGTAATACTTTGTATGAGGATAAGTCTAGTTAACTAGATTTTAAATGTCTTCTTCTACCACCTTGTAACATTTTATATAAAGTTTTCGTTAAATTGCAAATATCAAAAATTTCAAAAACTATTATCCAAACTGATAATAACAAGAAAAGACGACTAATTCTCAAACACAATACCAGAAACGACCACAGTGTGGTGCAAAAAGATCCAGAGAACTTTCAAATTAATGAAAATTGAGTTATACTTTATATACTGCGCATGATAAAGTAAAAACGTTTCACAACTTCTAAAAGTTGATATATATAATCTAACATAATTATGAATATAAAATAAAATCTAATCTATATATAATCTAATGTCCAAAATATCGAGATAATCCTTTTGATTAACCAATACTATATCGTGACCCAGGATTTGCAAATTTTTCAGTCTAAAGACAGTACCAGTAGTTTCAAATGCTGATGTTTTGACATTATCTCGCAATTAGTATTGACAGTAGTTAATAGTATCAAAAGATCTCATATTGTGAGACCGTGTACCGTCCTTGCCTGATGGCGTCGGATACGCAGCGTGTTGAGCGTGTCCAAAATGCATGCGTTCTGTTTGTTTTTGGTTTGACGAAGTATGATCATGTATCGAATGGGCTGGGCGACTTGGGGTGGTTGAACATGGATAATATTAGGGTGTTGCATGCAGCAATATTGTATCATAAGTTGCTATCCACTAGGATCCCACAATACCTCATGCGGAAGATATGCTGTCGAACGGATGTCCATAACCTTAATTTAAGATTCGGGGGTTTGTTTGCTCCACCTGCCCATCGCACTGAGCTGTATAAACGGTCATTCTCCTCCCAGGTCAGTCACATATACAATGGTCTCAGGGAAGATATGAAAAATGTATCGTTAAACAGTTTTGGGGGAAAGGTGAAGCGTTGTCAGTTTGCTCAACAGGGGGGGGGGGCTTTAGGCATCGAGCGCACATTGGAGGCTTTTTAATTTTTATCATAATATATTTAATAATTTGGGGGGAAAAGATTCACTCTACAAAAGGAAATTGATAATAGCTCAAATTTTCTAGACATAACAATAGAAAAAAAGTAATAACGTACTTAATTACAACATATACAGAAAACCCACCAGCACTGACATTATTATACCGAAAGGAAGATACACCACAAATAACTACAATGAAGCAGCTTTCCAGTTTCTCTTCAACAGAGCATTCCAAATCCCTATTAACCAGTCAAATTTTCGAAAGGAAATAAATAAAAAATAGACAAATTGCCAGCAAGGTAACTGAAGAGAATATTTCGCTCTTCCACAATATAAAGAAATGAAACAATATGGATCTGTTGGAAGAAATAGAAATATATTGTTATAAAGCCAAATCTACTACTAATATAGGTACTAAACGTAATTTATCCAACACTAAATATGACCAATATTCTCGCATTAGTAAGCCTACATCGCATGTTACAAGTTGACCGTTACCAGTCGCCGCTCTCCGCCATTGTGCGCGCGGAACACCGAATTCAGCAGCGCCGGTATTCAGCGGCGCTGTAAGGGCTGAAAGATTCACCGGTAATTTGAATAATTCATTCGGATGTGAATTTATTATGCGGTCTTAACACCACCCGGCGAAGTCCACTGTAGTCGACAGGAAGGCAGTAGTCGACTTTGTTTTAATAAATTTTGAATTGATTACGGCAGCGCTGCCGTCGCTGTATAACAACCACGTACCCGAGCGAGAGAAAGACACAAAGAGAGAGAGAGAGAGAGAGGGAGTCCTTTGCGCGGAGTCCTGGTTTGGCTAGGTAGGCTACTTGTTGCTGCCAGATGACAGTTCGCGTGTGCTCCAGGATTAAAGGATTAACCTGTCGAGTTGATAATTAGACTTTCAGGGCGCCCAAAGACTGAATTATTTATCTCGTACAGGGCCGCTGCGGAACGGCGAATGTTTAAAATATTCGCAAATTAAATAAGTGATCGTATTACAGAGTTACCACGAAGAAGCCGGCCGATGTTAATTGGTGGCGAAGTCGGAAGATACTTAACAAACCCACATCGTTTAAATTATGAACGAGCAACCGCTTATTGATCAACTGCAAACAAACCCTGTTAGTGCGACTACATTGGTGATTTAAACTTCAATTATTGCGATCGATTATTGCATTGATTCCTTTACAGTATTAATAAACTTATTTATTATACAGGTCAGCCAAAATTAGCGGAACACCTAAATAATTCTCCAACCGTAAGAAATAGACGTTTAAGCCCACAAAACTTTTATTTGATTTTTTGACAATTGGAGAATAGTAGAATTATTATTGATGCATTTTATTAAAATATGATTACCATAAAAGATTTTTGGAATTAATCTTAGAATTAAAAAAAATATGGTTTTATGTTTTATTATTATTTTTACTCTATTTTAAAAAAATCTAATGTGGCCAGACACATGACTTTATCATACAATATATAAAATTAATAGTTTAGCTGCATGAGATTCTATCGAGATCGATCGTGTTTGCATTAAAATAAAACGAATTAGCCAGGATTTAACAGATATTGACAGTAGGTATTGTCAAAAAATCATCCTTTAACACTACCTACTGTCATTAGAATAAAAATATCTGGCAAATCCTATATTAATGCAGACCCGATCTCGATCAAATAGAATTTGCTCCTACAGCTAAACTATTCATTTTACAAACAAATTTCATAGACATAAATTATACAAAATTTCCTCTACTTTAATTTATTATTTAACTATTTTGACGAAATTACAGAAATGGCGGCTCATTTGCAAAATCCTTGAAAAGTGCATAACAATATTGCTATCCGCAATCCGCACTTGAAATACACATTGACTTTGTAAACACCATGGAAACACCAAGCTGTTTCAATATTGTTTCACATAGCGTACGTGCGCGCGTGTTTCTCCTCCTCATCACATTCTCCATGCATTTGCGTGTTGAATTTACGTTTCGCAACCGCTGACGTTCTGAATACTGTCAAAAGTTTCAAAATTTCCTGGCTACCTACTATTAATGTAGACACGATTTCGATCTAATAGAAATAAAGTAAAAATATTAGGTTACCGACTTTCTATAATAAATTGAGCACTGATTATATAGAAAATATACGATAAATAAAAGCTATGCAAATTCCTTTTCTAAAACGATATACCTATGCTTCAATACTCGCATCCTGAAAGACATTCAAAGTTCATGAATTATTTTTAGAATCCTAATTACTGGACACTTGCCCTGCAATGACTAGCATAAGATTTGTTCTTTTCGTGCGTGTTCGTTTTCTAAAAACCTACAATCGCTTTTGACAATGGCATATCAATTGTTAACCTATGAGATGAATTGCATCTCATAGGTTAACAGCATGAAGTTGACAATCGCAATGAATATGTTGGTCGCTTGTCAGAAATATTCTCGCAAGCAATGAAATTAGTATTTGTTATTTGTATTATCTTACTGATTTGGATTTTTCTGTTGGATGTCTACTGTAAGTCTACTGTAAGCAAGGAGCAAAACGGAACTTATACTACATTTGAAAATGGTAAGCAAATCCATGTTTCTGTCCAACATCCTGTCTGTAATATACCTAATTATTATTTTGCAATGTGAAATGGAATCGTTGTTTTAACATCAACAAGTCTTGGCCATTGTAAAATCTTCCTATATATTATTTTTAGTGCAAAAACATCAACATAAGAAGATCTGTAGCAAAGGATTTAGAATGGACTCGGATGGAGTCTGTAAAAAAGTGCTTAAGCCATAGATATTTTTAAATACACCGTGATTATATTACATTATATTATATTATTCCAAACAATACCAATAAACAAATTTCATAGTTTTAGATTTTCTCACAGAACGAACAACTTATTACTGATGGATTCAAATTGACCCAGAACCAGCGATGTATAACTACTAATACCGAATTTTTGTATTCGTGTGTTTAACTGGCTAAGGGCGGATTACACCAACATATATAGATACGATATCTCAAGTTAAATAATATCAAAGTTATATGCAGATAGCGCTATCTGTGGATAAAATCTCAAGATACTATTATGTATGTATTTACATGTATCAGCTGATACAAGCGTTGGTGTAGTATTATTATGTTCTCAGTAGTATTTCTTATAGTGTACTATTATTAACATTTTAAAGAGGTTATATTATATCTGAAGATATAATATCGAATGTTATCTTATCTAACTTTTGTAGGTGTAATATTGCTAATAGACTAGATAAATACATTAGAAACAGAGGTAGGTTATGAAATTGTTCGTGTTTACCAGAATTGTTATAACCTTATCTTGTTGAAATCTTCATCGAATCTTAATACAAACGAAATAAACATTTCCTGAAAATTTCAGAATCCGATTCCAACATTTACAATTCATTAAGCGATAAATATAATACCACAACAAATTTGGTGGATGCGCCGGGACAGAATCATTATTAATTCAATTCAACTTCTAGGGATCAGAAACAGTTGTTAAAAATATATTGACTGACTTTCTGTAAAAGTTAAAAAACATTCTAAACAATTTAAAAACACCCATACTAAATAATTACTAAATAAATACACAACAAATTTGGTGGATGCGCTGGAACATAATTATTATTAATTCAATTCAACCTCTAGGGATCAGCAACAGTTGTTAAAAATATATTGACCGACTTTCTGTAACAGTTAAAAACCATACTAAATAATTTAAAAACACCCATACTAAATAATTACTTAATAAATACACAACAAATTTGGTGGATGCGCCGGGACATAATTATTATTAATTCAGTTCAACCTCTAGGGATCAGCAACGGTTGTTAAAAATATATTGTCTGACCTTCTGTAACAGTTAAAAACCATACTAAATAATTTAAAAACACCCATACTAAATAATTACTAAATAAATACACAACAAATTTGGTGGATGCGCCGGGACAGAATTATTATTTTGTTGCTGTAATCCCCCTAGATCAGTTGAATACGATCTGAAATCTCTTCACGGGCACGACAGGAAAAGCAAATCAAATATTACGAAGTTGTTTATAGGAGCCGGCGTTGCGCTCTAACACAGAGAGCGAGGGTAAATACTATCTGATTAATTGGCCTGATGCGAAAGTTGTGTGTCAGTGCAGCGCGGCGAGACACTCGTACATCCGGTCCGTAGATTTACTTAAAAAATTTGGCGAAATAAACTAGTGCATTTCGTCGAAACGAGCCGTCTAGGAAAAGGGAAGATGGAGCGGAGAAGTTAACAAACTCATCTTGAGGGGCGAAGGACTGCGCTGGCGAGGGTGAGTTTGGGCGAAGAAGTTCGTAGGTTTCGCCGCGTCGACGGTGGCGCCCTCCTACGGCGGACGGACGCGCCGCGCCGCGCGGCGGAATAAGTTAACAACACCACATTCATTATCTCACTTACGCCGTTTGTTTCGTTCGCGGATGATTAAACCGTTTCACGCCTATTTGCACCTTTGGGGAATAATTGCGACTGGTCCGGACGAACTGAAGGAAAAGAAAAAGTTTTTCTTTCTTTTCGTTTTTCGCGGCGTTTTCCCACTTCCGTTTTTTTCGACGGCTGCTTCGTGACTTTTGTCTAACCACAATCAACACCGGTCAGCGAATATTAATAAATTAGATCTGATTGAACAGAAATTGTACAAAATCTTGTCAATTATTTCAATGTGTTGCTTAATTGTGACACTAGATATTTAATTTTGTCCACTATCTCGTCAATTGTGTTATCGACGACTATCTCTGTACTAGGCTATACTGAATTTCTATTTCCCAAAAGCGTTAGTTTTCAACACATTCAAACATTACTTATTTTCTATATAGCAAATTTCACATTGATATCAATCCCAAATGTCTTTCTTCAAAATGTTATTAACATTTCTTTTAAATCCGGTAAACCTGAGCGCATTTTCTGGTTGAAATGTTGAGTTAAAATGTCAACTGGCGGTTGAAAAGTATTTTATGCATTGTTTTATATCTGTAATGAATAATAATTTTTCCTGGAACGGGCACCCTTGGAAACGATTTGACTGTAAATTTGCATATTAAAGAATAAATAATATATACATTGCAGAATGATATTTAAATGTTATTTTGTTCCACTCTGTTTCTATGTTTTACTAATTTTAGTAATCATAATAATTCAAGTACTTATATGCATTATTTTTGACGTTCTAAACACATTTCAACAATTTCTAATTTTGGTGGCGGCGCCGGGGAGAACGCAGACGTTCAGTGGAATTAAAATAAGCCATATTATCCTTTCAGTGAGAACTTTTAAACCTACAATAGTAATGAAGGAAACATTGGGTTATCCAAAACAGTTTATTTTAAGATTTTATCATGATTGCAACCCAAAATACGGAAGTTTTAAAATTAACTTTTAATGAGCACATTCGCAACTCGTTATTTCAAGAAAACTTTAACTTTAACTTAACTTCAATTTAGACTCAGCTTAGCGTCAGATAGCTTATCGACATGCATCTACGGAATACCTAACCACACAGACAACAACAGTAATCCTATAATTACGATACCGATACCAAATTAACTAAACTAACAATTATACAATCGGAGATACGTCTCGCGCACTCTATGCAATGAATGACGCGCCGCACGGTGTTGGGAACGGCCTCCTTTGACCGCGAACAAAGCGTCAGCCGCACAGCGCGCCGACAGGTCTAATTTCGAATTCGAATTTGTCGGTAATTGTCGCCATGGGCAAGACGAGCAGTCGTACCGCCGCGCCGCTGCATAACATTTCATCTCTCGTCTGCAACGTTTCGTGGGTTTGTTGGCATTTGGCAGCACACACCCAGCGCAGCCAACTGTCGCGGTGCGATCCTATTGAAATCGGCATAATTTAGTGCCCTCGGCTGTAACCGAACGATATGCAACTGAATAATGGCCTCCGATTTGCTCACAATTATTCAATAATTGAAGGCACTATTATATTACTGAGGTTGCAGTGAATACGTAATAGGTAATAGATAAGTTTGTAGACGGTAGAACCGCAGGGTTCTACCTTGGGGCCTCTTTTATTTAATTTGTCCATATAAATGCTACTTCAGTTCAATTGCAGGAGAGCTGAACCAAATTCCAAGAGCCTGAAATTATTTAATCATTTAAATTGTTTCCAACGGTGCAAACGGTCCGACTGAACTATAGCTTTCGTTACATTTACCGTCGAGAGGGCAATTTAGAAATACGTAAGTAAACATTCCTGGCTATTCGACCGTAGGATAATAGTTCTCCGGGCAACTACAGTGTTACCGATATTAGTTTACATCTGGATGGTAGTCGGTGGAGTCCTGAGTAGACTGTAAACAAAGACCGGGGAAGGGTTGTTTCATTCCGAGGATAGCTCGTTACTATACGTTGATCCCCTGCAGTGACCCACGAATTAATCGGGATCGATAAATAACCGACCCCGTCTACCACCGGTACACAGGATCTCTTAAATTGCAGTAATGGACCACAATAAAAGTTCAATTCTTAGATTCTACCGCGTCGTAGGCGAGTTGGGTCGGATTACGCCCTACAAATGATCCTCAGGTTACCAGGAGTCATTAATCGCAAGATGTAACTGAAGCAACATCATTCATGGACAAATTAAATAAAACAGGTAACAAAAGAGACCCTTGTAGCACACCCAAGCTAGACATTTATGTTATTTCGTCCTACCCTACTTCCATTTTAATAATATTTATATTTTTAGTAGGTATATGCAATATTTCTGACGTTTTAAACGTATTTCAATTTTGGTGGAGGCGCCGGGGACGTTCACTGAAATTGAAATAAAACCTATTTTGCGTTCAGTGGAAGCTTTTAAACGTACAATACTTATGTAAGACACATTAGGTTATCCAATAAAGTTCATTTCGAGAATTTATCTTGATTGTAACCGAAATTACGGAAGTTTTAAAAACTTGAAGTTTAGAGTTAGTTTATAGTCAGATCCACATGCATCTACCAAACCTAACCATACCAAATTACCTCAGTAATATTTAGTTTATATTTAATACGTAATCTACTTCTTAACATTCCACTCATATAATATTCATTTATATATATAGACACAATAAAATATTTACTGAAATTGATTAGTGTTCTAGATCTCCGCGGAGAGAATTTATTCATGAATTTGAAGAGGCGTCCTTGTAGGGCGGTAATGTCCTACACTGGCAACTCGAGCACCCCAGCGCCCCCTGTGTATGGGTATATACACAGCTTCATGCGGCCCGTCTCTCGATTCTCAATCTGCATGAATCCACATTTGCGGCTTATGTACAGACGTCGCCATTTGCGGTGCAGCTTACTGTTACACTAATATCCCGTCGGGGATTATAGATGATATATGAAGTCGCGGAAGCGTCGGCTTTCTTGAGAAACTCGCGACGCTAATGTTAAATGATTTTATGAGTGTCGGGCGGCAATTTCTGGGTGTCATTCCGGTTAGATTACCCGCTGTTTGCGAATTTTGGACGACGACGTAGAGTTTGTTGCTGTTGCTGGTGTTGCTTGTATGACGTAATAGCTGTAGCGACCGCATCTCGCGCTGTAATATCGCGAGGATGGGAAATTGCCAAAGTAACGCAGCTGCCACGAATATGTACTCGTTTTGATGAATTTCTCACTTGTGGAACATACACTGTAACTGGCTTCTTCAATATAACCACAGACTATAAATTTATCAAATATTGGAGGCAGAGCATGAAGGATGGAATTTTTTAATACCCCAAACTACAGCTTACATTCTTATTCGGTCGTGGATATCAACTTTCATCAACTAAGGACGCTGTCCCACAAAATGCAAAGTTTCACTAAAATTTTACTGAAGTTTTACGTTTCAAACGTTTTGTATGGTTAATTAGCGTTGTTAGAAAGCTGTAGAACCCACATACCTCAAAATCACAACATTTGGGGGACCAATTTCGCTTAAATTGTAAGTTTTAAAAATTATGGATGGAAAACTAACAACGGTAGAAAGCTGTAGTTTGTAGTATTTATTACCCAATTCATCTGTAACAGAGTCACATTTAAAAATAATTCTTAACCCATAAACTTTGGATTAAGGATAGTCGGGGCCACTAGGCAAATTATATTTGGGGGCCCCACCCACAAAGTAAAATAGAAGAATAAAAAAGAGAACATGTTTTATATAACATCATAAAGAGTTTTATAATATTTAGAATTCTTAGATATAATAACAGTTTATAATTTGTTTAGAAGTAATCAAAAAACTGAAGTATATTTTCGTGTCGTTTTTACAAATTTATTTGGCCAATTTTAGAATTTGCAAATTAAAGTACCTGGGGCCTGTTTCATAAAACTACATTGCAACTTTTCCTTTTGCTCTTTTATTGCAAATCGAAAAATGAAAGGTTGCAAAGTAGTTTTATGAAATAGACCCCAGATCTTCAAAATTAAATTTTTGCAAGCTTACGTTTGAGTGAAATTTGGGATAAGGCATTTAGGCGCTAAAAATGAGATATATAACCGAATATACATATTATTAATTTCATGAACACTATATTATAACTATAATTATAATTTACACAACTTAAAAAAATTAAAAATTTCAAAAAATGTTCAATCAAAAGTTTGTTGGTCTTTAATTTTTAATATACAAGCTGTTTATAAGATGCATCTTTTTTGAGTTATAAGCAATTATTCAAAGGTCATAAACTTTTCTTTTAACCAAACTGACAAAAAATTCAAGAAAAATATAACAAAACAATTAAATAGAATTAAATTAAATATTCAAACTGCCAAATTAAAATAAATGTGTATATATATATATACACAGCAATTAATCAAAACTCCCACATATGTGGGAGTTTTGATTAATTGCTTATAATTGAAAAATTTTATCACAAAAATTATTCCTACAAAAAATTCTTAGAATAAATTTTAGAATAACAAAAATTAAAAATATACAGGTTGTTCTATAAGAAAATAGAAAGGTTACGAAATTTTCATAATGAAATGAACATCATATGAATTAAAAAATTCTAGAAAATTGAAGGTTATGATTTGGTACCCGCCAATAGCGGTAATGTATGAAGAATATATGTATAATTGTATGAATACACATTATTTTATACAAAATAATATATAAAATTGTGTAGAGCCTTCTGAACAGGCGTAGAAAATACTTAGTTGGTTAACAAAAAACTGACACATTCATCAACAAACGTAGTTTTGACACTAACGTGCTGGAAGCTTTTTTGGCTTTTTTGTGATTCTCATCCACAAATAGCGTAATTAACATTTTAAAAAGTTTTTGGTAAAAATGATCAAAATTTCATCATAATCTTTAACACATTATCGGAAATTGTCTTGACAGGGGTCCCCAAAGCCCGGGGCCCCCAGACACGTGCCTCATTGCCATATGGCTAATACGCTACTGGTTGTTCTCATATAACTCACAATCAGAACATTTGAGAGTGTAATTTCGCTCAAATTATAAGTTCAAAAAGTCTGTATGGTAAACTAGCATTGATAGAATGCTATCATTTTCAGCATTTATTACCCAAGTCATCGGTGATCGAAGCACATTAAAAAATAATTTTTTAACCTTGGACGTTGTCCCACATAACTCAAAAGAATCCGAATAAATGTTCTTATTTTGCATTATATTAAATACATTAAATAATCACAATTTGTGAAGCGGTAAAATAATGAAACGACTCAATTCTTTTTACTATCCAATGACGGTAGAATGGAGTAAAATCAATGGTATCAAGAGAGATCGACGGTCGACTAGAAGCGTAGAGTTAAAAAGGGGCGGAGGCCGGACCGATTAATTTGCCGGTCGTCCGAAAAAGAAAAGTGGGTTTCGACTGACGTCGCGAAATTTATCGGACACGGCCCCGATGGCTAATTGATATTCGCGGGATAAACTAGCCGAAATTAGAGGGAGACGGCACGGAACGTGGCAGGGCGGCAGAAAGCCCGGTGCTGCCCTCCGAGTCTCCGCCGCGCCACTATAATTTAAGCTTAACGCGAGTTAAGCCCGAACGGCCAGCTAGGCTCCTTCTTTATTGTGGAGTTTGACCTCCGACCGCAACTGCTGAGCTCGGCTCCTGCACGGAGACGTCCGGAGAGAGAGCTCCTCCGGGTCCCCGGAACGACTCGCAAAACGCCGGATTACAGACGCCCTCGCTAACTGTTATTCCTGAAATATGGCTTAATAGATTTACCTAGGTGTAGACCAGGGTCCGGTAAAGGCAATATTGGGGATTTGAGTAAGACCAGGCGTCGAAATTGCTAATTCACAAGTTTATTCACTTGTTGATGGTAGTCGTTGGGTTGTCTTTATACACCATCGTGTTACCAATGAGTGTAGTCGATTTATTACATTGTACGTTGCGCTTCGGAGGATGGTAGGTCAAAATATTATGTAAGTGTTTTGTTTCCCCACAGCGCACATTAGGGCCAAACCTATCCATTCTTGGCATAAACTAAAGAATTAGAAATTGCGTTAAACCTCCAATATTTTCAGGAACGATAGTTGGATAAACATAGCTTATCGCACACAAACAAAAAGTCGTTTTCCGAGTGTATCCCCACTTCGGCAAGAGCCTGAAAGTTGTTTATGTTAGCGACAGAAATTTCGACACCTATTCAAGAGCGAAAAATACCACGTACAATTTAAAAATTTTGTATCGTGTTATCAGTTTCGTGTTTATTGTTAAATACGGCGTCATCGCCCAGAGGTTCGGTAAACATTTTTATAATAAGACGTTTACTGTATTCTGTTAAACATTGTGTTGTTATATTTTTCTTTTGTAAGGATTTAAAAAATACATGGAATTACATGTCTCTAATTTTTGGATATTTTTGTGTGTAATAATTGTTCTTGAAGAAACATAAAGAATTACCTGCGCCCCTCTGCGCCTATTGAAGTAATGGCATGTTTCGTGAAAAATGTGAATAGTGGAGTTTTACACTTTGAATCTTTGATGTAGTATAACTTTTGTAATCCTTTACCGATTTCAATGATTCTTTCGGGGAATAGTAAGCAAATGCATTATGATTATTACCCGCCTTTGCAATTTTAAAAGAGGAACTTTTTGAAAATGTAACTGTTGCTATACCGGGAGAAGCAACGTCATGTTTTGGTGGTCCAAGTTGAAGTGAAAATTGCATGTGTATTATATCGGAAAAGCAAAATGATTGTCTCGTGGTCTAAGTTTGAGACAGTTTTATATACTATTTTCAGTTTTTCTTTAACTGAGCAACTGAGGATATTTCAAAACTGGGCCACCAGGATGTCTTTTCTGTTCTTCCGATATAATTAACTGCAAGTTTAATTTCTTTTCCCAAAATTGCAAGGGCGCATGATACTCTTGATAAATTTGGTGACATGTGCTAGTGTGCAGTGTCGTTGTGTGGCTGCTTGTTTTGTTCATTTGGTGGATTTAAATTTAGTAGGTTACTTGAAGTATCTTTAAATTAATAAGTTACTGTGTTGTTCTCAGGAGTCTACAAAGAAAAGATAAATTATTGAGGTATTTTCTTGCTACTCCTTCAATCTCCTTCGTAAGTTATGACTCACAGTGTGTAAAACAAAACTAAAAGAAGTTAAAGCTGGGGTACCCCAGGGTAGTGCGTTGGGACCACTTCCCTATCTACTATATACAAGTGACCTGCCACAGCTGGAAAATGTAACAGTCGCCACATTCGCATATGACACTCTATTGGCAGTAGGCTCAACTATGGGAGAATCTACTAGGAATTTTCAAAAATATTCTTTAAAACTAAATAATGTTATTGTTTTTCTGACTATTCAAGAAAATATATTAATTTCGTTGACTGTAAGCCATAACCTATAAAACTATTAGCCTTGAAGTAAATATATTTCCCAACTTCTACAAAACCTGGTACTGAGATGTTTAAAAATATTCGGTGAATTTTTGGTACCTTATTCATTACTGACGTGATAACAATTCAATAAATACCCTATGACAACAATAATTAATAATGAGATTCACCCGAGTTTATAGAGACAACCGAAGCAGTGCAACAATTAATCGCACAGATAATCTCCAGTCTCTAGCACAAGCAGAATTTGCATGCGAAAAATATTAGCCTCACTATCTCTCGTTTGGTCTCAATCCAGTGTCGGGTTTTTTCGCTCGCTGTTCGCTAGGGGCGGCAGAAATACGCGACCCGTCACTGTAAACTCGCTCAACTGTTCCATCCTCCGTTATTTTTTGCTAATCCGCCGCAAATACCTTCGGGAATACTCCGCCACTCGTGAGACCGGAGTACTAACTGTGAGAGAGAGGATGATGGTACGCGGATACGTGTATTTATTATATAAATTTGTCGTTGTGTGTCGGTACGCCACTGGACGGGGGGCGCAGGACGGCGGCGGCGGCGATACGTATTGCGCCCAGGTTTATCGTTCGCATTGAATTATTGCCGGCGCGAGCGTAATTTGTATGAGTTGTTCGTCGTTGTCAAAAATAAACTTATTATTTATTTCCCCTGGTACGTCATCGTCGCGTTATTTATCGATTCCGGCGGGACGTGCCGCCACCGACCGTAAGGCAAATTATTTCCACGGTTTCCAATGGGCAAATTCTGAAAACGTTTCAGTGCACCGAGAGACCAGTTTGAAATGCAGCGTGGATATGATTGCAATCATGTGCCTTGTTGTTTTATAGATGCTATAATCTTTACACTTAAACACACTTTATTTTCTTTTCAATTCGTTTTACGATAGCGAGCATTTTACAGGACCATCCAAATCATACTTTTAGACCACACAACAAAATAAACATTATAATTTTCCAATGATTGTGTGATCAAATGGTATAACACTTTCAATAAGTAGAAATACGAATGAAAACATTAGTCAAATTAATGTGATCAATGTGCTTGCCACCAAAGCAAACGCAAATGCGATTAAAAAAAAAAAGATCTTTTAATCCGCCTTGCACTTCCTGCCCATCTGGCCAAATAGTTGGCCCCTTTAAGTTACATAATAATCTGATGTGACCAGACACATGACTTTATCATACCATATACAAAATTAATAGTTTAGCTGCAAGAGATTCTTTTTGATCGATAGCGATCGTCTCTGCATTAAAATGAAATCATAATAATAATAATTTTATTGGCGATATTCATACGTTACATATTTTGGCAGGTCATTCGTCAGATAAAGCAATTTAAAAATCAAAACTACACAAATATACAGAAAGATAGGACTAACATACAGAGTACAATAATCGAACGCCCACACTTACACACTGATACAAGTCATCGTTTAAGTGAAACAACTTAAAAATCAGAAGCAAAGTAATAAACACAAATATACAACCAACATACAGAATGCAATAAAAATCGAACGCATACTAATGGTCAGCCATACCAGCAAAGCTGTCCACAGGTATTTCTCCAAACTATAAAATGCCGTCCCCAGCAGGTAATTTTGTCCGTCTCTCGCCCGCTCCGTTCTATTAAAGTTAAAAATGAGAGATTACCCTTATTCCCGGGTATTATGACGATGTTCGTCCTCGTGTCTTCTATATGAGCTAATGTTTGCCCTAACATACAACAGACAACCTAGAATGTACACACACGGAAGGGTCAAAATTGTTGCGCAGCGGTAGTTAGCCAGGATTTGACAGATAAAGATTCTATTAATAGTATGTATTGTCAAAACATCACTTTGACACTACGTACTATCCAAAATATCTATCAAATCCTGGCTAACTAGTTTTACATTAGTGCAGACACGACCGATCTCAAGCAAATACAATTTGCTCTTGTAGCGAAACTATTAATTTTACCAAAAAATGTCGTAGACATAAAAATGCAAAATTTCCTCTACGTTTGGGTAAAGTCAAGCTAACGGGAACAACTTAATCGATAAAAACGTTGTTACCTTTTGTCTTTAGACGATGGACAGTGATTAAATATATAAGTAAAACACCTGGGAAGACAATTTTAAATGTAAATAGCTTCGTAAGGGCCATTGTAAGTTACGTAAAATATGTTATGTTATCAGCCATTTTTCTGGGGATTTTATTTTGGTTAGTTTGCAAACGTGTATGAACTGCATGATTGGGTGGGTGTAAACGGTCGCTAGCCTGTAATTTGACAATATCCTCGTTTTGCTCCAAAATAGCATTTTTTTCTATAGTAAAACATAGCAAGTTTTATAGCATTTTAAAAACTGGACTAAATGAGCAATATTTTAAAATAAATGTGTCGAAGTGAGCTTCGCTAAAGTACTACCGAAAGGGCTGTGTTCCTGTGCAGGTAGAAGATATATCTCACAAGATTTCATCCTATTATGATTAAGAAGGGTCTTTTTTGTAACAAGTATTGGAATTATTGTGCTCGGTATTAAATAAACCGAGCGTATCGAATCTCGATTAGAAATAATGTGCTCTATTGCATTAAAAATTAAAAAAACTCTCTGGCACACCATTATATTCAACCGTAACTATTGTTGGCGTTTTTCCGAATACCCGACTCAATCCGGATCTGCCAGAAAAGGACCAACGTAAAGCGTACTCGGAAAAACTTCCCAAATTGAATCCAGCACGCAGGAAAATCGAACTTTCCCAGCCACACTACGTCTCAATAAGTAACTAAAAACGGCCATTATCCGCTTCGTCTACCTAGTTTCTTCAAAGCATTTAGTTGATTTTTAAATTGTTTACATGGCCGGTTGCTATAATAATATTTGAAACTAACTAAAAGCAATAATAAGAAAATTTCGAAACCTGAACAGTTAGAACACTTAACCAAATCCGGACGGTTATTTTATCACACAAAACTGTTTAAACTTAAAATTTTGATAAGTAGACTCTTAAATATTTTGAGTATTGTTGCGGGACAACATCCAAAGTTGATGGGATAAAATTTTTACCAAAATTAGACTTTTAATTTTGATCTATCTCCTCGTAACCTAACAACAAAAAACGCCACTCATATTATAACACGAGTGGATCATTATAAGCGAACAGATAGGAACACTTAACCGAATCCGAACAAAAACGGTCGCCGGCCGAATTCCCACAACGGATCGGTTTCATGCATGGTCACACAGGCCGATATCTTTTGTCCTCGGTGGGCTGGTTCGTCGTCTGGTATTGCCCAGGAGTATAAGCGGTGACGATGTATGTCCGACCATTCGGTAACGAGCACCGCCGCACGCCGCTCCGGCGATGATAATATTCCGGAACCGGATGAGGGTCAACAGCATCTGGGTCACGTTCCTATATGATATTCGCGCGGGCGGGCGTCCGCCGTAGTTATTCATTGTTATGCCCGGGCGATGATATGCGGCCCAGGACCGCACGGCCGTGTACGTACAAGCCGTCCGATAACTTCGGCTGTCCGCCCGACGTTTGCCGCGCAGCGCAGCGCGACGGTTTCGAGGTGGACGGAGTATGGTTGTGGGTGAAGGGAACAGGACCGTACCGGCCTGGATGGTACCCTGTTTGTCCGGATTGTAAGGATAATTCGTATAATACAAATAAATAATGATGAAATAAAACACGTTTGTACTTAAACTACGTAATAGTCAGAGATATTGATGGAGAATGCATGATGCAGTTTTGAAGGTGTAAAGGGGACAATGGTAATGCACTAGATGAAGGGGAAATACCAGAAGAAATAAGAAAAGATTAAAGTAACGATGAAGGACAAAATGACTTTAAAAACTATAAACAAAGATGATAGATGATGAAATGGTACTATAAAACCACACAAAGAAGGAATGAAGACGACAACAGAACACAGAGAGTTAGAAACGGCGATCAGTGTGGGGTACCACAGGGCACTGTATTCGGCCCTTTGTTGTTTCTACTTTATGTGAACGATTTACTATTTCTGAAAGATCTGAACGGCCGTGTAAAAAGTTTAATATAGACTCTTATTGTTTTCTTTATATTATAAATTAAGACGCTCTACCATGTTTTCAAATACTCGGAACGCGGATTGGATTACCCACTTTCCCCTGCCTCGGTAGCTCAACTGGAAGAGCTCCTGACTGGACATTAGGAGGTTCCTGGTTCAAATCCAGGCCGATGCATCTTATTTTCCACAAATGAACCTCACTTAGATTAACTCGCTTCCTAATTTAATTGAATAGCTTTATTTGTCCGATATTACTCTAGGCCAATCAGTGGGTTTTCGTAGTCCTCTGAAAATAAAATAGACGCTTGTAAACCCAGTCCGGCGCTGGGCGGCCGACATGCTAAATTCTCGGGCCCGGCTCCTCCGCCGAAACAGTTTCCATACGGATAAACATATATATTTTTATGTATCAGTTTTTCCCATCGCATTTTCTGCGCGCGTCCGGATCCGGGTCCGACCCACGTCCCTTGTTCTTGTTGTTTCCGTTTCGGAAAGTTGCCGCGCACACGTGAGTCGGGTGAAATACGACAAGGGGATCTAAAAATTACTTTTCGCTTTTTATTACGCCCCCGCATACCGACATTAGCATACGAGCCTAAGAGGGACGTTCGGATAACTTTAAAGGACCTTCAGCGGCGCTGCTGTGTGAACTGTCGTTGTACAGGGTTGGGATAAAGTTTGGAACGATATATGTACACAGTGTCCAGCACTAACTTGGACACAAAGGGAAAAACATAAGCAATTATTTTATAGTTAAGACCATTTATATAACTGTTGGATATTTATAGAAAATTTCGAGACAAACTGTTTTATATATACAGGGTGAGTTATTAGTACCCGGCGGCGGTCGATAGCTACTAAATCTACTAACAGCCTGTATAGTGAATCTAATATCTTTGGATACTATCATCTATCTACTAGCTTTGACTATTGTCTGACATAGTTTGAAAGCACAATCTGCAAAAATGTCATTTTTACATAGTTTTAAAGAAGATCGTGCAACGGGCATATTTTGGAGATATAATTGAATATCTCAGGTACTATTAACGCTGAGAGTTAGAAACCGTTGGATAGCCAAATTTATTAGTATTCCTACAACAATAAAATATACAGGGCGTTCCATTTTAAAAATTTACATACTTTACATCACGCCTAAATACAACGTATAAACGTATAAATGAAAATAATTTTACGTCATAGAAACTAATGAGCCAAATATCTTCATTTTTTCTTTGTCTAACCTCACCCTGTATAAGCCACAGTATGCCTAAAAACTTAAAAATTACCCCTCGCGAGACACCAACAAAAACATTTTCAATCGAAAACATCTCCGACAGATACTCTATAAAGCTCTCTAAAGCTTAATACGCCGGCAGGTTTCTGCCTGTTCGTGTTTTATCCGCGTGAAGCGAGAGTTTTATCACCTTAATTCCGGCCACTTATCGATATTATTAGGTGGTGGTCGGGCAAAGACGAGGGCGAGAAAAATTATAAATTAAATTACGGCAGGACGCCCTTCCGTGCTGATTTCTACGAAACAGCGGGCAAATTGAATTTCGGACTTGTGCGGCGAGCGAAGTTGGCTGCGGCACGGACCGCAAAATAAACTACGGTATTTTCCGGTGGGGGCGCCACCGGCACGACACATACGAAAGACAACAGGAGTAGCTGACACGAGGCCAAAACTTCGACAGCTCGTTTCTCTGTCTCTCTCTCTATATATATATATAGCTCGTCTTATCTGATATTTCCGATACTTCAAATACGTCGGCAATTTTTCTTCATCATCGGGGATGCGTTAAAAAGACATCCGGTAAGATATTTTTCGGATATTTATATATATATATATATATATATAGATATACCTTGCTGTCGTTACGCGTAACCGGGGTTTCAGAAATTGGAAAATCGCGTTGGGGCGTTCTGCGTTTGAACTTTTCATACTTACTTAAAATGAAAGCATTCCGGGGCAGGTATTGAGTATATTTTATATAATGGAAATATACAACGTGCCCCTAAACTAACGGATACTTCAGCACGTTCTTTTTTTTGATTTTACACTAAAATATACATCAAAGTTACAGTTTGTAAATATGTGTGAAAGCTTTTTGGGCGATAATATCAATAGACAAATATTTTTTTGTTTAAAAAATTACGTAACTGTTCAAAATATTCCAAATTTGAAAACAGTATCAAAGCTTTATGTATGGAAAAAGGTGTGGTCATTATCACCTTATCATACATGATTGCTAGATGTTTTTTCCCAAATATATGAGGAACAGTTTTATTAATGAATGCTTAGTGTGTTAGTAGGCACATGACTTTATCATACTATTTATAAAATTAATAGTAAGAGATTCTATTTGATCGGGATCGGTCGTATCTGCATTAAAATACAACTAGTTAGCCAGGATTTGACAGATATTTTAATACAATAAAAAGTGGTCGGATTCCTTATTTTTGTTTTGATTTAGCAATCGCTACATGTTTCGTGTCATACTGGGCACTTCTTCAAGCGCTATAGGAAATGAGATATAAATTACACAATTGACAATCAAATCAAACTCCAAAAAACTCAATTGCAAAAACGTACAATTTGTCAGGCGCGGCCCGTGGAGAACATAAAACAACATACAAAGGTCACAAACAAACATATATGAGACTGCAGACTGCTATTTTTTTAAATATTTTTACTATTGACAGTAGGTATTGTCAAAACATCAGCGTTTGACACTACCTAGTGACATTAGAATGAAACTATTTGACAAATCTTGGCTAACTAAGATGCAGACACGACCGATCTCAATCAAATACAATTTGCTCATGCAGCTAAACTATTAATTTTGCCATAGACATAAATTATTCAGAGTTTCCTCTACTTTAATTTATTATTTAACTATTTTGACGAAATTACAGAAATAGCAGCTTACAAAATTGTTAGAAAATGCTAAGAGTAAACTTCAGGTTACTTTGGACCCTTTTAACCAAAAGGTTTTCAGCTCTAAGTATAGTCATGAAACTTCTAGATATGAAGTTTATGAAATTAGTAGAGAAATTAGTTAGATATGAAATTATAAGCCCTGTTGCCGCCGTCAGAGTTAACATAAAAGCGAACATGTTCCATGAAGCATGTGGTCAATCATTCTAACATTCAAACTTTGTTGTATTTCTTTACACAAATTCTTGAAGACTCTATGCACAAGATACGGTTGTTACTTTCCTTTTTATTTTAGGCCTAATCAATTATTGGGTTGTTTATAGCAAGCGCTTAAAAACGCAGTAACGCAAATGAAAAAGTGGCATCTCTAAGGTTGTATGGTTATATACCTTTATCTATTATTTGATGTATGAAACTCATCAGAATTTATATAGAATGCAGCTCAATATGAATGCTTTATTATAGAGTTGTTTCGCAGAAAGTTCTAATTGGGCAAATGGAAGGAATTTCCTATTAAAACATGAGGGTTATAAAAACAAAACAAAACAAAACAAAACAAAACCAGATCCCTTCCACGTCTCACCCGGTATATACCACTCGGGAAAAGAAAGCGTCGAGGGTGCAGATTAAAGTCACTCGACTAATGACGGAGACCGCTTCACCCTAAAATTAAAAGTCTCGTGTCGGCGCCGCCGGGGTGACAGTGCACGCACCCTTTCCCCGCAAAAGTTACCATACAATCTCCCACGACCGCAGCCGTCTGTTGAATCGGGGGTGCGGGCAACCCTTAGACAAAAGGGCACGAAAACAAGATTTTACGTGCGGCCTCGAAAGTGGGTCAAAAAGTACATTACAGTAATTTACCCTCATCAGTCGAAATATTCGCGTTTATTTGTTGCGCCCGGCGCGTTGCGGGGCGGATTGCCGCTGACATTGTGGTGGTCGCGACCCCTAACGGGGTCGGGAAATGTGATACACTGTATGTCATGTGCCGCCCCGTAACAAAAGGCAACGATATTAATTGTAACGTGTACGAGTTGTGTCGTGTCCTTTCGCGTTTTGCGGACGCCACTGCGGACACTGTGTTGAATAAAAGCGGATTGTACGGAGGCCGTAAGGAAGTGGTTCGCATATATAAAACGTTTTTGTAAAATACGACGAATTTGTTGCTTAGTCCTGTCTAGGTACCCTGTTTTATTTATGTCGGGTAAAATATTTTCGTCCCAGCTATTTTTCGAGAATGTTGAAGGTCTGACTGTGGGTGCGTCAGTCCTCATTAAAATAACAAGTTGAAGAATTGAGAGAAGTTGAAGTTCTTTTAATAACAACCAACATTCGTCCTAAATTCCAATTATAGTAAATTTGACATTGTGTTGTAATGTGATACACATCGCAATTATTATGCCGTAGTAATTATGTGACCAACTTTACCTTGCAAATAACTTTTAGAAATAAGAAATAACTTTTAGATACATAATCAGGGCCGGTGCGTTATATTTTTCATCGGTGTGCAAAAAAATTGTTGGCGCTGTTTTATCCAAGCCATGTGGGGCTAATCTACGTGATAAATAAAATTAGTTATTTTCGGTTATTTCTGGTCAGATTTTGACATAACTAAAAACAATCTTAAAAAAATTGTAAACTAACTTGCTTTTGAGGTAAAGAATGCATAATGTTTTGCTTTCTAGTGGATTTTTGATATTTTTGGCTACTTTTGCAAACTTAGGTTGTGCCTCACTTATGTTATTTTCTCCTTCATATTTTTGGTAACACTCGGTATATACAAGCAGATAATTACATTCTAATATTAGTGCAATTTAAAACAATACAGAATTTTATATGAAAAATATTTTTTTTGTGAAGTTCAAAATAATAAAAGTAAAGATAAGAGTTGTAGAAGAGTTGTGAGTTTAAACAAACAGATAACATTTGTCAATTATCATTTTAATAATAATTTATTGTGTACAATGGAGAATGAGGTACTACTCTAATTTAGCTGCTATAATGTTGTCATTTCGTCTTCATGAGGCATTACTAGATATTTAGATAGCCTATAAATGTATACTGCACGTTTTTAGTTACAAATATATAGAAATATTTATTGGTACCGTACCCTAAAAACGTTTAAACTTATTACGTGACATCGTAAAATAAATAATATATAATCAAACTACAAACATCAATAGCAAACACACATCAAAAGACGTAAACATTTAGTTAAATAAGTCGTGAAAGTCATGGAAAGAAATGGAAATGGAGACAACAACACTTACCAGGTAGAGACATGCCTCCATTTTACAACAAATACAACACAAACGTCTAATGGCACCTTTAGAATACACTTGTACTTAAAATTACGTCGAATGTCTACCTAACGGTAATTTAAAATGCGAATGTTGGAAATTGCATATAGAAAATTCTTTTCTTAGAATGGCAATGAGATATCTTCACTATTTCTTCTACCTCATATTACAAATATGTATGGGTAAAATATAATAAAGTTGACACAATATTTCCGGTATAATTAATAATAATAATTAATTCAACAACCCTCAAATGCGCGGTTCTGATTAAATAGCAACACACACATTAAAATCAATACTAGGCAGTGTAATTTTATTATTTTCCATCACCTGTTAATTAAATAATTTCAGCTCTCAAATTCCTAGAACATCCTGATGATTTGGAATAATACATTTTCGATTTTATCCATTCAAAAGTGATATGGAAAACCCCAGCGTATTAAATTTGCTCTCTAAAGTTTTTCCCCTTTATTAAAATATCAATTTTCTTTCACCATAGACTCACCATTACGTTATTTGATGCTAACAAGGCAAGTTTTGGATACTAAGGATAGTCGAACAATAACTACTGATGATGTATTCGTATAGTTCGAGTAACTGGCGAATACATGTGCATGACAGGTCTATTAAACTCAAGTCAAATGACGATAAATCAATAGGGAAATGTTAATCATTTAAGTTCCATCAACTTCGATTTAGCAAACTGGTTAAATTTGATTTAGAGATTAAATAAGTTTTGCAGAGATTTGGTAGACACAATAATAAACAAAATTTACTTACTTACCCATTAATAGATTCATCTTCCTGTAAAAACTAAACAGGAAGCAAACTAACGAACATAATTAAAAATTTCTTTTATTAGGACAGTATACAACAGAACACATTCATAATATCTTCTAATACCCGATATAATATTTACATAATTATGTACAAGATTAAATATCACGTAGGCACTCGCAGGTTCCTCTATTTTCTTGCCTCTTCGTATACCAAAACAATACCCTTAAGATATTGCGAAAACAGAATTATGGATTTGATTATGACCCATTTACAGACAAAATTAATGCCAATTAGTCCACCCATTCTAGATTTTTTGATATATATTTCATAAAATATGTTATTAATTAAGTTACGATTAAAAACTGATCATTGGTTTCTCGTTAATTAAAAAAATTAACTATGATTCTAAACATTTTAATGTATTACTACTTGAACCATAAGCTATCGAATGGTAGCAGTTTTGAATTTCTGAATCAATTTCTAGAATGATTGGACTAAATATATTGACTCGATATCCAATAAAAAATGACTTTTGACAATCAATTAATAAACAACGCTGTGTACATGGACGTATTATGAATATTGTATAGGAGACAGTTCCCTTAAACGCTACCTATATACAGACGTTATTATATACAACATACAATAGATTGGCAGTTTATTTGCGACGTAGAACAGTGACACCTAACGGTAGAACTAAAACATAGCACCCTCATATATTCGTTTGTTATACTATACAGTTCTCGGATATACATACGTTGTTTTTCGAATTTATTTTATTTCCTATACTTAGTTACTCTATTCGTTCATCAAAGAGAATCTACACGCTATGGCATTAATTTTGACTTTACATTGTATGTAGATTTATTGACTATTTAAACTCGTTCGTAGACGTTTTTCATTTATTTCCTACGCACGCTGAACACTCAGTATTACACATTTAAAGCATTGGTTTGTGTTGAACGTATCACTGCACTGTTTTTTTTTGTGGACTCGTTTTTTTTACGGTGTTTAGTTGTGTCATAATTAACTATACATAACGTTCATATGACGTATTTTTTTTTGTCATGAGACGAACTCCAATCAAGCAATAGCAATAGAGAAAAAAAACAAGATCTTAATAATTATAGGCTTTTTTAATTTGTTGATTAACAAAAAAGTTTAATATGTAAAAAGGTTGGTTTTAATGTTTTACTATTTTTAGTAAAAAAATAGCCGAAATTTGATAAAAGTTTGAAATAAAGTAAAAGTGAACTCATAATTTTGGTTCCATGATTGAAGATCCAAAGCGTTCATTGCAAAAAAACAGTAAAGTTGTCTAAAATCTAAACAAGCAAGTTTTGAAAGTTGAAATGGTTGTTTCTAATAAAATTCCAACAAAAATATGTTTATTTGTTTACGAAAAAGTAGTGAAGAAACTTGGAAGTGATATTCAAAGTTTCTTAACCGCATTTAACTTTTAAACATATTACATAAACAAAAAACAATTAAGTAATTACTTTTGTAAGCTGTTATTTGCACTATAACAATAGTTTTAATAACAAATATAATGCAAAATAATAAAAATTTATCTCGGGGGGATTTGCCTCTCTAGGTATTTAACAACTTTTAAGAGAAAAACAGGAGTCTGAGTAAAATATTTGATACGGACTCATTTGTTTTTCCAATACGTTAACAGCTAGTAGTATGTCCTACAGAACAATAATCCATAGTGAGCTTAATTTTGTATCAATTCTCAGATGTTATAATTTAAATTATAGATTAAAGTGTATTACTTTTTGTGATAATGTTTCTGTATTAATAAATTGTTGTTTTGTTGTTGTTGTATCCACGCTACGTGATAAAATATGCTTAATTCATGTACCCAAAAGAAGTAAAGTTTTGAGTGAAAAATGAACTTAGACATTAATATTTTAACGTTAAATTTTGTACTACTATACAGGAAGGTATAAGTCAGATTTAGTAACTGATTTGTCAAAACGATACTATATAAAAAATTCACCATTAGAAGGAAAATTACATTCCATCCATTTTTAATTTGTTGTATTTAAAATTCAGAAATATAACCGTTAAAATATTAATAAAACAGTATTTTAAACGTTTGTAACTTCATAAAAGCAACTGAAAAAAAAATTTATCAAAAACATAAAGTCCATATGAAACTGCTTAATTTAGTTACACATAATTTTGATGGAATTGAAAAACAAATGAGTTTATACTTCGAGAAAAATGTCTGTAAAGTTACAAAAAAATATTAATGAATTAAACTACACCAGGTATGCGGTGATAGAAATACACCAATACTATAAAATTAAACTAAATTATGTAATAAATTACAGAAAAAAGTGGTGTAAAAGAAAAATATCATGCTTATTTGATACCAAATGTATAGCGGTATATTTTTAATACACTCTATGGCATTGAGATATTTCTGTAAATTACAGTATTTTTACAGTTATTTTACAGGATATTCAGATAAATCTATGAAAGACACAGAATAAAATTTTTGAAAATAGGGTAAAAAGGTTGAGAAATGTCGATGTAAACAATTCTTTTTATAAAGAAATATTTGAATCGACTACATACCATTGAAAATTATTATTGGAATCGTTAATATTACTACCGTTTCTTTTTTAAATGTGCCAAAACTCAAAATTCTTGTGAGTATTGACAAAAAAAAATAAATAAGTTATGCAAATGTACCATTGCGAATTTTCAGCAAGGATAAATTCCCAAAAATAGTCCAAAGAAATCCATCCTTTGCTACAAATATTTAGACCAGTAGCTTATTTTTCTCTACAACACATTAAGGACATCTCTTGTAATCAACAACAGTAACTCAAGTTATGAAATGATTAATTATGACACAACTCCCCTTACAACTTCCATTCGACTTAAGCCAAGTTCTTCTTCCTTTACAGAACTCCCACCGACCACACAAAACATACAAAAAAAACAAAAAAGCAAATTATACCAGTTAAAGCAACTTTCACCTAAAAACCGTCGACACCGCTATTAAAAAATAGACCAACCACACAGCGTCTCCGTTCGCTCTCCTCGTCGAACTCGTCGAGTCCTTCGACGCCTCCAAATTACCCCTTGTCACCTCCTCCTGGCACCTCCCGATCGCCTCCAAGTCCAAATCGCTCATAGGCCTCCCATTATACTCCAACGGCGAAATACAATAGTTTCTCGTGAGAAAATCGAACCCAGACCCGTTCGCAAACGGTCCCATGACAAGCGAATGAATATGGCAATCGCAAGGGAAATGATTTCCAATCACCGAGAGCCTCTCAACGGCAAACGTGACACCATCAGACTTGGGAACGTCCAGGATATGATTCCCCTGGAACTTAATACTCTTTATGTGGTGCTCCGGAAGGAAGTTCATCTCCAGAATTGCGTCGATTTTGTTATTCAGGAAGTTGAGGTTGTTGATGTAGGTTAAACCCTCGAAGGCGCCAGTCTGGATTATGCCTAGGTCCGATTCTTGGATTGAGAGGACGTTGATGCTCATGAGGCCTCGGAAGGTGCCTTCTTTGATGGAGGGTAGATCCATGAAGGCTAGTTTGAGGAAACCGACGGATTCCAAACCGTTGAAGGCGTCTGGTTCGATGATTCTTATCCCTGAGGGAAACGTGAGTCGTTCTACGTTCGTCAAACCAGAAAACGCGTTCGATTCCAGTTTGATAATGGGGTTATTCGTTAAGACCAACAATTTTAGGTTAGTTGTTCCCGCGAAGGCGTAGCCTTCAACTCGCTTAATCTTGTTGTGGCTGAGATATATCGAGGTTATGTTCTGCAGTCCGGCAAAAGAGAATTGTGCCACAGTCGCTAGCGGAGTTTGTTGTATTGATATCTCTCGTAGCTTCGGTAAACCACGGAAAGCAAACGGTTTGATGATTGATACGTTATTCCCGTCTAGCGACAACTTCTTCAGTTGACGTAGGCCCGCGAAGGCGTCGCTGCGGATCACGGGGAAGTGGTTCCTGGTTAGCGACAAGTGTTCGACGGTCGGCGGCAGAAGCTTTACTGGTATTTCCGTCAATCCTCCTGAGTTGCAGAGCACCTGCCAACAAGTTAAGGGATTAGTGCCAGTCTGCGGATATGGAGGGGTGTGTGTAGTATGTGTGTGTTTCGGGGGGAAAGGGGGGCTGGGGGTTGCTCGATGCGACTGGCGTGAGGATATGGGGTATCCCGCGTGTTACTCAGTGAAACACTAGGGGATTTGTCGGTATTGTATGGCGTTAGAGAAAGCATGAGATTTGTATTTCGGGGAAGATGCGGAAAGCCGGATTCGCGACCCTGCTGCGGGACTAAAAAGTTTCGCGTCACTCTCGCGTCCGTTGTTTTGATCCGGGACTGGTTTGTGTTAGATATAAGTAATATTATGTATCGTGGTCTTAAATAGGGAAAAAAAATCGCAGAGGGAATTGTATGGGACAGGGTCCAAAAAAAGGGACGTAAAATCTTTACGATCTTATTTGATATTTTAATTCCAATTTTGTATGTGAAGATATGGGAAGTTTTGATTGTCATATTCCTAATTCTACGACAAAACCGTATTGAAAATACATGTCATATGTATCTTAGTAGTGTGTAGAAGTGTTGTACCGACTACTTTGTTGAATTATTTCTGAAATTAATATTATTTTATGTTAAGAGAGAGACCTGAAACAATTGTTTTTTTTTTTGGAGCAAATCTTCTAGGGTTTATAATATACAGGGTTAGCCAAAATTACCGCAACACCTAAATGATTCTCCAACCGTAAGAAATTGCAAAAATCTCTTCAAGCAAAAGTTTGTTGGCTTTAAACAAGCTATCGTTTAAATATACATATTTTCAATATACAGGATGCCCATTTTATGATATAAAGGTGTAAACTTTCCTATTTTTAAATGGAAAGCACCCTATATATTGTTAATTATAAGCTATTGACCAAAATTAGTCAAAATTGCCTTTTTTTGGGATTAAACAACCTCTCGTTTAAATATAGTTTTAATATACAGTGTGTTTATTTTATTATGGAAATATTGCAAACCTTTCCATTTTCTAATAGAATACCCTGTATATTTTTGTTCAATTCGAAGATTACTTTTAACAACTTTTTGTAGTAATATTTTTTTGATGCAATATTTTTGTGTTATGGGCAATTAATCAAAACTCCTCACCTTCAAATTAAGATTATTTTCCACATACATACATATTCATTTTAATTTGGTAGAATATTTAATTTAATTCTACTTTATTGTGTTGATAATAATGTGTGTTATCTCTTGGGTTTTTTTATTTTTTACCTGTTTGGTCAAAGTAAAAGTTTATGAGTTTTGATTAATTGCATATAACTAAAAACTAATGCATTTTATAAAAAAATTAATTCTACATACATTTTTAGAATTTATCTTAGCATTAAAAAATGTAGAATATACAGGGTGATCGGTTGAAAAGGGAAAGGTTTGCAGATTTCCATGACAAAATAAACACCCTGTGTATTAAGAACATATTTGAACGAAAACTTTTACTCGAACTCGAACTCAAACGAATTTGAAATTTGGTATTGTAGGAGAATTATTTAGGTGTTCCGGTAATTTTGGCATTTTCTGGTTAATAGCTTATGATTAAAAATTGATTAATTATATAAAAAATGTTTCCTATAAAAATTCTTAGAATTAGCCTTAGATTTAAAAAAATAATGGTATATAGGATGTTCTATTTAAAAAAGGAAAGGTTCACAAATTTATATGATAAAATGAGCATATTGAAAATATATTTAAACGACACAATCTTACGATTAGGGAATTATTTAGGTGTTGCGGTAATGTTGGCTAATCCTGTATGTACATAATCTGTATAATGTTTGTTTAATATGAATTTGGTTAGATATGAATCATGATATCTTAGATACATTATTAAGCAGAAATCATTATAAAACACACTTATTTTATCAAAAATTGTTTTTTTCACAAGGGCCATCCATTCAAAACGTTATATTATGCCCAGAAAACCAAGTATTATTTTGAAAATTTAAAAAAATATTTAGGGTCCGCTACCAGTTATAAATGTTAAGAAAAATTAATTAAATTTGTATTACAAAATAAAAACAAAAATAACTTAAAACTACCCTGGCAACAAAATGACGAAAAATTACAACCAATTTTGGTGCCTTTTGTCCTTAGATTCTGAATCCGAGGTCAGAAGTTTTGAATTGTGTCTAGTATTTTTTAGAAAGAAACGCGTATTGTTATATTTTAACGTTTTAGATCTGCTTACAGAACTAGATTCTACGAAAAAAAAAAAAACCACAAATAACACATCAGAATCAGTTATCAGTTGCGTGATTTCTTTAATCCAGGCTAATTATTTCGTTTCAATTCCCTATAGCATTTGTGACAAATTAACTAAGAAACAATAAAAATCTATGATATGTTTTTATTTCCCAATTTTCGTAACAATGACAATAAAAAAACTGGTGGTTTTTAAAGAGCCATCCAGTGATACCTCACACGACCTGTTTCACCTACGCTGTTTGAAAAGTTTTAGTTCAGTAATAAATAATAACAATTCTTAAAAATGACCTATAAATTCTCCTTTAACACCCTACAAAAAGTCGTAAATATCGAAATCAATTCGTCAAGTGATTTTTTTTTACGTTTCATCAATAGTAATATTTAAGGTTTTAAGGAAACAACATTTAAAATCTGTAAATATTATTCGCAACTGCAACACTTCATTTCAGTCATATTTAATAGCACAAAGCCGACTTTCCATATACCTTTCAGAAACACAGAATAACGAATAACCCCTGCACACTTGTACACCGTCGATATCTTTTATACCGGACAGCATAATTATTCTCCAGAAACTCTACATACCTATATAAAATCGTATGCGTCGTATGCACTATACACCGTACGTTCTAATCTTGGGACTTCGAACAGTTTTAGGTATTTAAATTTTAAATTTTGCGCCACTGCGGAAAGGTTACATAGTATGCACGCGTCGACTAATATTACAAAGTATCGACCAAACGACATTCCGGCACACATAAAATATCTGTATTGTGTTCATGCGACCGCAAACTAGACACTTTCCCCCGATGCGATCTGCATAATACACGACGAAATAAATTGCTGCGTTCGAACCGCATCGATTGTATTCATTTTTAATAAATGAGCATCTACCATTCGAAATATTACACACAACGAAACGTTGTTTCAATTTAAAGCAACCTTTGTTAATCTAAAACAATATTTATTTTATATATACGCAAGAATATATATTGTATATTAAAGAAATCTGATTTGACAGGTTGGGTAGTTAGATTAACAATTCGTTGTTAAAACAAATAGTTACGTTGTTTTGTATTATGTGTTGTCTTAAAACAAACAAATTATGTTATTAACGTCATTTTCTAGTCACTAGACAACCATTTCTCTGTGTGTAGGTACATAATTCTTCCTGATTTACAACTATGGCAACAATGTACCAACTCGAAGCAGTTGTACTATGTCATATGCAGGATGCCGATAGACATTATAGCAACTTAATACAGAATAATAGCAGAGCTTCATATACATCAATGTATTACCGGATATGGTTCGGGAGAGAGAGAGAGTTCAGGTAGTGATAAAGATTAATATGGAATTATAGCCTAGTCGGCGTTCAGTAATTATTGTAAAGTGCAGGCGCTTGATTCGACAATTGTGCTGAGAGCGTAGCCGCACACCTCCGCCCTCTATCGTGCGTTAGGAGCGTGCAGTTAATGGAATTGGGTCACTTCATCGGCCTAACACAGCTGATGAAGTTGCTAGATTTATGTGACAAATATTTCGAGATAATTTGTCGTTGAAAATTATCACTAAAGATGGAAACTTACGGAATCAGAGTAAAATAATTGAAATGGTTTGAAAACTATTTAATAAACAGGTGACAAACGGTTTAGATTGGAAGAGAAAGAGTCAAGTGAATTAATAAGATGCTTGGGGGTTATCATTATAAAGACATTGGTATAAAGAAAATATGTTATGCTTGAATGTGTTGGAAACAAAAACTTAGATCTTGGGAAATAGAAATTCGGTAGAAAAAAGTAGCTAATTTCCTAACAATCCTAATTATATATAGCTGTAAAATAATAAAAATATACATTCAAATATCAACTATTTTATCGAGATGTGCCTATTTTATACTTTATGTGGTTGTCATTTTAATCTAGGTTTGAAAAAATCTAAAAATATGCATTGAATATATTTTTTCCATTTTGGCGGAGGAGCCGGAACAATATATGTATTTAAGCTTCAATACTGTATTTTTATTTATTATATGTATTTCATATATTTTATTGTTGATGTTATTTGAAAACATCTTTTTCGACACAACCAACATGATACCAAATGCCAATAATACCACATAAACTAAGCATAATTTTGATGTACTGAGAGATTTTTTTTAAGGGATTATGGTGTTTTTGCTTAACATAATTATTTACACGTTCCCTAACTAATTTTAAATTTTTAGTTTATTCCGACAATATTGACGTTTTGTATAAACCCCCATCTCTCAGTCTTTGTAAATACATAGTCTAACTAATAATATAATTTTCAAATAAAAGTATCACTGTCGCCATCTCCATGATTTAAAAAATACTGTTTTATGGCAGACCAGTATGATACCACTCAGTGAACTGCCTTGGACAAACGCAAACATATTGTTGGGACATTTCTTATCATCTGAACAACGTGCATATTAAAATAATCAACGAAAGTTCACAACATATTTTGTTAATTAATGTAACAATATTGATCGTTGATTTCTGACAAGCAAATTTCCTACCTTGCCATTTTTGATATTAGATTTGTTTCAGTCTATGATGATCGAGGCAGGATACAATCTTCTGCGTTCGTCGTACCGCTACAGAATTCCTACTTTATTCACTAGACACGTGACAAAATCTAAAAATGCTGCCATTGCTACTTTCGAAGTTTCTCTCAAACTCTCAAAAAGTAAAATTAAATTGTTGTGAAGGGATATCAAGGGATATCGGTGCAAACTGCGTAATTAGAATAACAATTATTACTGTACTATCAAAATTCCTTTAAAAAATATTTAGGGGTCGCTACAATGTCTCAAAAGATCGATGATTACCTTTATAACATTAGATATGGTTTATAAAATAAACAGAGTGGCACCTGAATATTTATGTGAAGGATTAACATATAACGGAGATCTACACAATTACGAAACTAGAAATAACGCTGATTTTTTCATTGGTACGTTTAGAAAATCTAGAATGCACAATGCTTTGTTCTCTAAGAGTCTAAAGATGTGTGATGAGTTGCCTGGTGACATTAAAGAATGTGGCAAATATTCTAAGTTTACGCAAATGTTGAGCATTTACATTAGGTAGAACATATAGCCGCCATTAGGTTAAGAACGATGTTATGTAACTGTTGGTTATTTTTTCTGATGTATGTGTATGTAGGTGTATTGATTGCAGTGAAATGTATTAATATATTAATGTAATGTATAGCTGTGCTGCTAACTAAAGATACTTGATTTATTATTATTATTATAATAGAGGCTCAGGAAACTAATGTCCATAACAAAAAAAAAAACCTGACGGTATATCAGTATTGATTTCCAGAATATACACCGAAATAGTGATAACTGCTTGGAGGTAGAATTTATGACCAGTACATAGGTCGTGTGTGGTATCATTGGACAGATATTTTAAAGACTTAACGAACTACTGTTTTTAAATCACTTGGTAGGGTGTTAAACATCTTCAGTGCTTTATAATAAAATGAATTTTGAGTGCTGCTTTTTGTATAGTTTGGTAATCTGAAGTGGTCCTTTTGCCGAGTATTGTATTCATGCTGCTGACTATTGTATGTTAAATAATACTCATATAATTTGGGAGTTTATTATTTATGCAATTGTATACCAACGTGAGTGCCTGATATACCGTTCCTTGTTTAACATTCAAAAAATGTAATTTACTCAACATGCACTCGGTACTGGTTAACTTGGAGGTTTGTAATAAAATTCTGAGTGCTCGATTTTGTTGTACTTGAATCTTCTTAATGTCTTTGTCTGTACACAAAAATAATATCCTGCTGCAATAGTAAAAATATGGTTCTATAATCGTATGATACAAAGATATTGTAGCTTTTAATGTAAGTTTATTAGATATTCTTCCTAAGTAGGCTAATCTTTCGACTCACCTTTTTAACTATATATTCCATATTACTCGTAAATTTCAAACTATTATCTAAAATGACACCTAGATATATAAATTTGTACACGATCTCAACAACTGTGTTATCGATAATTATGTCTGGTGTAGGGTTTACCGAATTTCTATTTCCCAATACCATAGCTTTTGCTTTCAATACATTCAAACATAATTTATTTTCTTTATACCAATTTGATATCGATACTAGTTCGGAGTTTAATGTCGCGATTACATCAGGTAAGTTATCTCCTGCAATTGATATTAGTGTATCGTCTGCAAATAGGTGCATATCACAAGATTTAACTTGTGAAGCAACATCGTTTATGTACAAATTAAATGAAACTGGTCCAAGAATAGAACCTTGTGGTACCCCTAAGCTGTCTATTAATTCACTTGACTCATTTTCTAAACCAAATGATTGAGTGCGATTTCTTTCCAACGAAATATGTTTTATTTTAAAATATATATCCAATGACACCACACACGAGCTAGGCTTTAACTTGAAATTCCGAAACTGAGTGCACTTATGACCACTTCCGGTACATTCCGGAACTGAGAATAATTTTGATCAGCTAAAACGTTCAAAATCGACCACTGTGCGTCGCGCTCTCGGTGGCAAATGTTAGGTCGTAACCCCGATTAAGAAAATCGCCGATATTCGAGCGTTTCTATAAATTTGGAGCGGTGATTGCGAGCGAGGTAGGTATTATTTATAACCGGGTCGTAAATCCGTTAAAAACAACCGCCCGGAATGAATATATCTTGCTCGCGGCGGCGGCGGGCGGCGGCGGCGTCGGTCGGTGCCGTTCGGACCGAAATATGGATCCATAAAATGGCGACTATAAAAATTATAAGCACGTTCGGGGCAGCGGCGCTCAATGCGAGAAATAAAAAGCCCGACGCGCGCGAGTTGGATTTCTACTTTGCCGCAAAAGTTCTCGGCCACGAACGGCTACGCTCCGCGCGCCGGCTAAAACTTCGAACGGCCGATCCTCACGCGTCCCGACAGCGCAAGTTAGCATGCAACATTTCGATGTTGCTGCCGGTTTCGTGTCCATGTATGTATGTATGTAAGTGTGTACGGTTTTCCGCGAACAAAGATGTGCTGCAAATATAGTATCCGTGTACGCTACCTGTGTACCGATTATAGACTCTGAGGAGATGCCTAGTCATCTTTATTGTCGAAAATTTATACTGTGCTTTTGTGGCGAGATATCCTTATGCATCCGTTTATGTAAGAAGCAAGGTTTGGGCGTAAGGTTATTATTTAAATTTGGTACTTTGCTAATGTTCTGGTAGTTGTGCGATATAATGCTGTTGTTCAATAAATAAATAATGTGGAATATTGTGGTAATAAATGTTTCGATTTAATTAAAAAAATAATAGCTAGGATTAACTTGTGCAACAGTAAATTCTGGATTGGGAATTTCAATTATTGAAATTATTGAATACACAATAATATACAGGGTGTCTCAACAGTGCGATCTCGGAAGAGTGTGCCTCGGCTATTGAAGAAATTTTAAAACTGATTTCACTCGTTTATACAGAGCGCCAATGCGCACATTATTGGCGTGCAGACAGGGTGTTCCATAAGGTAGTACCAATCCAAAGTTATGTTGTTTTTTTAAAAGGAAGAACCGATATTTTGGCACAATTTTAAATTCCTCGCAACATTTTACGACAATGCAAAATAACAATATCTACCCTATCGGGGAGACCGGGGCACATTGGGACGGATTTTTAAATCTGCATATAGTTGCCTTATTTTTCACAATAACTGGGTGGTAATAGCAATACTACTTAATATATACATTTATCCAGGTACGTACACTGGAAATTTTAAGTTGAATAAAGTATTTTTCGAATTATAATAATTAATAACTTCGATCCAATTTGCAGTTTGTTTCACATTGGGACAGCCATGGGGCACATTGGGACAGTGCGAATATCTTGGTTATTATTGAAGATACCAATTTGAGTAGAAACCATCAACATGGACAAACAAAATGCCGTTAAGGTCAATTTGTAATACAAATATCACATATTCAAACTTAAAAAGATCATGTTTTTAAGCTGAATACCGTGTATAATTATCGAAAAAAATCTTGCCATCTGTCATTCCAGACTATACCTGATAAATATACTTACAATTTAAATAGTTTTAATATTATTATACAGACTGTGGTGTTCCACGTCCCGAATATTGGACGGGTGATAGAGCGTCTTATTTTATGAACAAAAACATCAAGAAACATATAGCCTAACGGTGATTTGATTGTATGGTGTGACCTTGTGAAGGTCAACATATTTTATGGACTACCTACAATGGTTGTTGTGGAATTTCTTCAAAACCAGCATAACAAAGAAAAGAAGCAAAGAAAAGAGACGATTTTAACCTCAAATATGATTCACCGAGGCACAAATGGCTTAAACTTTTTGGTACAGGATGGCATTTGCACCTAGGCTACTGACGTGTTAACAAGGGCATGTTTGGACACTGTTGTTTGTGCGAAGATGGCTAAAATCACAGAGTATGGAAAACACATTTATTACAAGATTATTTATATATTATTATCTATATATATTAATAACAAGTTATTGAACATTATAATATTAACTAGTAGTTTTGTGTAATTTTGACTACACCTGTATTTGAAACTTTAGAATATACCCACATAGGACCTAGGAATACTCTCCAGTTGACTGCCCTACCGATCTAATGGGAACAAATATCAACTTTGTTATTTGAAACAAAATGATGTATTTTTTATTTAACATGTTTGGTTTCCGGGTATCAAAATACATCAGGTTTCCCTATAGGTACCTACATATCATAGTATCTGAGTTTATTTATCTATCTATCTTACTTTTTGATGAATTAACTTAATTTTAAACATCCTGTATTATAATGATGAAGTAAACATCATATTGTTGCAGTCATGTTAACGTATGCGTTAACCAAGCCTGATACTGTTAATAACAAAGATATAAAATTTCAAATATTGTCGCGAAATTAAAATAAAATAACAATGGTGATATCGACTTCCGGTAGACGGGAATGCAGTCAATTTGAGAGTATTTTAGTTTCAAAGTTCGACTCGAGTAGATCCTGATTCCAAACATTGAAATATATAGAAATAGTGGAACATAAAACTTCAATGGAACATTTCCCCTTATTTCCCTGTCCCAAACTTCACAAGTTAAAATGTCCCAATGTGCCCCAACATGTTTTATGAATTGAAAAATTCTAGAAAATTGAAGGTTATGATTTTATAGCCGCCAATAGCGGTAATGTATGAGGAATATATGTATAATTGTATGAATATAGATAATATTATAAACATAACGTATAAAATTGTGTAGAGCCTTGAAACATAATTTATAAAGCGTTTGAGTAATAATTAACACGTATTTTTATAATAAAGTGTAACTAAATGTTAATTATATACATAAATCGTTGCTTCTCCGAATTGACCATTAATCATTCTCGTATTATAATTAATTCTGTTTTAAGTTTCTAATTTTAACACGATTGACACTATTCTTGACTTTTTGACTTTCTGTGAAACGTTGTTTTTATCGTTATGATAAATACGATTCTAATCATTTATTCTGCGCCAACCAATAAAGTTGAAATATTGATCTAAAAATGTTTAATGTCTTGACATCAAAACAATCTAACCGCCATTCCTGATCTACTAAATTAACTGAGAAATCTGAAGTGGGATTGACGTACATACTACGAAAAAATGAATCAGAGTTTCTAGATCGTATACAAATCGGGTTATAATTGGGCGGAGGCCGTACATTAGGTCGGAGATGTGGGTGTGCGAAGACAACACCGATTAGGGGCGCCGGCAGAGCGCCCTCCGGGGATTCTAATTAAGGTATCAATACGTCTCGACGCCGGCCGAAAACAAGATCTCTCCCGGTATGGGAATAAAGTTTTTGCGCGCCTCCGGGATCCGCTTTAATTACATCCGAGGCCGTTTCTCGCGAGCCGAACACGAGAAACGCCGCGCGCGAACGATTGAAAATCGATAATCCGTATTTACAGCTGTTGTACGAGTGCCCTAATTAAATTACAAGAGCCGTCTAGGCCCGCGATATTTCTCACCTGCATTGGCTTGCTCATCTTACCAAAGGGGGCCCACTCTATATCTCTATCTCTTGTTCTCAAATAGAATGGAGTGGATTCTACTGAATTCCTGAGCCACGTCATCGGATTTTTTGTAGTAATATCGAATTATGTTCGTAGCTATGCATAAGTGTTATTTGAGGAAAGTATTTAGAAATATTAGAAGGCATTAAATACGAAATTATAATCGCTTTCACGTTACATATACTGGCTGTTGCCCAAACAACAGTAAACGACTTAAGATCCAGTTGAACCTCTACAAAAACTAGTTTTAAAATCAATTAGTTTCTGGAGAAAAATGTTCATAACTTCTGCAAAAACATTTGCATAAATTTCTATCATACCTCAAATTGTAGGTAATTAAGAGACCTAATATATATATGACGTTCAGAGTTCGATTTATTGTGAATTATTATAATTTACTATGATTTATTATGATTTATTTATGATTTATTTATTATTTATCTGCCATCTGTAAAACACTAGGATTTGCTGTCAGTGTCAATTTGCTGTCAGTTTTACAGCACTAATTTATATTTTTTTTGTTCAAAGTAGTTTTTGTGTCAATTATGCTAATAACATCATGATAAAAACAGTATTATTTAAAAAAAATTAAGTATAAAATGATGGAAATAATATGAAATGGATAAAGAAATGGTTATGAAAGAAATACAAATTATTTTCCCCATACATATGTGGTGAAAGGATCATCCGATCTAGATGACATTCTTATTTAAAATTTATTTTTAATCGAAATTGATTTAATTTATCAAAATAATGCTCTAAAAATTGCTATATGAAATTGAATGGTAATAAAAGTAATAAAACCTAGGTATTATCAAATTGCCCTTTGTCGAAATAAAAACAGACATTCATAATTTACAATAGATAGTACAAACAATAAACATACCGCGACTAAAAAACAACTCCAATACCGCGAAAAGTGCTTATTATCCGTTACTAACGTAACACAATTATTTCTCCGGGCGGACTGTACCGCTAAAATTGCCAGCAGGTGAACAGAATTCGTCGATTCGATTGGACCAGCGCACAATTCTCGCCGTATTGCCGAAACAAATAAAGGTCGGCAATGCTTTACGATCACGTCTATCGCCAGGAACAAAAATTTAATAACGATCACTTCTGGGTCGAGTTGAACCCCGATACAATTTTTCGCGCACCGAACAACGCAATTAAAAACAATCGCGCGCTTACCGGCGGCGCGGCGTCAGCTCAATTCAATACAAAACTGATTATGATCGTTCAACTTCTGGTTATTGTTTGTTAATAGCACACTTCTGTTAGTCCATCTATATTTGTTTCGTTTGGTAACATAACGAATATGTTGTGTATTCCCTATTCCATATTTCCATATTTTTTTATTCCCTAAGCTCTATTCCCTATTCCCTATTTTTGATTCCCTATTCTTTATTACTTATTCTCTATTCCCTATTCCCTATTCCCTATTCCCTATTCCCTATTCCCTATTCCCTATTCCCTATTCCCTATTCCCTATTCCCTATTCCCTATTCCCTATTCCCTATTCCCAATTCCCTATTCTCTATTCTCTATTCTCTATTCTCTATTCTCTATTCTCTATTCTCTATTCTCTATTCTCTATTCTCTATTCTCTATTCTCTATTCTCTATTCTCTATTCTCTATTCTCTATTCTCTATTCCCTATTCTCTATTCTCTATTCCGTATTCTCTATTCCCTATTCTTTATTCTCTATGTTCAATTCCCTATTCTTTATTCTCTTTTCCCTATTCCCTATTCTCTATTCCCAATTCCCTATTCTCTATTCCGTATTCTGTATTCCCTATTCTCTATTCCCTACCATGATTTAGACTCATTTTCATCCTCTTCAAATATAAAACGAACTGTAAAAAGATCATAAGGGTTTTCCTGGTAAAAATGAAGCTGAAATGTTATTATATAATTATCGTGTTATTAAGTGAATGTTTCTGATATAAAATCGTTCCTGTGCCTGAAATGCGGACTAATTTCAGCTTTATACACTTGCATAAGCCATAACCGATATGGATTACATTGCCTTTGCATTTTACATAATGGGTTTGACACACGAAATCCCGATTTGGATCAAGATGGCCTCCGGGACGACATGCAAACCTGACATTTGATGAACGTATTCCACACTTACAAGGGCCCTGCATGTAACCATCAACGAATATACCGGTAGGTGTACATAATTATTATTAGTTATTACTAGTACACAGCACAGGATAAACTATATCAAAATATATCACGACTATTAATTTATGTAATTCATTATTATTTTCAATATTGATTCAGCAATATTTCCTTTTTTTAAAATTGATTGATCACCAACCAAATAATTTATTTAAATAAATTATTATCGTTTCCGATAACATATCATCATATACGTTTGTTTATTCGGTCAAATAATAATGCGATAATACATGAGGCTGGATCTATTAAATCCTGTGAGGTATGTGCGGCGGAATACGGGTTAATTGATGAGAGAATATATCGGAAATTAACCGCAACATATTTGTTGTAATCGCCTTAAACTTGTTTTTGCGTTGGCAATGCGGCAGTCAGTCGTTCGTATGTTAAACGTAAAGTTCGCTGCGCCGTTATGTATTCGAATGATGTTGGGATTCACCTACTGAATAATTTATATATTTTCGAGTGGACTTGTAGTTGTGCACGTAGGCACTGATTGTGTATTTGATTTTCTAATATTTGGATTGCGCGGGCGGCAATTTAAATTCAAAACAATATCCGAAATTTCGTAACGACCATATTTAAATTGGCTATAGAAAATATGAATAACGAATAAGCTGATTAGGTATTGTTTAAATCATAAAAAAATTATGGGGATGTGGTATCACTGCCACTGTTTTGTGTGTGATGAAACACTAGGATTTAAGAGGAATATTATATTCATAGACTGTTAGATTTTTTTCATATTGAGTATCAAACTGCAGTATAAATTTGGTCAAATGAATGGATAGTAGATTTCCTAGTCATAGCAATCCAGTATTTCAACATAAAATAAAGATTAATTTACTAGTAAAGATTTTTTGATGTTGCTAAAAATATGGACTGAGTTCGTAGGTGAAATTGCTGATGTTTTGAAATTTGAAGTCCATAACCTACTTTAGATTATAATATATGCTTCATTTATTAATTTTCAATGATATAGGATTTTGAACTAATATAAAAACAACAGGCTTTTAAAATAATGGTAAATAATGCAAATTCATTTCATCAAGTTTATCTTCACTTTCTTTTGTCTTTTGTTCATTCGAAGGTAAGTTCAACTCAAGAAAGTTCAACATTTCAACTTGTTGATGATACCCAAAACCACGTATATGCCTTGAACTTAAATAAAACGCTACACCCAAAGTAGTTATACCGCGAAATAAACTCTTCATCTTCATTAATACTGCAAGTTAATAACATCAGCGTAAATAGTTTTGAGGGATGCCGTACGCCCTTTTGATGCCGTTCCAAAGTGCCCGGGCAATTCCCGTAGAGTAACCGCGCGACGGCACACTGAAATGTTGATATAATACTTTGCGAGAACTACGGCCATTTCGTAGTTTCTCCCGTCCCAGATAATCGCGCAAGCAGAATAACACCGGCACGGCAACGGAAAGAAGAAGAAGCGGAAGTGGAAGCGTAAGTACGTACCTGCGTCTGAGAGAGACAGATGCACTCTGGGGGGCAGACAGGCGGCGGCAGCATGTTGAAGGCAGCAACGTGCAACAAAAAGAGTGCCGCTGACGAACGCCACACGCTCACCATCTGAAAATAAATGAATAATATTATGTCTGTTGCACGGGCGGCGCCATCAACTATGTATGGGGGAGGCAGTTCGAGCAAGACGACCGACTGCCGTCCGGCCGGACGCGCGGAAGGCCGGAACGAGAAATTACGTGGGATCAGATGTGGAACTTCCGTCGACCTACCACGTGAATAAAATAATACGGTTTTGTTAGATGTAATTTCTCTGTAATTGGTCTGTTTTTGATGTTGATGGTAAACTAGAAAGTATAACCAAACTGATGTTTGGGTTATAAAGTTGTAGTGGATAACATACTTTACATGTTTCCTATTATGCATTAGTATACTAGTAGTATACTAGTAGTGTGATCTGGTCTACGAAAAAAATGTACAGAATTATTTTAGCTATTTTTTCTTGTACGTAGTAAAATAAATTAGAGAAATGAAATTTCTTATAAAATACAAACCAAACGATAATTTACAAAATAATAAATAATCTATTCTTATAGGAAATAATATTTATATTAAATTCAACCTCTCTAACTTTTCGGCTTCTTGGTGTCTTTATCATCTACTTTTTCACTCCGCTTCTTTTTATGATTTGGTTGGTCAGTTTAAGCCTGTGATGTACCTACATGAGGACTTGTTTCGCAGTTACCTTTACTTTTCTTTTTCTTCAACTTTTTCAGCGGTTCTGGCGCTACTTAGCCGCTTTTTCTGGCATCAGTTGCTAAGTTACGAACGGTGTTGAATGTGTACCACTCCCTTTCGAGTTACAATCCAGCTGGTTAGAAAATGTTTTATTCACTCAATATTTCAAAAATAAGAGTAACCTGCTCAAATTCTTCACTATTCGCAATTTTTTTCATCTTCACCATTCAATTTTCACAAATTATAAAATAGTTGTATTGCGTTATACCTTTCAAGGGCCGCTGGGCCGCTTAGCCGGAACTGGTTTGTTATGGCCGTGAAAGATAGGTACCTTGTGATACATGTACAATATCATATTTTTCAAAACGTCACAATTGTTCCAACTTCCATACTTCTTTCGTCCAGATAATTCAGAATACCCTGTTCTAACTCATTGTTAGAGCTTCCTGCTTCTTCTAAGCTAAGAATGACCAAGTTTTCTCTACTTTCAATAGTTCTAAAAAATCCATTCTGGATATCTCTTGTATCCCACGAGGAATTTTGGAAATACAGTCCCGGGTGCAACAGAGTTTTCATCAAAGAATTGGTACACAATTTTCAAATCATTATCATCCGTATAACGAAAGCCGAAACCCACTTCTGTATCTCCAGTAGATAGTTCTGGTTCGTCTATTTCGATGTCGCTGTTCATTACTTTTGCCGAAATACATATCGTTGACAAATTATAACGCGTCTTCTAAACACATCACTACACTTGTACTTTACGTATAACTATGAAGAAAAAATACTTAGAACGTGCCTATTCAAAATCTTTAACATATTAGACACATTGGCGGCAGGGGGGGGGGTCAACATTCGTCACCCAAAGTGACAACAACACAGCTGATCACCAAGTGTGTAGATTTGTGGAAGAAAACGAGCGCACCGTTGTTCAAACCTTTACCAGTGCTTATCTCGGTAACCGGTTTTCGCACATAAACCCCCTTTCCGTAGACCAGGTCACATATGTTTGCAAGTAATCGATTTTGTTTTTCATTATACTTGTTCTACGTTTATTTATTATGTATGACCTGCGACATTAAAGACTTGACTGTCGATTTCAATTAAATTAAGTTTTAGAAGGGATAAAATGGTAACTTAAATTGCTTGTAAAGCTCTTTTACTGCACCTAACCTATAAACCAACGTCATTTTGACAGCTGAACTAGCCAGTATATTTTGTAAATAAAGTACCTACTAAACTACCTGAAAAGTTTACTTACGATAAATTTATATCTGAAGATATAATATCAAATATTCTCTTATCTAGAGACTAAATAAATACGTTAGAAACAGGTTATGGAATTATTCGTGTTCACAAGAGTTGTCACAATTATATCTTGTTGAAATCGTCATCGATTCTTAATACAAACGAAATACACATTTCCTGAAAATTTCAGAATCCGATTCCAACATTTACAACTCATTAAGCGATAAATACAATACCACAACAAATTTGGTGGATGCGCCGGGACAGAATCATTATTAATTAATTCAATTTAGCCTCTAGGCTTCAGCAACAGTTGTTAAAAATATATTCTCTGACTTCCTGTAACAGTTAAAAACCATACTAAATAATTTAAAAACACCCATACTAAATAATTCTCTCTCCATCGACCCTCAATCACCAATTCCAAACAACGAACTCCGCTTACTTCTCTATTATCCCCCCCCCCCCCCAACGACCACATTGTGCTCTAATACTTCGTATACAACCGACTTCCATTACAAAACACGCCCGATTCAAAGTTTGGCCAATTTTGTTGCGATCGTACGCAGATTGCTGCTGATATCCTTGATATTCGGCGTAGATTTTTGACAATCGGCTCGCATCCGGAATAAATTGCGCAAATTCCGATCATATCAAGGCATGAGCGGGCGGTAATCCTACGGATTGTAGCCTTAGGACCATTGTTTCGTGACAATCAAATCCGGCTGAACGCGTACCTCCTCTCGCCCCCGCCAATTCTAGCGCTGGCTGTACCGTTGTTTTCCGGGGGAGAGAATGTGTGCGGCGCGCAATCCAACGGTTATAATATCGGCCATCGGGCGCGCAGCCGGGACGGGCAGGCAACCACGCGGTACGTTTAATCCGGTCTAATTGTCCGAACCCATCTGGGTGGAAATTAATGGTAATTATGACATTTCACGGGAACTTCAGATTTCGAATATTAACCCGGATTTTCGGACGTCCGTTGCGGTTTTACTGTGAGTTAAGCAGCGATGCAGTACGGTGCATATGTCCTGTGAATAGCGAGGATTTTCAGAGGACTTTTTGAAACTAGTGTGGCTTTCACGACCAGAATCATTTGGGAGGTAATTTTGTTCCGGACTGTGCGTCCAAATTAGTTATTTCTAACGTTCGCGAACAATATTGTCCGGTTCTTCAGAGCTAACTGAATAACTGAGTCAGAAACGAATACAAACTTTCAGGTATCTAACAAAAATACATGCAAATGTGTGAAAGTAAGTGTTGGCCTATATAACATGGAAATAGTCATATTCTGAAACTGCCATGATCAAAACAGACACATCCAGAAGAGTAGTAAGTTATGATTTAGTTATTGGACAAATTTTGGTAATATTCTTTGACAAGTTTTTATCAAGTGTCACAATTTTAATCCATCGCATCGTTGTGTCTTCTCGTATTCACACTTCGGAAAACATTTATGGAAACTTGTTCAACTTGCCATCAAACATTTGGCAAGATGATGTAAACCAGGCATAACTAATACTGTGCTAAACTTCAACAACAAATTTAAAAATATAAAACAACACAGAAAACCTCAAGACAATAGAAACAGAATATCCCAACGATAATCAAATTTAAAATGGCCGGCGGGACGCTAATCTCTTCGCTGTCACTTTCCTGAAGAGCTTTTTTCACTTTATCGTTTCTTCAGCTAATCCAGCTGGTTCAATCTAAATTTTTCCGTAATTAATAACACCGGTCTCGGTATCTGCGAAGTACTTGGAAAGTGTGATAGCGGCTTTATCGTCTCGTCGACAGTCATTTGCGGACCTAATTAAAAATATCGAATTGCCGAAGAGGGCGCTCCCATAGACTTCAGTGTTAGCTGACAAGTCGGCGAATAAGCGGCAAATTAGCCATCTGGAGTGGAGATGAGAGATATCACTCGGATAATACCAGTCCTACTGTTAAACTGCCTCGAGTATATTAGCGGAAAATGAGTTGGGAGTTTGGAAGTTATTTTGTCCCGGCGACTCCACCATTTTGGTCGTACAGTTATTTTTGCGATTTAATGGGTACAAAATATGTGTATTGTCAATTCTATCATGTCTAATTAGTTAATCCATAAAAGAAATTCATAAATATTGAGTTAAACCTGTTTCTTTTGTCGCGCAATCAAATCTCTTCAAGTTAAAAGTATGGTCCATGACAGTAACCACTCTGAGAACATTAGTATTAAGTGTAGTTTTCAAGTGATAGAAAAACCACCGTTCACATTGATATTTAGCACGAATATTGACATACTGCATACTGCAGTGGTATGGATTGGGTTAGATTTGGGTTATATAATTGGCCAGGTCTATACGTGGAAACGGTAATATTCGTATTTGCTCGCGGAGATTGGGGAAAAGGCAGAATGCCCGTAACGTGGAGCAAACTTCACTTCGCTAACATATCGTTAATTAACACGGTGCATCTGCTGAACAAAAGTCTCATCTCGGCGAGAGCTGTCGTCGAATATTTTTAACTGGGGATTCATTTTTTGCACCTTCTGACCCCATTATAACAGCGGGCTTAATACAAAGTTTTTCTCTAGCCTGGTCTATTCATTCCTATAGCTAAATTCAGCTGGATTCGTTCCATTGCATAATGGCAACTGTGTGTTACTTAATGATACTTTGAAACTAGTATGATCTACATCATTATTAAATTTGCGTAACGTTATTAAAATTATGAAAAATAATCATACATTAACAAAACTTTTCTTTGACTGTTAAGTTTTTCTTAGATTATTATTTATTTATTACGACCACTTTTCTAACAGTAGATTAAGGCTGATGATGCTTTAAATAACGAAACCAGTACCTAAGAAATTTAATATTTTACAAAATAAAAGAGGCTTTATATATTAAAGTAAATTAATGTTAGAAAGATATTCGATAGGACGAACAGGATCGCGTGGTAAAGATTAAAAACGAACGCAATTTTAAGACGAAGTGGGCGGACGGAAAAGAAATGAAAGCACAACAATAAACTCGGCGAGAAAATTAATAAAGGCTTGTTAAAGTAACATTTTGACAGAATGCCTTTGTCCCCGAGTTTCTTGCCTCGTCTCGCCTGCCCTTTTTTTGCTACTAGAAAATAATGGGTAACTTAATTTTCGTCGCCGTCCACCGCACTGAAATATGACACCGTATATTAAATTTTCCGGAGGGAAAAAGTCCTCAAGATCTTGTCAACAATTTGTATGCAAAGTTCGCTAACATCGAATAACATTATTCTTATTATTATTATCATTATTATGTAGGTAATAGTATATTATCACTGTGTGCATTTTGAATGCAAAGCAGAAAAACTAAATTATATTCCACCATTTTCCAATGCTGGTCAAGTTGTAACAATTATACGTACGGTCGCATGAGGGACCATTTCGCCGCATTTTATTTGTTCGGGAGAAAGCAGATTTGGTTGGAAAGGACTTTCGGTATCGTGGCGGATAAAGCGTCCTGGACTCCGGGGAATTAAGTTGGATTTTGGTCTCTCCTCTGCGCGCTACAGAATTAACTAACGCACATGTGTGTGCCGACTCACGTACCTAGCTCCCCCTATCTTCTGATTAAATCCGATATTAAATAAAAGAAAGCGTCGCGACGGCGCACAGTAGTCGATTTTGCACGTTTAGTTGACCAAAATTCTTTTAGTTTTGATTTACACCAATGACATTCGCAGTCACTTGGTAACAAATTGTTCAACACAACAATCGATAATTGTTGCAAAAATTTAAAATTAATACACAAAACTGCAACGACTTTAGCCCGTTTACATACGCTATTTAAATTTTCCAGGGTGACAAACTGATTGGTTTTAAGTCATTTGGGTATATAAGAACACGTTTATGTCACAATGTATTGAATTGGATCATACAGCTGAAAGAATTTTTAACTGCTAGATTCGCATTATGGACTACTGTGCGGTAGTCTAATGATAATAAGGCATATGGCGGCCGATGAGTTCTTCCTTTTGTTAGGCTCAGTCTACAATTACAAAGTTAACGAAATTATGCAATAAGATTTGTGCGTCTCCAGATACTTTTATGGAACACCATAAATCGGGACAATGTCAAGCGTAACTGGTATTTTATTTAAAGCCATGCTATCTTGAAGTACATTATTTAGATGAGGATGAAAGATTGGTGCCGGGAAGAAAAATTAGAGAAATAAATCTCTTAAATTTGCCTCGCATTTACATGAAATTCACTCAATTCTGTATATAATTTCCGACCCCAGCACACCTCATTGCAGAAAAGACTCACTAAACCTCACATTTTCATAACAACAAAAATAAATCAACATCTTTACGAATATACATTAAGTATTCAACATTTAGACATCATTGAATTGACAAAACAAACCTATTACGTCCATTAAATCGTAAATATAACTCCGCGACCGAAATGGTGGAGTCGCCGGGACAATATAATTTCAACATTACCAACTCATTTTCTGCTAATATACTCAAGGCAGTTAAACAGTAGAAATGAAATTATCCGAGTAATATCTTTCATCTCCACTCCAGTTGGCTAATTTGGCGCTTATTCGCCGACTTGTCAGCTAACACTGAAGTCTATGGGAGAGCGCCCTCTTCGGCAATTCGATATTTTTAATTAGGTCCGCAAATGACTCTGTCGACGAGACGATAAAGCCGCTATCGCACCTTCCGAGTACTTCGCAGATACCGGGAACGGCGTTATTAATTACGTAAAAATTTTAATTGAACCAGCTGGATTAGCTAAGGACGGGATAAAGTGAAAAACTCTTCAGGAAAGTGACAGAGGAGAGATTAGTGTCCCCGCCGGTCATTCTAAATTAAATTATCGCCGGGATATTCTGTTTTACTTAATTCTGTTGAGGGTTCTTCCAGTGGTATATTTTATATTATAAATGTGTTGTTAAAATCCAACGATTTTTCTTTGGAAGTGAGGGAGTATGTACATAATACATAACATGCTTAATGCATTTGTTTATAGCGGGAAGAGCTTAGTAAAGTGCGGCAGAGGGCGCTCCCTTGGGACTCCTGATTGAAATAAAGGGTCCTGTTGGGAATTGAAGAAAATCCTGAAAAGCCTTTATTATGATTTTTATTACACTGCTCTGGTATTCTAGGCGTCCAGGACAGTTAGCAACTTAAACTAAAACTTCCAGAGTCCTATTTGTAAAACTTCAGCAAGACATTATGTCGACTCGTCGCACAGTGAGGTAATTGACCCAAAAACCTGCATGTTTTGAACCCAGGTTGGCATTCAGCCTGAACACATTTATCGAAAACGCCTAACCAGTTTCTATTCGGAAGCTTTAACTATTCTCTGTGATCAACAATAATCAATTTTTAAGCAATGAACTTTGAATGCGAGTAGGCGTTTTCAGGAACAAATTTCCAAGAAATTCTCATAAAAGTACAGAGTTTGCTATACATGATCCAAAACGGAAAACTGTAGATACCGCATTGAATATACATACCACATGCACTGAACATAAAATTGTCGATATCTATGTTTCTATGTTTCAAGGAAGTGCATTAAATATAAGCCCGTACATTAATTTTTTAATTTTCCCTTACAGAATGATAGAAATAAAATAACAAAAGCCGCATCCGCACCTATCCTCAGCAGATTTTCCAGTAGTTGTAATGTCAAATATGTGTACTATAATTTAAACCACTTTCAAGAGCTCAATTAAGCTAAACTCCAAACTAAGACACTTAAATTCTGCTTAAAACTGTTTTTTTATAACAGCGAATGTTCTCAGCACTGCAATAAACAAAATTGTGGGTAAATATTAATAAAGGCAATGTCGAATTAATGATAGTTGGTTCTAAAGACGGTATAACAAAAAAGTCACATTTTTCCCTTAAAGTCAAAATTGCAACCGTCAAGTGCGTCAGCTTATGTGCAACTATGTTCAGCCATTAAGAAATGCCGGTATAAAAACAACCTTCAAGGCACTGAAAATAGACCAAAAAAGTTGAGGAACATAATAAACACAGAAACAGCAAGAAACGCAAAATCAAGCCCATCATCCATGCCATCTAACAATGATCTAAATTCGTTCATCGCAACTGTACCATTGACGCTGTTCGCTCCCTGCTGGACTTCGTGTGGGATGCCATGGAGAATGGAGAAGAATCTCAAGCAGTCTTGTGCGATCTGTCCATAGCATTTGATTGTATGCAACATAAGCAGCTTGTTAGAAAATTGGAATGGTATGGAATAATAGGCCAACCCTTCTCTCTAATTGAATCATACCTGAGCAACAGGAGACAAGGAGTTTATACTGAGGGAGAGATGAGTTCACTACTGACTGTCAAGAATGGAGTAGCTCAGGGATCACTGATGGGTACAGTGCTGTTCTGTCTGTTTATCAATGACCTTCCAGAGAACATGTCTGCCACAGCTGTTCTATTTGCAGATGACACGACACTCCTTGCCAGGGACGCAGATATCAACACCCTCCAGTCAAAAACTGTCTCAGCATTATCTGAAGCTAAGGAGTGGTTTGGTGCAAATGCTTTACAGATGAACGACACCAAAATATCAACAATAAGCTTCACAAGCAAGCGGAATGCAACTATCCAGGCTTCTTCAACAAAACTTCCTGGTGTCACCCTTGACTCACGTCTCACCTGGTTGGATCACACAAATTCTCTTACATCAGCTCTTTGTACAGCAACATATGCTATTAGAAGAGTGAGACAGATTGTCGGGAGAGATGCAGCTGTAATAACGTATCATGCACTATTCCACTCAAGACTAAGTTATGGGTTAGAATTGTGGGGAGAATTAGCCCACTCTGTAAAGATATTCCATCTTGCAAAAGAAAGCTGTCCGTTCTATAGAACAAGCCAGCTGGTCTACCCACTGCAAACCACTATTCCGAAAATTCAAGATAATGCCACTGCCATCTGCATATATTTTTACCACCAAGATAGAAGTGGAACATTTGGAGCTATTTAATATGTTACCTGCCCTTTGGAGGAGTAAAACGAAAAGGAAACTAAAAGCAGATCTCAGAAACCTGCTGACCGACAAAATCTTCTACGATGTTGAAGAATCCAGGAATTACATGAAAAATGAGATAGACTAAACTTTTATTGTATCTTAAATTGATATATGCGTTATGTGCATTTTTCTTTTCTTTTGAATTTCCCTGGTACAAATGTATTTTGGTGAAATAAAGTTTATTTATATTTATTTATTAGCAAAATTTAACTCTTGGCTGACAAGGACACGTGGCGCAGGGATCAGGTGAAAAATTATTGCCGCCTTTTAATACATCGAAATTTGATTTATGGCCAGCTTTTTGGGTCAAATACCCCAATGTGCGTCGTTGCACGACTATACATTTCGAGCATATCTTTGACAGCGAGTGACTTACAATACCTCATATAAAATACATAGTATCACGAGCAAACTGGATGAGTAAAAGCCAACAAACTACCGGCAAAAGGACAACGAATTGGCACGAGTCGCCATAAAAGTATGGTGATAATCGGAGAGGAAGTGATAGGGCGGAATGATAAGGAGACAGGGCGACAAGAATATGGCCCGGAAAAGACGGTCAATGTACCGGAAACGCGATGGCTAAGGAAGTGCCGAAAGAAACAGCGTCTGCCCCGGTTTGGCACAAGGCAGCCACTGGCAGCCATTTTCACACGAGTGTCCCATTACGGCGTGTTCCGCCAGCCGGAATCATGTTTAAATACTTGTAATTCCGGCAAGGCAAATTTATGGGCGCCGAACGTGTACCCGCCCGAATACGTCCCGTTTCCGGTTACCTTTTTCTTACTCTTATTGGTGCGGGTTTAATTAAATTTCAAACCGCAATTGCAACGGGCAGCAAGAAAGAAGTCTCTTGGTGAATGTCGATTTGCACTATACGGAACGGCACGTCAGGTCAAAATATTGTTAAAGGCATTTTGTATGGTAACGTTCACACTATATATCACACTATACCGGGTGATTCAATTTTGAGCCTCACCATGGGGATCTCACTTATTAGTGGAGATAGAGCCTATGTTTAAATTTGGTTCGAAAAGTTTCGTATTTTTTGGTTGATCAAAGATATTCTGGAAATGGTAAACGTTAGATTACCATAATTTCCTATGCTTCTGCTACTGGTTTTTAGATAAATGACGATCCTCGGATTATTTTTTGCCACAAACACGTGTTCGGAGGGCATTACGAACAAAGAAATTGAAACCGATATCTTATTGAAAAACGATATCTTAACATTTCCGTTTTTTTTTGCGGATATCTTCAATATGAAAAATGATGACTTAAATTTGTTTTCAGATAATTGAGGGCTGTATTTTTTAGAATTAATTACCCAATGTATCTGATCTATAAACGTGTATAATAATAATTTGTATCCCAACTACTTTGCTCGTAATCGCACATGAAGCGAAATAATAACATTCAACCACCGATAAACAACGTAAAATCTAAGTTTCAAAAATCCTCCTGAACAAACTAAAATAGATAGAGGGCTGTACTTTTTAGAATTAATTACCCAATGTATCTGACCCATAAACGTGTATAATAATAATTTGTATCCCAACTACTGTGCTCGTAATCGCACATGAAGCGAAATAATAGCATTAAACCACCGATAAACAACGTAAAATCTAAGTTTCAAAAATCCTCCTGTACAAACTAAAATAGACAGAGGGCTGTACTTTTTAGAATTAATTACCCAATGTATCTGATCCATAAACGTGTATAATAATAATTTGTATCCCAACTACTGTGCTCGTAATCGCACATGAAGCGAAATAATAGCATTAAACCACCGATAAACAAGGTAAAATCTAAGTTTCAAAAATCCTGCTGAACAAACTAAAATAGATAGAGGCCTGTACTTTTTAGAATTGATTACCCAATGTATCTGACCCATAAACGTGTATAATAATAATTTGTATCCCAACTACTGTGCTCGTAATCGCACATGAAGCGAAATAATAGCATTAAACCACCGATAAACAACGTAAAATCTAAGTTTCAAAAATCCTCCTGAACAAACTAACATAGATAGAGGGCTGTACTTTTTAGAATTAATTACCCAATGTATCTGATCCATAAACGTGTATAATAATAATTTGTATCCCAACTACTTTGCTCGTAATCGCACATGAAGCGAAATAATAGCATTAAACCACCGATAAACAACGTAAAATCTAAGTTTCAAAAATCCTCCTGCACAAACTAAAATAGATAGAGGGCTGTACTTTTTAGAATTAATTACCCAATGTATCTGACCCATAAACGTGTATAATAATAATTGGTATCCCAACTACTGTGCTCGTAATCGCACATGAAGCGAAATAATAGCATTAAACCACCGATAAACAACGTAAAATCTAAGTTTCAAAAATCCTCCTGAGCAAACTAAAATAGATAGAGGGCTGTACTTTTTAGAATTAATTACCCAATGTATCTGACCCATAAACGTGTATAATAATAATTTGTATCCCAACTACTGTGCTCGTAATCGCACATGAAGCGAAATAATAGCATTAAACCACCGATAAACAACGTAAAATCTAAGTTTCAAAAATCCTCCTGAACAAACTAAAATAGATAGAGGGCTGTACTTTTTAGAATTAATTACCCAATGTATCTGATCCATAAACGTGTATAATAATAATTTGTATCCCAACTACTTTGCTGGTAATCGCACATGAAGCGAAATAATAGCATTAAACCACCGATAAACAACGTAAAATCTAAGTTTCAAAAATCCTCCTGAACAAACTAAAATAGATAGAGGGCTGTACTTTTTAGAATTAATTACCCAATGTATCTGACCCATAAACGTGTATAATAATAATTTGTATCCCAACTACTGTGCTCGTAATCGCACATGAAGCGAAATAATAGCATTAAACCACCGATAAACAACGTAAAATCTAAGTTTCAAAAATCCTCCTGAACAAACTAAAATAGATAGAGGGCTGTACTTTTTAGAATTAATTACCCAATGTATCTGACCCATAAACGTGTATAATAATAATTTGTATCCCAACTACTGTGCTCGCAATCGCACATGAAGCGAAATAATAGCATTAAACCACCGATAAACAACGTAAAATCTAAGTTTCAAAAATCCTCCTGAACAAACTAAAATAGATAGAGGGCTGTACTTTTTAGAATTAATTACCCAATGTATCTGACCCATAAACGTGTATAATAATAATTTGTATCCCAACTACTTTGCTCGTAATCGTACATGAAGCGAAATAATAGCATTAAACCACCGATAAACAACGTAAAATCTAAGTTTCAAAAATCCTCCTGAACAAACTAAAATAGATAGAGGGCTGTACTTTTTAGAATTAATTACCCAGTGTATCTGACCCATAAACGTGTATAATAATAATTTGTATCCCAACTACTGTGCTCGTAATCGCACATGAAGCGAAATAATAGCATTAAACCACCGATAAACAACGTAAAATCTAAGTTTCAAAAATCCTCCTGAACAAACTAAAATAGATAGAGGGCTGTACTTTTTAGAATTAATTACCCAATGTATCTGATCCATAAACGTATATAATAATAATTTGTATCCCAACTACTTTGCTCGTAATCGCACATGAAGCGAAATAATAACATTCAACCACCGATAAACAACGTAAAATCTAAGTTTCAAAAATCCTCCTGAACAAACTAAAATAGATAGAGGGCTGTACTTTTTAGAATTAATTACCCAATGTATCTGACCCATAAACGTGTATAATAATAATTTGTATCCCAACTACTTTGCTCGTAATCGCACATGAAGCGAAATAATAGCATTAAACCACCGATAAACAACGTAAATTCTAAGTTTCAAAAATCCTCCTGAACAAACTAAAATAGATAGAGGGCTGTACTTTTTAGAATTAATTACCCAATGTATCTGACCCATAAACGTGTATAATAATAATTTGTATCCCAACTACTGTGCTCGTAATCGCACATGAAGCGAAATAATAGCATTAAACCACCTATAAACAACGTAAAATCTAAGTTTCAAAAATCCTCCTGAACAAACTAAAATAGATAGAGGGCTGTACTTTTTAGAACTAATTACCCAATGTATCTGATCCATAAACGTGTATAATAATAATTTGTATCCCAACTACTGTGCTCGTAATCGCACATGAAGCGAAATAATAGCATTAAACCACCGATAAACAAGGTAAAATCTAAGTTTCAAAAATCCTGCTGAACAAACTAAAATAGATAGAGGCCTGTACTTTTTAGAATTGATTACCCAATGTATCTGACCCATAAACGTGTATAATAATAATTTGTATCCCAACTACTGTGCTCGTAATCGCACATGAAGCGAAATAATAGCATTAAACCACCGATAAACAACGTAAAATCTAAGTTTCAAAAATCCTCCTGAACAAACTAACATAGATAGAGGGCTGTACTTTTTAGAATTAATTACCCAATGTATCTGACCCATAAACGTGTATAATAATAATTTGTATCCCAACTACTGTGCTCGTAATCGCACATGAAGCGAAATAATAGCATTAAACCACCGATAAACAACGTAAAATCTAAGTTTCAAAAATCCTCCTGAACAAACTAAAATAGATAGAGGGCTGTACTTTTTAGAATTAATTACCCAATGTATCTGACCCATAAACGTGTATAATAATAATTTGTATCCCAACTACTTTGCTCGTAATCGCACATGAAGCGAAATAATAGCATTAAACCACCGATAAACAACGTAAAATCTAAGTTTCAAAAATCCTCCTGAACAAACTAAAATAGATAGAGGGCTGTACTTTTTAGAATTAATTACCCAATGTATCTGACCCATAAACGTGTATAATAATAATTTGTATCCCAACTACTTTGCTCGTAATCGCACATGAAGCGAAATAATAACATTCAACCACCGATAAACAACGTAAAATCTAAGTTTCAAAAATCCTCCTGAACAAACTAAAATAGATAGAGGGCTGTACTTTTTAGAATTAATTACCCAATGTATCTGATCCATAAACGTGTATAATAATAATTTGTATCCCAACTACTTTGCTCGTAATCGCACATGAAGCGAAATAATAGCATTAAACCACCGATAAACAACGTAAAATCTAAGTTTCAAAAATCCTCCTGAACAAACTAAAATAGATAGAGGGCTGTACTTTTTAGAATTAATTACCCAATGTATCTGACCCATAAACGTGTATAATAATAATTTGTATCCCAACTACTGTGCTCGTAATCGCACATGAAGCGAAATAATAGCATTAAACCACCGATAAACAACGTAAAATCTAAGTTTCAAAAATCCTCCTGAACAAACTAAAATAGATAGAGGGCTGTACTTTTTAGAATTAATTACCCAATGTATCTGACCCATAAACGTGTATAATAGTAATTTGTATCCCAACTACTTTGCTCGTAATCGCACATGAAGCGAAATAATAGCATTAAACCACCGATAAACAACGTAAAATCTAAATTTCAAAAATCCTCCTGAACAAACTAAAATAGATAGAGGGCTGTACTTTTTAGAATTAATTACCCAATGTATCTGACCCATAAACGTGTATAATAATAATTTGTATCCCAACTACTGTGCTCGTAATCACACATGAAAAGAAATAATAGCATTAAACCACCGATAAACAACGTAAAATCTAAGTTTCAAAAATCCTCCTGAACAAACTAAAATAGATAGAGGGCTGTACTTTTTAGAATTAATTACCCAATGTATCTGACCCATAAACGTGTATAATAATAATTTGTATCCCAACTACTGTGCTCGTAATCGCACATGAAGCGAAATAATAGCATTAAACCACCGATAAACAACGTAAAATCTAAGTTTCAAAAATCCTCCTGAACAAACTAAAATAGATAGAGGGCTGTACTTTTTAGAATTAATTACCCAATGTATCTGACCCATAAACGTGTATAATAATAATTTGTATCCCAGCTACTGTGCTCGTAATCGCACATGAAGCGAAATAATAGCATTAAACCACCGATAAACAACGTAAAATCTAAGTTTCAAAAATCCTCCTGAACAAACTAAAATAGATAGAGGGCTGTACTTTTTAGAATTAATTACCCAATGTATCTGACCCATAAACGTGTATAATAATAATTTGTATCCCAACTACTTTGCTCGTAATCGCACATGAAGCGAAATAATAGCATTAAACCACCGATAAACAACGTAAACTCTAAGTTTCAAAAATCCTCCTGAACAAACTAAAATAGATAGAGGGCTGTACTTTTTAGAATTAATTACCCAATGTATCTGACCCATAAACGTGTATAATAATAATTTGTATCCCAACTACTGTGCTCGTAATCGCACATGAAGCGAAATAATAGCATTAAACCACCGATAAACAACGTAAAATCTAAGTTTCAAAAATCTTCCTGAACAAACTAAAATAGATAGAGGGCTGTACTTTTTAGAATTAATTACCCAATGTATCTGATCCATAAACGTATATAATAATAATTTGTATCCCAACTACTTTGCTCGTAATCGCACATGAAGCGAAATAATAACATTCAACCACCGATAAACAACGTAAAATCTAAGTTTCAAAAATCCTCCTGAACAAACTAAAATAGATAGAGGGCTGTACTTTTTAGAATTAATTACCCAATGTATCTGACCCATAAACGTGTATAATAATAATTTGTACCCCAACTACTGTGCTCGTAATCGCACATGAAGCGAAATAATAGCATTAAACCACCGATAAACAACGTAAAATCTAAGTTTCAAAAATCCTCCTGAACAAACTAAAATAGATAGAGGGCTGTACTTTTTAGAATTAATTACCCAATGTATCTGATCCATAAACGTATATAATAATAATTTGTATCCCAACTACTTTGCTCGTAATCGCACATGAAGCGAAATAATAACATTCAACCACCGATAAACAACGTAAAATCTAAGTTTCAAAAATCCTCCTGAACAAACTAAAATAGATAGAGGGCTGTACTTTTTAGAATTAATTACCCAATGTATCTGATCCATAAACGTGTATAATAATAATTTGTATCCAAACTACTTTGCTCGTAATAGCACATGAAGCGAAATAATAGCATTAAACCACCGATAAACAACGTAAAATCTAAGTTTCAAAAATCCTCCTGAACAAACTAAAATAGATAGAGGGCTGTACTTTTTAGAATTAATTACCCAATGTATCTGACCCATAAACGTGTATAATAATAATTTGTATCCCAACTACTGTGCTCGTAATCGCACATGAAGCGAAATAATAGCATTAAACCACCGATAAACAACGTAAAATCTAAGTTTCAAAAATCCTTCTGAACAAACTAAAATAGATAGAGGGCTGTACTTTTTAGAATTAATTACCCAATGTATCTGACCCATAAACGTGTATAATAATAATTTGTATCCCAACTACTGTGCTCGTAATCGCACATGAAGCGAAATAATAGCATTAAACCACCGATAAACAACGTAAAATCTAAGTTTCATAAATCCTCCTGAACAAACTAAAATAGATAGAGGGCTGTACTTTTTAGAATTAATTACCCAATGTATCTGACCCATAAACGTGTATAATAATAATTTGTATCCCAACTACTGTGCTCGTAATCGCACATGAAGCGAAATAATAGCATTAAACCACCGATAAACAACGTAAAATCTAAGTTTCAAAAATCCTCCTGAACAAACTAAAATAGATAGAGGGCTGTACTTTTTAGAATTAATTACCCAATGTATCCGACCCATAAACGTGTATAATAATAATTTGTATCCCAACTACTTTGCTCGTAATCGCACATGAAGCGAAATAATAGCATTAAACCACCGATAAACAACGTAAAATCTAAGTTTCAAAAATCCTCCTGAACAAACTAAAATAGATAGAGGGCTGTACTTTTTAGAATTAATTACCCAATGTATCTGACCCATAAACGTGTATAATAATAATTTGTATCCCAACTACTGTGCTCGTAATCGCACATGAAGCGAAATAATAGCATTAAACCACCGATAAACAACGTAAAATCTAAGTTTCAAAAATCCTCGTGAACAAACTAAAATAGATAGAGGGCTGTACTTTTTAGAATTAATTACCCAATGTATCTGACCCATAAACGTCTATAATAATAATTTGTATCCCAACTAATGTGCTCGTAATCGCACATGAAGCGAAATAATAGCATTAAACCACCGATAAACAACGTAAAATCTAAGTTTCAAAAATCCTCCTGAACAAACTAAAATAGATAGAGGGCTGTACTTTTTAGAATTAATTACCCAATGTATCTGACCCATAAACGTGTATTATAATAATTTGTATCCCAACTACTTTGCTCGTAATCGCACATGAAGCGAAATAATAGCATTAAACCACCGATAAACAACGTAAAATCTAAGTTTCAAAAATCCTCCTGAACAAACTAAAATAGATAGAGGGCTGTACTTTTTAGAATTAATTACCCAATGTATCTGACCCATAAACGTGTATAATAATAATTTGTATCCCCCAACTACTGTGCTCGTAATCGCACATGAAGCGAAATAATAGCATTAAACCACCGATAAACAACGTAAAATCTAAGTTTCAAAAATCCTCCTGAACAAACTAAAATAGATAGAGGGCTGTACTTTTTAGAATTAATTACCCAATGTATCTGACCCATAAACGTATATAATAATAATTTGTATCCCAACTACTTTGCTCGTAATCGCACATGAAGCGAAATAATAACATTCAACCACCGATAAACAACGTAAAATCTAAGTTTCAAAAATCCTCCTGAACAAACTAAAATAGATAGAGGGCTGTACTTTTTAGAATTAATTACCCAATGTATCTGATCCATAAACGTGTATAATAATAATTTGTATCCCAACTACTTTGCTCGTAATCGCACATGAAGCGAAATAATAGCATTAAACCACCGATAAACAACGTAAAATCTAAGTTTCAAAAATCCTCCTGAACAAACTAAAATAGATAGAGGGCTGTACTTTTTAGAATTAATTACCCAATGTATCTGACCCATAAACGTGTATAATAATAATTTGTATCCCAACTACTGTGCTCGTAAACGCACATGAAGCGAAATAATAGCATTAAACCACCGATAAACAACGTAAAATCTAAGTTTCAAAAATCCTCCTGAACAAACTAAAATAGATAGAGGGCTGTACTTTTTAGAATTAATTACCAAATGTATCTGACCCATAAACGTGTATAATAATAATTTGTATCCCAACTACTGTGCTCGTAATCGCACATGAAGCGAAATAATAGCATTAAACCACCGATAAACAACGTAAAATCTAAGTTTCAAAAATCCTCCTGAACAAACTAAAATAGATAGAGGGCTGTACTTTTTAGAATTAATTACCCAATGTATCTGACCCATAAACGTGTATAATAATAATTTGTATCCCAGCTACTGTGCTCGTAATCGCACATGAAGCGAAATAATAGCATTAAACCACCGATAAACAACGTAAAATCTAAGTTTCAAAAATCCTCCTGAACAAACTAAAATAGATAGAGGGCTGTACTTTTTAGAATTAATTACCCAATGTATCTGACCCATAAACGTGTATAATAATAATTTGTATCCCAACTACTGTGCTCGTAATCGCACATGAAGCGAAATAATAGCATTAAACCACCGATAAACAACGTAAAATCTAAGTTTCAAAAATCCTCCTGAACAAACTAAAATAGATAGAGGGCTGTACTTTTTAGAATTAATTACCCAATGTATCTGACCCATAAACGTGTATAATAATAATTTGTATCCCAACTACTTTACTCGTAATCGCACATGAAGCGAAATAATAGCATTAAACCACCGATAAACAACGTAAAATCTAAGTTTCAAAAATCCTCCTGAACAAACTAAAATAGATAGAGGGCTGTACTTTTTAGAATTAATTACCCAATGTATCTGATCCATAAACGTGTATAATAATAATTTGTATCCCAACTACTTTGCTCGTAATCGCACATGAAGCGAAATAATAGCATTAAACCACCGATAAACAACGTAAAATCTAAGTTTCAAAAATCCTCCTGAACAAACTAAAATAGATAGAGGGCTGTACTTGTTAGAATTAATTACCCAATGTATCTGACCCATAAACGTGTATAATAATAATTTGTATCCCAACTACTGTGCTCGTAATCACACATGAAGCGAAATAATAGCATTAAACCACCGATAAACAACGTAAAATCTAAGTTTCAAAAATCCTTCTGAACAAACTAAAATAGATAGAGGGCTGTACTTTTTAGAATTAATTACCCAATGTATCTGACCCATAAACGTGTATAATAATAATTTGTATCCCAACTACTGTGCTCGTAATCGCACATGAAGCGAAATAATAGCATTAAACCACCGATAAACAACGTAAAATCTAAGTTTCATAAATCCTCCTGAACAAACTAAAATAGATAGAGGGCTGTACTTTTTAGAATTAATTACCCAATGTATCTGACCCATAAACGTGTATAATAATAATTTGTATCCCAACTACTGTGCTCGTAATCGCACATGAAGCGAAATAATAGCATTAAACCACCGATAAACAACGTAAAATCTAAGTTTCAAAAATCCTCCTGAACAAACTAAAATAGATAGAGGGCTGTACTTTTTAGAATTAATTACCCAATGTATCCGACCCATAAACGTGTATAATAATAATTTGTATCCCAACTACTTTGCTCGTAATCGCACATGAAGCGAAATAATAGCATTAAACCACCGATAAACAACGTAAAATCTAAGTTTCAAAAATCCTCCTGAACAAACTAAAATAGATAGAGGGCTGTACTTTTTAGAATTAATTACCCAATGTATCTGACCCATAAACGTGTATAATAATAATTTGTATCCCAACTACTGTGCTCGTAATCGCACATGAAGCGAAATAATAGCATTAAACCACCGATAAACAACGTAAAATCTAAGTTTCAAAAATCCTCCTGAACAAACTAAAATAGATAGAGGGCTGTACTTTTTAGAATTAATTACCCAATGTATCTGACCCATAAACGTGTATAATAATAATTTGTATCCCAACTACTGTGCTCGTAATCGCACATGAAGCGAAATAATAGCATTAAACCACCGATAAACAACGTAAAATCTAAGTTTCAAAAATCCTCCTGAACAAACTAAAATAGATAGAGGGCTGTACTTTTTAGAATTAATTACCCAATGTATCTGACCCATAAACGTGTATTATAATAATTTGTATCCCAACTACTTTGCTCGTAATCGCACATGAAGCGAAATAATACCATTAAACCACCGATAAACAACGTAAAATCTAAGTTTCAAAAATCCTCCTGAACAAACTAAAATAGATAGAGGGCTGTACTTTTTAGAATTAATTACCCAATGTATCTGACCCATAAACGTGTATAATAATAATTTGTATCCCAACTACTGTGCTCGTAATCGCACATGAAGCGAAATAATAGCATTAAACCACCGATCAACAACGTAAAATCTAAGTTTCAAAAATCCTCCTGAACAAACTAAAATAGATAGAGGGCTGTACTTTTTAGAATTAATTACCCAATGTATCTGATCCATAAACGTATATAATAATAATTTGTATCCCAACTACTTTGCTCGTAATCGCACATGAAGCGAAATAATAACATTCAACCACCGATAAACAACGTAAAATCTAAGTTTCAAAAATCCTCCTGAACAAACTAAAATAGATAGAGGGCTGTACTTTTTAGAATTAATTACCCAATGTATCTGATCCATAAACGTATATAATAATAATTTGTATCCCAACTACTTTGCTCGTAATCGCACATGAAGCGAAATAATAACATTCAACCACCGATAAACAACGTAAAATCTACGTTTAAAAAATCCTCTTGAACAAACTAAAATAGATAGAGGGCTGTACTTTTTAGAATTAATTACCCAATGTATCTGATCCATAAACGTGTATAATAATAATTTGTATCCCAACTACTTTGCTGGTAATCGCACATGAAGCGAAATAATAACATTCAACCACCGATAAACAACGTAAAATCTAAGTTTCAAAAATCCTCCTGAACAAACTAAAATAGATAGAGGGCTGTACTTCTTAGAATTAATTACCCAATGTATCTGATCCATAAACGTGTATAATAATAATTTGTATCCCAACTACTTTGCTCGTAATCGCACACGAAGCGAAATAATAGCATTAAACCACCGATAAACAACGTAAAATCTAAGTTTCAAAAATCCTGCTGAACAAACTAAAATAGATAGAGGGCTGTACTTTTTAGAATTGATTACCCAATGTATCTGACCCATAAACGTGTATAATAATAATTTGTATCCCAACTACTGTGCTCGTAATCGCACATGAAGCGAAATAATAGCATTAAACCACCGATAAACAACGTAAAATCTAAGTTTCAAAAATCCTCCTGAACAAACTAAAATAGATAGAGGGCTGTACTTTTTAGAATTAATTACCCAATGTATCTGATCTATAAACGTGTATAATAATAATTTGTATCCCAACTACTTTGCCCGTAATCGCACATGAAGCGAAATAATAACATTCAACCACCGATAAACAACGTAAAACCTAAGTTTCAAAAATCTTCCTGAACAAACTAAAATAGATAGAGGGCTGTACTTTTTAGAATTAATTACCCAATGTATCTGATCCATAAACGTGTATAATAATAATTTGTATCCCAACTACTTTGCTGGTAATCGCACATGAAGCGAAATAATAACATTCAACCACCGATAAACAACGTAAAATCTAAGTTTCAAAAATCCTCCTGAACAAACTAAAATAGATAGAGGGCTGTACTTTTTAGAATTAATTACCCAATGTATCTGATCCATAAACGTGTATAATAATAATTTGTATCCCAACTACTTTGCTCGTAATCGCACATGAAGCGAAATAATACCATTAAACCACCGATAAACAACGTAAAATCTAAGTTTCAAAAATCCTCCTGAACAAACTAAAATAGATAGAGGGCTGTACTTTTTAGAATTAATTACCCAATGTATCTGACCCATAAACGTGTATAATAATAATTTGTATCCCAACTACTGTGCTCGTAATCGCACATGAAGCGAAATAATAGCATTAAACCACCGATCAACAACGTAAAATCTAAGTTTCAAAAATCCTCCTGAACAAACTAAAATAGATAGAGGGCTGTACTTTTTAGAATTAATTATCCAATGTATCTGATCCATAAACGTATATAATAATAATTTGTATCCCAACTACTTTGCTCGTAATCGCACATGAAGCGAAATAATAACATTCAACCACCGATAAACAACGTAAAATCTAAGTTTCAAAAATCCTCCTGAACAAACTAAAATAGATAGAGGGCTGTACTTTTTAGAATTAATTACCCAATGTATCTGATCCATAAACGTATATAATAATAATTTGTATCCCAACTACTTTGCTCGTAATCGCACATGAAGCGAAATAATAACATTCAACCACCGATAAACAACGTAAAATCTACGTTTAAAAAATCCTCCTGAACAAACTAAAATAGATAGAGGGCTGTACTTTTTAGAATTAATTACCCAATGTATCTGATCCATAAACGTGTATAATAATAATTTGTATCCAAACTACTTTGCTGGTAATCGCACATGAAGCGAAATAATAACATTCAACCACCGATAAACAACGTAAAATCTAAGTTTCAAACATCCTCCTGAACAAACTAAAATAGATAGAGGGCTGTACTTCTTAGAATTAATTACCCAATGTATCTGATCCATAAACGTGTATAATAATAATTTGTATCCCAACTACTTTGCTCGTAATCGCACACGAAGCGAAATAATAGCATTAAACCACCGATAAACAACGTAAAATCTAAGTTTCAAAAATCCTGCTGAACAAACTAAAATAGATAGAGGGCTGTACTTTTTAGAATTGATTACCCAATGTATCTGACCCATAAACGTGTATAATAATAATTTGTATCCCAACTACTGTGCTCGTAATCGCACATGAAGCGAAATAATAGCATTAAACCACCGATAAACAACGTAAAATCTAAGTTTCAAAAATCCTCCTGAACAAACTAAAATAGATATAGGGCTGTACTTTTTAGAATTAATTACCCAATGTATCTGACCCATAAACGTGTATAATAATAATTTGTATCCCAACTACTGTGCTCGTAATCGCACATGAAGCGAAATAATGGCATTAAACCACCGATAAACAACGTAAAATCTAAGTTTCAAAAATCCTCCTGAACAAACTAAAATAGATAGAGGGCTGTACTTTTTAGAATTAATTACCCAATGTATCTGACCCATAAACATGAATAATAATAATTTGTATCCCAACTACTGTGCTCGTAATCGCACATGAAGCGAAATAATAGCATTAAACCACCGATAAACAACGTAAAATCTAAGTTTCAAAAATCCTCCTGAGCAAACTAAAATAGATAGAGGGCTGTACTTTTTAGAATTAATTACCCAATGTATCTGATCCATAAACGTTTATAATAATAATTTGTATCCCAACTACTTTGCTGGTAGTCGCACATGAAACGAAATAATAACATTCAACCACCGATAAACAACGTAAAATCTAAGTTTCAAAAATCCTCCTGAACAAACTAAAATAGATAGAGGGCTGTACTTTTTAGAATTAATTACCCAATGTATCTGATCCATAAACGTGTATAATAATAATTTGTATCCCAACTACTTTGCTCGTAATCGCACATGAAGCGAAATAATAGCATTAAACCACCGATAAACAACGTAAAATCTAAGTTTCAAAAATCCTCCTGAACAAACTAAAATAGATAGAGGGCTGTACTTTTTAGAATTAATTACCCAATGTATCTGACCCATAAACGTGTATAATAATAATTTGTATCCCAACTACTGTGCTCGTAATCGCACATGAAGCGAAATAATAGCATTAAACCACCGATAAACAACGTAAAATCTAAGTTTAAAAAATCCTCCTGAACAAACTAAAATAGATAGAGGGCTGTACTTTTTAGAATTAATTACCCAATGTATCTGATCCATAAACGTATATAATAATAATTTGTATCCCAACTACTTTGCTCGTAATCGCACATGAAGCGAAATAATAACATTCAACCACCGATAAACAACGTAAAATCTAAGTTTCAAAAATCCTCCTGAACAAACTAAAATAGATAGAGGGCTGTACTTTTTAGAATTAATTACCCAATGTATCTGACCCATAAACGTGTATAATAATAATTGGTATCCCAACTACTGTGCTCGTAATCGCACATGAAGCGAAATAATAGCATTAAACCACCGATAAACAACGTAAAATCTAAGTTTCAAAAATCCTCCTGAACAAACTAAAATAGATAGAGGGCTGTACTTTTTAGAATTAATTACCCAGTGTATCTGACCCATAAACGTGTATAATAATAATTTGTATCCCAACTACTGTGCTCGTAATCGCACATGAAGCGAAATAATAGCATTAAACCACCGATAAACAACGTAAAATCTAAGTTTCAAAAATCCTCCTGAACAAACTAAAATAGATAGAGGGCTGTACTTTTTAGAATTAATTACCCAATGTATCTGATCCATAAACGTGTATAATAATAATTTGTATCCCAACTACTTTGCTGGTAATCGCACATGAAGCGAAATAATAGCATTAAACCACCGATAAACAACGTAAAATCTAAGTTTCAAAAATCCTCCTGAACAAACTAAAATAGATAGAGGGCTGTACTTTTTAGAATTAATTACCCAATGTATCTGACCCATAAACGTGTATAATAATAATTTGTATCCCAACTACTGTGCTCGTAATCGCACATGAAGCGAAATAATAGCATTAAACCACCGATAAACAACGTAAAATCTAAGTTTCAAAAATCCTCCTGAACAAACTAAAATAGATAGAGGGCTGTACTTTTTAGAATTAATTACCCAATGTATCTGATCCATAAACGTATATAATAATAATTTGTATCCCAACTACTTTGCTCGTAATCGCACATGAAGCGAAATAATAACATTCAACCACCGATAAACAACGTAAAATCTACGTTTAAAAAATCCTCCTGAACAAACTAAAATAGATAGAGGGCTGTACTTTTTAGAATTAATTACCCAATGTATCTGATCCATAAACGTGTATAATAATAATTTGTATCCCAACTACTTTGCTGGTAATCGCACATGAAGCGAAATAATAACATTCAACCACCGATAAACAACGTAAAATCTAAGTTTCAAAAATCCTCCTGAACAAACTAAAATAGATAGAGGGCTGTACTTTTTAGAATTAATTACCCAATGTATCTGATCCATAAACGTGTATAATAATAATTTGTATCCCAACTACTTTGCTCGTAATCGCACATGAAGCGAAATAATAGCATTAAACCACCGATAAACAACGTAAAATCTAAGTTTCAAAAATCCTGCTGAACAAACTAAAATAGATAGAGGGCTGTACTTTTTAGAATTGATTACCCAATGTATCTGACCCATAAACGTGTATAATAATAATATGTATCCCAACTACTGTGCTCGTAATCGCACATGAAGCGAAATAATAGCATTAAACCACCGATAAACAACGTAAAATCTAAGTTTCAAAAATCCTCCTGAACAAACTAAAATAGATAGAGGGCTGTACTTTTTAGAATTAATTACCCAATGTATCTGACCCATAAACGTGTATAATAATAATTTGTATCCCAACTACTGTGCTCGTAATCGCACATGAAGGGAAATAATGGCATTAAACCACCGATAAACAACGTAAAATCTAAGTTTCAAAAATCCACCTGAACAAACTAAAATAGATAGAGGGCTGTACTGTTAAGAATTAATTACCCAATGTATCTGACCCATAAACATGTATAATAATAATTTGTATCCCAACTACTGTGCTCGTAATCGCACATGAAGCGAAATAATAGCATTAAACCACCGATAAACAACGTAAAATCTAAGTTTAAAAAATCCTCCTGAGCAAACTAAAATAGATAGAGGGCTGTACTTTTTAGAATTAATTACCCAATGTATCTGATCCATAAACGTATATAATAATAATTTGTATCCCAACTACTTTGCTCGTAATCGCACATGAAGCGAAATAATAACATTCAACCACCGATAAACAACGTAAAATCTAAGTTTCAAAAATACTCCTGAACAAACTAAAATAGATAGAGGGCTGTACTTTTTAGAATTAATTACCCAATGTATCTGATCCATAAACGTGTATAATAATAATTTGTATCCCAACTACTTTGCTGGTAATCGCACATGAAGCGAAATAATAACATTCAACCACCGATAAACAACGTAAAATCTAAGTTTCAAAAATCCTCCTGAACAAACTAAAATAGATAGAGGGCTGTACTTTTTAGAATTAATTACCCAATGTATCTGATCCATAAACGTGTATAATAATAATTTGTATCCCAACTACTTTGCTCGTAATCGCACATTAAGCGAAATAATAGCATTAAACCATCGATAAACAACGTAAAATCTAAGTTTCAAAAATCCTCCTGAACAAACTAAAATAGATAGAGGGCTGTACTTTTTAGAATTAATTACCCAATGTATCTGACCCATAAACGTGTATAATAATAATTTGTATCCCAACTACTGTGCTCGTAATCGCACATGAAGCGAAATAATTGCATTAAACCACCGATAAACAACGTAAAATCTAAGTTTCAAAAATCCTCCTGAACAAACTAAAATAGATAGAGGGCTGTACTTTTTAGAATTAATTACCCAATGTATCTGACCCATAAACGTGTATAATAATAATTTGTATCCCAACTACTGTGCTCGTAATCGCACATGAAGCGAACTAATAGCATTAAACCACCGATAAACAACGTAAAATCTAAGTTTCAAAAATCCTCCTGAACAAACTAAAATAGGTAGAGGGCTGTACTTTTTAGAATTAATTACCCAATGTATCTGATCCATAAACGTATATAATAATAATTTGTATCCCAACTACTTTGCTCGTAATCGCACATGAAGCGAAATAATAACATTCAACCACCGATAAACAACGTAAAATCTAAGTTTCAAAAATCCTCCTGAACAAACTAAAATAGATAGAAGGCTGTACTTTTTAGAATTAATTACCCAATGCATCTGATCCATAAACGTGTATAATAATAATTTGTATCCAAACTACTTTGCTCGTAATCGCACATGAAGCGAAATAATAGCATTAAACCACCGATAAACAACGTAAAATCTAAGTTTCAAAAATCCTCCTGAACAAACTAAAATAGATAGAGGGCTGTACTTTTTAGAATTAATTACCCAATGTATCTGATCCATAAACGTATATAATAATAATTTGTATCCCAACTACTTTGCTCGTAATCGCACATGAAGCGAAATAATAACATTCAACCACCGATAAACAACGTAAAATCTACGTTTAAAAAATCCTCCTGAACAAACTAAAATAGATAGAGGGCTGTACTTTTTAGAATTAATTACCCAATGTATCTGATCCATAAACGTGTATAATAATAATTTGTATCCCAACTACTTTGCTGGTAATCGCACATGAAGCGAAATAATAACATTCAACCACCGATAAACAACGTAAAATCTAAGTTTCAAAAATCCTCCTGAACAAACTAAAATAGATAGAGGGCTGTACTTTTTAGAATTAATTACCCAATGTATCTGATCCATAAACGTGTATAATAATAATTTGTATCCCAACTACTTTGCTCGTAATCGCACATGAAGCGAAATAATAGCATTAAACCACCGATAAACAACGTAAAATCTAAGTTTCAAAAATCCTGCTGAACAAACTAAAATAGATAGAGGGCTGTACTTTTTAGAATTGATTACCCAATGTATCTGACCCATAAACGTGTATAATAATAATATGTATCCCAACTACTGTGCTCGTAATCGCACATGAAGCGAAATAATAGCATTAAACCACCGATAAACAACGTAAAATCTAAGTTTCAAAAATCCTCCTGAACAAACTAAAATAGATAGAGGGCTGTACTTTTTAGAATTAATTACCCAATGTATCTGACCCATAAACGTGTATAATAATAATTTGTATCCCAACTACTGTGCTCGTAATCGCACATGAAGGGAAATAATGGCATTAAACCACCGATAAACAACGTAAAATCTAAGTTTCAAAAATCCACCTGAACAAACTAAAATAGATAGAGGGCTGTACTGTTAAGAATTAATTACCCAATGTATCTGACCCATAAACATGTATAATAATAATTTGTATCCCAACTACTGTGCTCGTAATCGCACATGAAGCGAAATAATAGCATTAAACCACCGATAAACAACGTAAAATCTAAGTTTAAAAAATCCTCCTGAGCAAACTAAAATAGATAGAGGGCTGTACTTTTTAGAATTAATTACCCAATGTATCTGATCCATAAACGTATATAATAATAATTTGTATCCCAACTACTTTGCTCGTAATCGCACATGAAGCGAAATAATAACATTCAACCACCGATAAACAACGTAAAATCTAAGTTTCAAAAATACTCCTGAACAAACTAAAATAGATAGAGGGCTGTACTTTTTAGAATTAATTACCCAATGTATCTGATCCATAAACGTGTATAATAATAATTTGTATCCCAACTACTTTGCTGGTAATCGCACATGAAGCGAAATAATAACATTCAACCACCGATAAACAACGTAAAATCTAAGTTTCAAAAATCCTCCTGAACAAACTAAAATAGATAGAGGGCTGTACTTTTTAGAATTAATTACCCAATGTATCTGATCCATAAACGTGTATAATAATAATTTGTATCCCAACTACTTTGCTCGTAATCGCACATTAAGCGAAATAATAGCATTAAACCATCGATAAACAACGTAAAATCTAAGTTTCAAAAATCCTCCTGAACAAACTAAAATAGATAGAGGGCTGTACTTTTTAGAATTAATTACCCAATGTATCTGACCCATAAACGTGTATAATAATAATTTGTATCCCAACTACTGTGCTCGTAATCGCACATGAAGCGAAATAATTGCATTAAACCACCGATAAACAACGTAAAATCTAAGTTTCAAAAATCCTCCTGAACAAACTAAAATAGATAGAGGGCTGTACTTTTTAGAATTAATTACCCAATGTATCTGACCCATAAACGTGTATAATAATAATTTGTATCCCAACTACTGTGCTCGTAATCGCACATGAAGCGAACTAATAGCATTAAACCACCGATAAACAACGTAAAATCTAAGTTTCAAAAATCCTCCTGAACAAACTAAAATAGGTAGAGGGCTGTACTTTTTAGAATTAATTACCCAATGTATCTGATCCATAAACGTATATAATAATAATTTGTATCCCAACTACTTTGCTCGTAATCGCACATGAAGCGAAATAATAACATTCAACCACCGATAAACAACGTAAAATCTAAGTTTCAAAAATCCTCCTGAACAAACTAAAATAGATAGAAGGCTGTACTTTTTAGAATTAATTACCCAATGCATCTGATCCATAAACGTGTATAATAATAATTTGTATCCAAACTACTTTGCTCGTAATCGCACATGAAGCGAAATAATAGCATTAAACCACCGATAAACAACGTAAAATCTAAGTTTCAAAAATCCTCCTGAACAAACTAAAATAGATAGAGGGCTGTACTTTTTAGAATTAATTACCCAATGTATCTGACCCATAAACGTGTATAATAATAATTTGTATCCCAACTACTGTGCTCGTAATCGCACATGAAGGGAAATAATAGCATTAAACCACCGATAAACAACGTAAAATCTAAGTTTCAAAAATCCTCCTGAACAAACTAAAATAGATAGAGGGCTGTACTTTTTAGAATTAATTACCCAATGTATCTGACCCATAAACGTGTATAATAATAATTTGTATCCCAACTACTGTGCTCGTAATCGCACATGAAGCGAAATAATAGCATTAAACCACCGATAAACAACGTAAAATCTAAGTTTCAAAAATCCTCCTGAACAAACTAAAATAGATAGAGGGCTGTACTTTTTAGAATTAATTACCCAATGTATCTGACCCATAAACGTGTATAATAATAATTTGTATCCCAACTACTGTGCTCGTAATCGCACATGAAGCGAAATAATAGCATTAAACCACCGATAAACAACGTAAAATCTAAGTTTCAAAAATCCTCCTGAACAAACTAAAATAGATAGAGGGCTGTACTTTTTAGAATTAATTACCCAATGTATCTGACCCATAAACGTGTATAATAATAATTTGTATCCCAACTACTTTGCTCGTAATCGCACATGAAGCGAAATAATAGCATTAAACCACCGATAAACAACGTAAAATCTAAGTTTCAAAAATCCTCCTGAACAAACTAAAATAGATAGAGGGCTGTACTTTTTAGAATTAATTACCCAATGTATCTGACCCATAAACGTGTATAATAATAATTTGTATCCCAACTACTGTGCTCGTAATCGCACATGAAGCGAAATAATAGCATTAAACCACCGATAACCAACGTAAAATCTAAGTTTCAAAAATCCTCCTGAACAAACTAAAATAGATAGAGGGCTGTACTTTTTAGAATTAATTATCCAATGTATCTGACCCATAAACGTGTATAATAATAATTTGTATCCCAACTACTGTGCTCGTAATCGCACATGAAGCGAAATAATAGCATTAAACCACCGATAAACAACGTAAAATCTAAGTTTCAAAAATCCTCCTGAACAAACTAAAATAGATAGAGGGCTGTACTTTTTAGAATTAGTTACCCAATGTATCTGACCCATAAACGTGTATAATAATAATTTGTATCCCAACTACTTTGCTCGTAATCGCACATGAAGCGAAATAATAGCATTAAACCACCGATAAACAACGTAAAATCTAAGTTTCAAAAATCCTCCTGAACAAACTAAAATAGATAGAGGGCTGTACTTTTTAGAATTAATTATCCAATGTATCTGATCCATAAACGTATATAATAATAATTTGTATTCCAACTACTTTGCTCGTAATCGCACATGAAGCGAAATAATAACATTCAACCACCGATAAACAACGTAAAATCTAAGTTTCAAAAATCCTCCTGAACAAACTAAAATAGATAGAGGGCTGTACTTTTTAGAATTAATTACCCAATGTATCTGATCCATAAACGTGTATAATAATAATTTGTATCCCAACTACTTTGCTCGTAATCGCACATGAAGCGAAATAATAGCATTAAACCACCGATAAACAACGTAAAATCTAAGTTTCAAAAATCCTGCTGAACAAACTAAAATAGATAGAGGGCTGTACTTTTTAGAATTGATTACCCAATGTATCTGACCCATAAACGTGTATAATAATAATATGTATCCCAACTACTGTGCTCGTAATCGCACATGAAGCGAAATAATAGCATTAAACCACCGATAAACAACGTAAAATCTAAGTTTCAAAAATCCTCCTGAACAAACTAAAATAGATAGAGGGCTGTACTTTTTAGAATTAATTACCCAATGTATCTGACCCATAAACGTGTATAATAATAATTTGTATCCCAACTACTGTGCTCGTAATCGCACATGAAGGGAAATAATGGCATTAAACCACCGATAAACAACGTAAAATCTAAGTTTCAAAAATCCACCTGAACAAACTAAAATAGATAGAGGGCTGTACTGTTAAGAATTAATTACCCAATGTATCTGACCCATAAACATGTATAATAATAATTTGTATCCCAACTACTGTGCTCGTAATCGCACATGAAGCGAAATAATAGCATTAAACCACCGATAAACAACGTAAAATCTAAGTTTAAAAAATCCTCCTGAGCAAACTAAAATAGATAGAGGGCTGTACTTTTTAGAATTAATTACCCAATGTATCTGATCCATAAACGTATATAATAATAATTTGTATCCCAACTACTTTGCTCGTAATCGCACATGAAGCGAAATAATAACATTCAACCACCGATAAACAACGTAAAATCTAAGTTTCAAAAATACTCCTGAACAAACTAAAATAGATAGAGGGCTGTACTTTTTAGAATTAATTACCCAATGTATCTGATCCATAAACGTGTATAATAATAATTTGTATCCCAACTACTTTGCTGGTAATCGCACATGAAGCGAAATAATAACATTCAACCACCGATAAACAACGTAAAATCTAAGTTTCAAAAATCCTCCTGAACAAACTAAAATAGATAGAGGGCTGTACTTTTTAGAATTAATTACCCAATGTATCTGATCCATAAACGTGTATAATAATAATTTGTATCCCAACTACTTTGCTCGTAATCGCACATTAAGCGAAATAATAGCATTAAACCATCGATAAACAACGTAAAATCTAAGTTTCAAAAATCCTCCTGAACAAACTAAAATAGATAGAGGGCTGTACTTTTTAGAATTAATTACCCAATGTATCTGACCCATAAACGTGTATAATAATAATTTGTATCCCAACTACTGTGCTCGTAATCGCACATGAAGCGAAATAATTGCATTAAACCACCGATAAACAACGTAAAATCTAAGTTTCAAAAATCCTCCTGAACAAACTAAAATAGATAGAGGGCTGTACTTTTTAGAATTAATTACCCAATGTATCTGACCCATAAACGTGTATAATAATAATTTGTATCCCAACTACTGTGCTCGTAATCGCACATGAAGCGAACTAATAGCATTAAACCACCGATAAACAACGTAAAATCTAAGTTTCAAAAATCCTCCTGAACAAACTAAAATAGGTAGAGGGCTGTACTTTTTAGAATTAATTACCCAATGTATCTGATCCATAAACGTATATAATAATAATTTGTATCCCAACTACTTTGCTCGTAATCGCACATGAAGCGAAATAATAACATTCAACCACCGATAAACAACGTAAAATCTAAGTTTCAAAAATCCTCCTGAACAAACTAAAATAGATAGAAGGCTGTACTTTTTAGAATTAATTACCCAATGCATCTGATCCATAAACGTGTATAATAATAATTTGTATCCAAACTACTTTGCTCGTAATCGCACATGAAGCGAAATAATAGCATTAAACCACCGATAAACAACGTAAAATCTAAGTTTCAAAAATCCTCCTGAACAAACTAAAATAGATAGAGGGCTGTACTTTTTAGAATTAATTACCCAATGTATCTGACCCATAAACGTGTATAATAATAATTTGTATCCCAACTACTGTGCTCGTAATCGCACATGAAGGGAAATAATAGCATTAAACCACCGATAAACAACGTAAAATCTAAGTTTCAAAAATCCTCCTGAACAAACTAAAATAGATAGAGGGCTGTACTTTTTAGAATTAATTACCCAATGTATCTGACCCATAAACGTGTATAATAATAATTTGTATCCCAACTACTGTGCTCGTAATCGCACATGAAGCGAAATAATAGCATTAAACCACCGATAAACAACGTAAAATCTAAGTTTCAAAAATCCTCCTGAACAAACTAAAATAGATAGAGGGCTGTACTTTTTAGAATTAATTACCCAATGTATCTGACCCATAAACGTGTATAATAATAATTTGTATCCCAACTACTGTGCTCGTAATCGCACATGAAGCGAAATAATAGCATTAAACCACCGATAAACAACGTAAAATCTAAGTTTCAAAAATCCTCCTGAACAAACTAAAATAGATAGAGGGCTGTACTTTTTAGAATTAATTACCCAATGTATCTGACCCATAAACGTGTATAATAATAATTTGTATCCCAACTACTTTGCTCGTAATCGCACATGAAGCGAAATAATAGCATTAAACCACCGATAAACAACGTAAAATCTAAGTTTCAAAAATCCTCCTGAACAAACTAAAATAGATAGAGGGCTGTACTTTTTAGAATTAATTACCCAATGTATCTGACCCATAAACGTGTATAATAATAATTTGTATCCCAACTACTGTGCTCGTAATCGCACATGAAGCGAAATAATAGCATTAAACCACCGATAACCAACGTAAAATCTAAGTTTCAAAAATCCTCCTGAACAAACTAAAATAGATAGAGGGCTGTACTTTTTAGAATTAGTTACCCAATGTATCTGACCCATAAACGTGTATAATAATAATTTGTATCCCAACTACTTTGCTCGTAATCGCACATGAAGCGAAATAATAGCATTAAACCACCGATAAACAACGTAAAATCTAAGTTTCAAAAATGCTCCTGAACAAACTAAAATAGATAGAGGGCTGTACTTTTTAGAATTAATTATCCAATGTATCTGATCCATAAACGTATATAATAATAATTTGTATTCCAACTACTTTGCTCGTAATCGCACATGAAGCGAAATAATAACATTCAACCACCGATAAACAACGTAAAATCTAAGTTTCAAAAATCCTCCTGAACAAACTAAAATAGATAGAGGGCTGTACTTTTTAGAATTAATTATCCAATGTATCTGATCCATAAACGTGTATAATAATAATTTGTATCCCAACTACTTTTCTCGTAATCGCACACGAAGCGAAATAATAACATTCAACCACCGATAAACAACGTAAAATCTAAGTTTCAAAAATCCTCCTGAACAAACTAAAATAGATAGATCACCACAAAAATACGAAACTGCCAAATTTAAACATAGGCTCTATCTCCACTAATAAGCGAGATCCCATGGTCAGCCTCGACATTGAATCCCTCGGTATTTTTCGTTCTCAGACTTGATGTGGCGTGACATTCCGTATAGTGCGAATATACTTTAATAAGCTGAATTTTATTAACCAACTTGGAGGTGCCAATTTTTCCCACATCCGATCCTACCAAGGATTGTTGTGGTTGAATTATAAAAGTTTTACGGGCCGCCAGTCAACTCAGTATGCATAGATTTTGTTTTATGGTGTTATGGCAAATGCCGGTTTTATTGTCGCCGCATTTACGTTTCCTGCGGGATATTTTTATTGGCGAAATTGATTTAGCCGGAAACGATGGAATGTAAATATATTTCAGCCGGTCACGCCATACACCAGTCTCGTTCCTTATGAATACAAGATTATTTTCCCCAGTATAAGTTATGCGTTGTTTTAATATTTGTGATACATACGCCATCAGTTTTAGGTAAAGGAAACACTGAAATTTCCAGCACAAAGGTCTAGGTGGCACATTTAAAATACACTTGTACTTGAAATGGCACTAAAACCACGACTAAAATTAAAGTTTGTAAAGTGTTTTCAATATTTTGAAACTTAATAATAAAATTATAAACCCCTAACCACAACAAGTATTTTAGAAACCTAAATACGTATTTCAGCAACTATGTTGCCATCTTCAGTAGAACCTAAAAAGAGGAAAAGAGAGATTAGAACTTCATAGTATCTTTACTGGATATTGTCCAAGCAAATCACTAGTGGAAGTGACGTCCATGTTAAAAATTACCCTATATATACCATTTGTTGTTCACACCTCAGTGAATTTTGATCATTGAAGCGTAAAAAACAAGTTTTAATTAAAGCAGGTCAAACAATGGCGAACTACGTATAGGACCCCTGTCTGAATTTATTAATTTATCTCTATTCAAGTGAATAAAGATACTTTCCAAGCTGTTTAGTTCCCTATTATTTGACACAGCTTTTACAAGTTTTAAGTCATCTACAACTACTTTATGACCTGTGTCTAAAATATGTTGAGCCACACTAGATTTTTCAAAACGATTATATTTAAAATGAGCTACATGTTCTTTGAACCTAGTTAAAATTGTTCTTCTAGTCTGGCCTACGTATTCTTTTTCACAGTCATGACATTTGATACAATATATACCAGATTTATCAAGTACATCTACCTTATCCTTTGGGTTTCCAAGAAGGTTTTTTATGCTATTATGAGTCGAATATGCTATACAGAGATTTTGTGATGTAAAAATACTTCTCAAACCCCTTGTATATGCACAATCGAACGGTATTTTAACATATTTCTTCTTTTCTACAGACAAAATATTTAAAGTAGATATTTGATTTACATACATTTTTTTTTATTCGGCTTCTTAATCATTCTATCAACTATTTTCTCAGGGTACTCATTATGTATGACAACATTCTTAATAAACAATAATTCTTGCTGATATCTATCTGCGGACAATGGAAATTTCAATAACCTATTTACTAAACAACTAATAAAAGACAATTTTTGTTGAAAAGGATGCAGCGAATCATTAGGGATAAACCTGATTGTGTTAGTATCTTTCCGATACACGTCAATTTCTATTATATTTTTGCTATTCCTGACTACCAGAGTATCTAAAAATGGAAGTTGGCCGTTAACTTCTTGTTCTACAGTAAAGTTAATGGTGTTGAATTTAGAGTTCTAAACGAAAAGAAAATCTTGAATACTGCACTTCTTGGTATCAAAAATGGCAAAAATATCGTCGACATACCTAGCCCAAGTCTTAGGGAAATATGGTGCTATAGACTTTACATTGGTTTCAAATTTTTTACTTTTCCTCTTTTTAGGTTCTACCGAAGATGCAACATAGTTGCTGAAATATGTATTTAGGTTTCTAAAATACTTGTTGTGGTTAGGGGTTTATAATTTTATTATTAAGTTCGCCACAGTCTCCAAATATTGTCATTTTGAAACTTGTTACCACAAACCTAGTTCACGCGACCAACACTAGGTGTCACAAACTCAGCTTTCACTTAAGGTACTAAGTAGGGGATAATTCAATCTTTGCGGAGAGATATAATCCCTACTTCCACACCACGGAGCTTGCCTATACGCTCTAGATATTATGTATGGCATAAGAGCCAGCGTTAAGTTACTTCGCTTGCGTGTTTATTAATATCAAGTTTGTTTTTAACTGAAATCTAAAGCTCCTCAATGTTTTAGTAAGGATTATCTCTTTAGAACTCGCCTATACTGTGTTCAATATTAGATTTTTTGAAATTATTATTGTTTATTAATTTTATGACCGTTTTTATAAAAACATCTCTTTTTCGTTTGTCTTCCATTTGTTTACGTATTCACTATGTATATGTGATACGATCACACGTTTGTCTACTGACTCCTTCATTTAATTTAATTGTATATTGAAAACCATTCTATTTTCACTTTATAATAAAGTATATAACTTTACACAGCTTACATATCTATTAGGTACGCATTGTACGGAAATATATCCATGAAATCTGGTGTTTTATATCCTAACATTAAGTGCCTTGCGGTTCGAAGTAAATTTCGCTAAGTCGAAAGTGGACGTAAAGTCATTTCGCGCGTCGGCTTTGAATACGTGATTAATTTTAAGGGTCGCGTCGAGCCGTTTATTTCTCACTCAGTGCTAACGCTAAACGATTGCCGAACCTGGGAAATACAATTTAAAAAAGGTTCGCCGCCGAGCCCTTTCCATATTTCACACACCTTAACGCCCTATTTACCTCGCGCTTTACCGCCCGCTAAAAACGGCCAAATTATCCCCCGTAACGCGTCTGGCAGTTTATAATTTTCGGATAAACCGTCGCCGAAAATCCGAGGGAAATACGTTTTTGACGAAAATCGGTATTTGAGCTGTCTCGTCCTTCATTTTGGTCAGCTAAATGTATTTTCATGATTTATTACACGTTAATTATGTTTAATTAAACTTTGAAACGTGTCTCTCATGGTTTAAATGTCGACAAAAAAAAACTCGACACAATGAGACTGGAGAGAAATATACAATATGTTTAATAATTTACAAAGGAGCAAAGATTCAGTGACAATAATGACAAAATTTCTAATTTTATGTTTTTAGTTATTATCCTTGAATAACTAGGAAAAAACAATTGCATATCGAAAAGGTGGGATCGATAAATTACGGACTCAGTAAATTAATAATTTATTTTAAATATCACTGATTATTTTTGCATCAGATATACAAAATTGGACCATCGTATAGATCACAACAGCTCTTTTATCATATATTTGTGTACATAGAAGCAAATTAAAAAAAAAATATTGAAACCTATTTCGCATTTTTAATTTTAGCACTCAGATTATAAATCTGGCACCGAAAAATAATAAATTAGATTATTAAAGATCATTAAATACGTAATTATAATCACCTTCTCTATCACATATACCGATAGTTTTCAATACCAATTAACATTTTTATTATAAATTTCTCAGAACGTTATTCTTCATAAGTGTCTGGATTATCTTAACTCTAAAATGCAATTAAAAGATTTTTATTATTTCACTGTTTTGCATTGATAGTGTTTATTGCGTTTACTTTTACCAGTCAGAGGTAAATAAATTTCTCAGTCCTGCTTGCATACTTTTCTGTCAGTCTTATTGACATATTAAGTTGAAGAAAATCCACGGTTGTAATATTAGACCTATGAACAAACAATTTATTTACTTATTTTTATTGTCATCCTGGTATAGATTAAAATAAAATTAAAATTGCAGGGATATAGTGTAGAATTTTTTTAAAATTCTTTTGTGGAATTTTTGATATTTTCATCTTCTTTTGTTTTTATCTGTAATGAAATCTGACAATAAGATTTGCTATTTCATAATTTCATAATTTAGTTAAAGAATTTCAGGATAAGATTACATTTAAACCAACTATTCACTAAACCATGAGTTTCCATTATTTAAATGAAAAAAAAAAAATAGTTCAGCAAATTTAACCTACCACGCTGTTAGGTTGAATCAAAATCTGGACTTATACAGACTGCAAAAAAGAATTTTCTAATCAAGATCCTTGACCTCACCAAGACAACAGTTTTCCAGAAAATAAAACTTTCCTCTTATAAAAATCTTCCTGTACTAATATCTATGCAGTCTCAAATATCACAGCAAAAACATCAAACAGATTCAGACACAAAGCCCACACAGATTACGCGACAATATGACGGCATTACGTCGGCTTCAAACACGAAAATTATGACCGAGCTCTTTAAGATTCATCATCGGAAACGTTTTAAATTTTAAATTATGCAAAGCGCAGTGTTTGTAGTACCTTTTCTGCATCGCGTTGCAGCTCGATTTCGCTTTGCTTTCTTTACGGTGGATGGACTCACCTATCTCCCTCTCTCTCTCTCTCACACCTCCCACCCTGACGTTGTTAGGGGCTGCGGATCGTAAAATTCGGGAAGTCAGGCAGCCTGTCCGCATTAAGATTCGCGTGAATGCCGCTTGTGTTCGGACTCTGCCGCCTTCTGCACATTAAATCAATCCCTCAACATCTTATTTTGCTCTATTATTCTTCCCCCTTAGTACTGGGAAGGATTGAAAGGCTGACTGCGAGCACTGTGGGGAAAATAGAGCGCGATAAAGCCGGTTAACAAGACCAAACTAATGCTGAATTTCTGCTACATACGCGGTTGGACCTGGAGTAATCAATTTATCTAACACTTGGGTAAACGCTGTATATTTAAGTGATTGACTATGGTAGACTTGTTGTTTGAGTTGCTTGATATAAATTTAAAAAAAGCTGACGCGATTATAACAGCACGTTTACAACAAATTTTCAGTAAAGAACCTATGATAATAATAATAATAATGATATTTATTTAGTTAAAAGAAACTAATAATCACAATAAATTTGGTTTCCTAAGTAATAAACTTATCAACTACTTAAAATTAGCCAATACATGAACCCGACATGATATTTTAAAAAGACTTAGCGAACTACTGTTTTTTATATCACTTGGCAGGGTATTAAAATCTTCAGTGCTTTATAATAAAATGAATTTTGTGTGCTGCTTTTTGTATATTTTGGTAATCTGAAGTGGTCCTTTTGCCGAGTATTGTATTCATGCTGCTGACTATTGTATGTTAAATAATTACTCATATAATTTGGGAGTTTATTATTTATGCATTTATATACCAATGTGAGTGCCTGATATACCGTTCCTTGTTTAACATTCAAAAAATTTAATTTACTCAGCATGGACTCGACACTGGTTAACCTGGAGCTTTGTAATAAAATTCTGAGTGCTCGATTTTGTTGTACTTGAATCTTTTTAATGTCTTTGTCTGTACACAAAAATATTATACTGCTGCAATAGTAAAAATATGGTTCTATAATCGTACAAAGATACAAAGATATTCTAGCTTTTAATGTAAGTTTATTAGATATTCTTCCTAAGTAGCTAATCTTTCGACTCACCTTTTTAACTATATATTCCATATTACTCGTAAATTTCAAACTATTATCTAAAATGACACCTAGATATTTAAATTCGACCACTATCTCAACAACTGTGTTATCGATAACTATGTCTGGTGTAGGGTTTACCGAATTTCTATTTCCCAATACCATAGCTTTTGTTTTCAATACATTCAAACATAATTTATTTTCTTTATACCAATTCGATATCGATATAAGTTCGGTGTTTAATGTCGCGATTACATCAGGTAAGTTATCTCCTGCAATTGATATTAGTATATCGTCTGCAAATAGGTGCATATCACAAGATTTAACTTGTGAAGCAACATCGTTTATGTACAAATTAAATAATGAAATGAACAAATTTCAAAAAAGGCGGCAATTGAAACAACAGAAAAGAGGATTTCTATGCTAAATAAAAATATCCAATAACTAGCAGCGGATGCAACTAACTTCGCCGAACGTACAAATTCAAATCTACAAATACGCTCGGCTCTCAGAGTTCGATACGCTCGGAAAGACTCTGAAAGCGTATATAAAATAATTTTTCAATTTTGCCCGGTAATCGGACGGTGTATTCAGATGGTTCCTCCCGCTTAACCCCTTACCTCCCGTTACCCCCGCGCCCTAACACAAATATGATCACGTAATGGCAGCGATCCGTTGGAACAAGTATAAGGGAAACGATAAGGGTTCGAGTTGTAACATAAGACGAAATATTTATTCCAATCTATTCCGGCGAAGAGCGGTGCTTCGCATATCGACGGGGAGCTTTTCGCTCAGAACCCTTCGTTCCACAGATTGTATCGTTAAATACACATTTCATGACCTACCCAGGGCATCTCTGAACTCTAATTTGTGTAAAAGGAGGAAGTAGATCGAGGGGCTCTTCAATTATTTGTCACCAAAGTCTTTTTATGCTGATTTTTCTTCATTGCCTCCCATCTGTTTTCTTTTTTAAATTACAAATAAAGTTGAATAACAAAATATAGAGCTAGAGAATTGATTTTAAAGCCATTTAATAAACAGGAAACAAAATCAGATCAGGAAGAAAATGAGTCTAGTGAATTAATAAACAGCTTGAGTGTATAGTACAAGGTTCTACTTTGGGGCCTGTTTTGTTTAATAAGATATGGCTTCAGTTACGATAATATAACCTTACGATAAGTATCTACTTACTCTGGGATCAACATACTAGAAAAATAAGTCCTCATTATTGTTTAGTGTCCACCTTATTATCGATTTTCAAAATAATTTCGTCCTCAAAGTATTCACTTTGTGTTTTGCTTATGAACATAATAATACATCATTCACTATATTTTTTTATTTGATGGCAGGCAATTCCTTAGTCTTTAAAACACAATTAAACAAGCGGAAGCTTTTTCTAAAACTCCCCTAATTACAGTTTTTTTTGAAATCCAGCATATGAACAGAAAATTATAAACTGGGAACACTGCTTAATACCGTGTATACGAATTTACACGAATTAAAATGAACCTTGGAGACCATTTTTGGCAAAAATTCATTAAAAAATTTGATGTGTGCGAATGTTTACGTGCTTATCCGCTTCCATGAAAATTTTGTTCGCCATCTTTATTACACAAAACTGAAGAAAACTAAAACGCCAATTTCTAGAAGAAGCTCTAAATGCAACTTGAACAAAAATAGAAATTTTTGTATCAAGTGGTATACGAGGAAAAAAATTGGAAAGATGAGAACTTAAGAACAGAAGTCCACTGTGGACAGACAAGACGGCTATTTCTGATTACTACATTATTATTTAGTGTACACTGTAGGCACAAAAAAACGGTACAAATTTTTAATCACTCGTATTTCCAATAATATTTAGTCAATTCAAATATTTCTTTAAAAAACGAATTCCTTGTAGTGTGAGTCATTTCAAAACTTGCAAAAACGAGTTTGTTTGATCTTGAACAAATGGAGAATCTATAAGCATCAATCAAAATTACATATTTCAAAAGAATAGTAATTAATATTGAAAAGTAATTACAAGCGGAGAATGTTTTTAAAAATATGTAATTAAAAATATGTTTAAAGCGTATTCTATTTATTTATTTTTGTCACAAGACCACTAATTATTATTATAATTTCATTTTGTATTAAAGACATAATTTATTATTGGTTATTACAGTCATATGTAGTCTAAAACTTAACACGATAAGTTATTTCGCTAGCAGTACGGCGCGGCGTAGTGCTTGAAAACAACTTTTTGCTGGGCAAAAGAATGTATTTTTCTGTGCCACATTTATTCACAACGTTATTCAACGCTATTTATCTCATATATTTTCATAAAATGCGTGACCGAAGAAATTCCAGGTATGAAACGCAACCTTTTTCTGCGTTTCGCAAACTTAAAACGATTTTTCTCGAATATAATGTTTTCAACTCCACACTGTGGGCAAAAAAGGTAGGTACAAATTTTCAATCACTCGTATTTCCAATAATATTTAGTCGATTCAAATAATTCTTAAAAAAAACGAATTCCTTGTAGTGTGAAGATTGAAACAATACCAAACTGGCAATAACAGAACGTTTCAATCCAAAATTATCTTGCTTTATGTTTGGCTATGCAACATTTCTGATAATATCGGGTCAAATTAATGTGAAATGAAAGGTGTATTAAAATCAATGGGTGACCATATTTGTCTTGTTTTGGTAAGAAACGACACTAGCTATCTTATAGCATCGTATACAGAGTGAGTTTTTTCTTATACAGGGAGAAATATTTAAACACTGTTTTTTTATTCTTTTTAGTAAAAGCTAATGGAATATGACGTTTGCAACAAAAACATTGCAACGGCAAGAGAAATCTAACTGTGTACTTGAGTTATCTTTAATGATCGTGGAGAAACGGAATGTTTGAATTTATCATTTCACCACCATCTTTAAAGATAACTCAAGTTCGCAATTGGATTTTTCGTGCCTATGCAATGGAATTGTTTTTTTTTTAATTTATGCAAACGTCCAATTCAACCGTTTTTGTGTGTAAAACAGCAAAAGTGCGAAGTTTCAAAATTTCACCTTGTATGCTTAAAAAATCAGCTTGTATACGATGCTATAAAATCTCTACTATTCCTTTAGACCAAAACAAAACAAATGTCATTACCTAACTATTAGTTTCATTACACCTTTCATTTCACATTCAATTGACCCGATATTATCAGAAATGTTGCAGAGCCATACATAAAGCAACATTACTTTGGATTAAAACGTTCAATTATTGCAAATATGGTACGTTTTCAACCTTCATAATATAAGCAACTAGCTTATCAAAGAAATGTTTGAATTTACTTAATATCTTTGGAAATATGAGCAATTGAAAATTTGTGCCGTTTTTTTTTGTCCACAGTATATATTTCTGTATGTATATGAATGTATTATATAAGAGATATTGATACAGAAGAAAATAAAGCATTGATGTCAAATGTATCATGTAAATTAAGAGGTTTTCTCTGTTATAGTCACTGTCATTAAAAAACAACTAATTAAACTGTTTGTTATTATTGACTACTGACCATAACACACATAACACGGTTTTAAATCCACCAATATTGTTATGCGCGCAACAACAAAACATGTATTATTTACCCTTGCTTGACTCATTTTTCAATTTCTTATTTTATCGAATCTGCATTATTTAGTTCAGTAGAATTATATTGATTGAACACCGAACGCGCGGATACTTTTTGCGGACCGAAATTTATGAAAATTCGATAAATATCGGTCGCCCGTAAATGGAAACATTAACGGGGAGGCCTTTGGCCGTCGCCCGGACGCGATTTCGGCTGCTCAACGTTCGCTACCGCGTGCACATTAGCCAGTATCAATATTGTAGCCTTTATGGTTGGGCATAAAGCCCATAATTGATAATTGAAACCTGATACATAATTAAAGCATTTTGACGTTTAAACGGGAGCGCGCTCGAGGCTAATTTAAATTTTAAATCAGCGGAAATGGACGCGTAATTAGAATTTATAGTTAAAACCATTATGATTTATACTTGCACTTAAAATAAATCCCAACCGGGCATTAGTAGTATTGCACCCAGCGCGCGCCGGCTAAAACTATTTACAATATTTTGTTGTTCAGTTGACCGTCTGCCGCACAATTTGACCGGCGCAACGCATTACTGATCATAATATATTATTATTAATAGGTATTATTTATTTGCAGTGGTTCTCTGCGACCTGCATTAAAATTTCATTGAAAAATTTTCAATTATGTGCACCTATGGTCAATGTAAAACCTTTTTTTAAATTTAATTTAAAATAATGGTTTTTGATGTTAATTTTTTTATCTTAAATCATTTAAATTTATTCAATTTTTTCAATATCGACGAGGAAGTATGGAGGAGAGGAGGCTTAAATCGGTGAATTGGCATACGATATCGGTGCAGCCTCAATTCCAAATGTGACATATCTAAATCCATTCCGGCTCCCAGCGCGTGAAATATTGGATTAATTTCGAAGAGATTAATTCTGAATTTCGAACGCGTATCCATTCTGATTGGCTCGCTACATTAAATTCATTATCGATTTTGTTATTGAACCGCGGTCGTCTTGTTCTAACGGTCAGAATATTACCTACAAGTCTGACCGATCTTGATAATTTAGTGTTATGGCATTTTCCTTATAAAGTATAAGTATAAGATGGGACCAGGACAAAAAATCTAAAACTATCATAATTAATTCACCTTTTCATAAGGTTTAATAATAAATAAAAACTTTCTTGTGTATTGCACCGTGTTTGGAGTAACATGCCCTCATGAAAAACGTTAATCAGCGCTTACTAACAAATACGATAATTCCGTCCTGAAGTTGGAAAAGCACAATTGTTTAAATATATTACATTTTATTACAATGTTATTAACTTTATTCAGTTTAAAATAATTTAATAGAACAATTACTTAATTGTACAACACACATATTTCTATATAATAATATATATATAATATCAGTAAGAATATGTTATATTACTGCTTCTCTAAAAATGTAATGTGAATAAATAAACAGTTCCAGTAGGCTTAGATGTTTTCAATATGTTAATGTTGGCCACTACTGGACTGTCCCCACCGCTCCCTTAGTTGTAAGCCTGTCCTAACAGGTTAAGTAATGAGCTGAGCCAGAAGCCAGTTATGTGACTGTTTTCAGAAACATTTATCTAATTATACAAAACAAAATCTGTCAAGCATATCAAAACTTATATATTTCTCTGGTGGCGCAGCAAGTCAATACAAGAACAAAAAGAACTTTGCAAACTGATCGTATCATAAAAAAAATTTGGGTTAGATGCAGAATGGCATCTTTTTGGATGTGCACATGGAACAAACGCATGCGACGGTATAGGGGGGACAACGAAGCGACTAGTGGTTAAAGCCAGTCGTCAAAGACTACATAATATCCAAATCCTTAATGTAGATGATATGGTATCCTTTTGTAATAGACACCTACCAGGGGTAAACTACATCTTAGTGGCAAAAGAAGAGGTTCCAGAACACAAAACCACTCTTTATGATGGAGTTCAGAGATCCAAATAGATAAAAGGAACTAGAAGTTTTCACAAATTCTCTCCTCAACCAACAGAAGGTGTAATAAGATGTTACATCATATCAACTTCAGAAACGTATGAAGATCACTTAGTTTTATATGTCTCCTTTGTAATAAATGATATAATTGCTATGAATAGTGTGCTTTGTTTTGTATTTATTGAGAATTTTTAATTAAATTTGTTTTACCGTCATGTGATTTTGCTCTCATTTCAAAGGGCTGTTATTCTAAACGCAGTCAATACACACGAATGTTTTTATTTATTATTAAACCTTAAGAAAAGATGAATTAATTTTGAAAGTTTCAGATTTTTTGTACTGGTCCCATCAGAGATATTTGACATTAAACATCGTAAAATCAAGAAATTTTATTATAAGCGCTTTGGATACAAGGTTATAACTAATAAATATTGAATGAACAAATTAAGTACTCCTTCATGTCTAAAAAAATCATGAACCTAATGGACTATCGTAAGTAAATTTTAAGATATATTTTTAAACAGATAATAGGCGTAAACTCTATGGATTATAGACCTAACAGAGTTTGGAATGTGCTTAATCGCATGGTTTTTATTTCAACTCTCTATCACAATTTCAAACAAAGTTATTTCGCTTAACGCAAACACATACCAATGTCAAAAATGTCGGATTCGCTGACACAAAACTGGTCGTCATTTCTGAACTGAATCAAATAATAAAAAAATAAAATAATATGGTTTTGCACTCCCAGAAGATAGGCAAATTCAATAAAAAAATGATCAAGCGACCAACTTATCTTTTTCTGGACCATTTCAGATGGATTATTGGCCCAAATGCAACAAAAAATCCTTAACCAGTCTGAAATTATCTAATATAAAATATATTTCGAATATTATAAAGTTGACGAGAGAGGACGCTGAAAAAAAACGTGGGCCGGGAAATGGAGAGGTTCGTTGTTATTCATGGAAGGGAGTCCGAAATACCGGCAGGGAGCAATCGCATTTCGGAGAAATTTTCATTTTAAAGCACTTTCTGCCGGTGGCGGAACAGGCGTACAACGCGCGCGCCAGCGCTGTGCAGATAATGAAAATATGAAATGCAAATCTTGATATTGCGAACAAATCGACACAAAATGAACCGCAGCTGTCAGAATTTTGTGCAGCCGCATCGATGCGGAACCGCGTACAGTACTGTGGTGAAAATCCACACACGCAAAAAAGGGAATTTGCACAAAGTGTTCGAAACTAAACTTTCAGCTGTTTGGATTTACTACTAGTTGATGTCTGCTCGAGATGAGAAATGATTATGATAGGTTTTTTCTAAAGTTAAAGTAAAAAACGGTTTAAAATTAAACTGTCTGTTAACCCGTGTTGACGAAAAATCGGCAGGCACTACTCGCAGCTGTCATTCGTAAATCATAAAAACTAAATTGCCTAACAAATTTAAATCAGAATTGTTCGGATTGAGTTTTTCAAATTATGATATCAGCTCCCTTTCTCCGATACGATATATGTATTTTGATCCTTGTCCGTCGGACCGTACGTCCTGTAGCAAGCAATTCCATTTCAGTTACTTCAGATTTAGTTACGCAACAATCCTGTATGGAACATTTTAGTTCCGTCCATATCTGCTTGTTTATTTTCCACGAGGGTATTGAAGTATGTAATTAAACGGAAAGTTTAGAATTAAAAGGTAGTTATATAACATACATCCGTGAGTTACTCAACTGTACGTTATACAGGACACATATGAACTTTATTAATGAAATAGTTTCAAGGAAATGAGTAGTTATGGTCGGAAAAACTTTCAGGAAAAATAAACACTGGCAAGTTTGTTATAGTATTCAATTAATTTCAATAATAACATCATCAAAAAATTAGAAAATTTTCCGATTTTTGATTGATTTTTCGGCCCGATATATTAGGGGTTCGCACGACAAATTTCGGTAACTTAACAACAAAATATGCATTTTAACGACAACATATGTGCTTTAACAACAGAAAATGTTTTTAGCATACTTCGTATGACAAAAGTATGACATAGTAAAAAACATGTGAGATGGACGTTGCACCAGCAGACAGTGACCATATAAAACAAAATATTCTATTAGGTCTTTTACAAAGTACCTCATAAATATATATGTAAATAATCAAATTACACAACACACTTTCCAAACGAAAGTGAAGACGATTAACAAAAGTAATCTGACAGAAATTTGAGAATTTGAACAAGAGTTAAAATGAGATTGAGAAGTAGCTCAATGTAGTATCATTGATTCAGAAGTTATACTTGTAGCCATAATTATGACTATTTTCAGTTTTGAAAATAATTAAAAATGGTTTAGGGGCATCTTTACAGGAGAATTAGTTGGAGCTATGCTGTTCCTCACAACAATTTTATAAACGTATATTGCAATTAGTTTTGATTTTATCAGAATTAGTTTTATTTCGTATTATACACTGTATCTTATGGGTGCTTTTGTTATTATTAGAGATAGAAAGTCGGTTAAGTGGACAAAGTCGTGTCGATTTGTATGTTCTTTAATGAGAAAACAGCTTAATACATACTGTTTTTAAATAACTTTTATATATGTGGTCAATAGGGCCTTTTGATAGCTTATAGGTATCTAGATTGTCAGTTTGTCAAAATGTTTGCCAACAAATTCAATGGACAATAATAAAAACTTCTGTTCCTCCTATGGGTTCAGAATTTTTATAAATAATTTGATATGCACCAGCCATTTGCCTAATACAACCAGAATACTCGAATATAAATTTAATTTATTAAATTTATTTCCTTTCTTTCCTGGCAGCATTTTTGTTTTCATAGCAAACTTAATATTATACGTTTAAGACTTTTATTACACCGAATTATTTAAAATTAACAAACTATACCAGAGATATATTCCTGTTTCCATACTCGTACACTTTTTGTACTAACAAATTGATCGGATATCCTCTGATTGTCCATAATTTACATCAACGTAACCAACCGTAAGTTTCACAAACCTCAACACAACTTTGCACTGCTTTCGACCGGTAGCAGAGAGGAGCGCGCATTACACAAAAGCACATACATAAATCAAATACCTCGCCCGTCTCAATTCCCAGCAATCCCGAACGAGATATCATAAATTATGCAATCGCATTCCGGGCATAGCCGAGTGTGCTGGCGGCGCGCCGCACACACCAGGCGAAAATCGGCTCGGTGTATCGTAAATATTATTCGGTGTAAAGAGGTTTTGAGGGTGCAACGACGGCGGCGACGTATGTATGGAGCCGGAGGAGGAGGAGGAGGGCGGGTCAGTAGTTTAGTGCGGAGCTTTCGCAGTCGAGCTTCCGCGTGCCGGCAGCCGTGCAATTGGCTCGGCTCCCCCGAGAGACCGGATGCGCTGACCCGAGATCGAGTGATGGACCTCCGTCTAAAACGATCGCTCATGCTGTCCGGTCTTCCCATGGTGTGTGTAGTAAACCTACTAGATCTATTATAATAGGGTGACTGGACACGGCTACCTCCCGTCCCGCGCGCCGCAACATCCTGATACAGGAGCCGAGCGTGTACTTCGCGCGGCGTCCTGCGAATTTGCTTAGTCCTCTGTGAAATTAGTTTCACTTTACATACACAACCTAATAGATTTCTTAGTTAAACTTATTAGGTACATTTCTAACTGTAATTTTCTTACAAGAGCCGTACTATCCAGATATAAACGTTTGTTGCCAGTTTGACAAGTGACTGTGAGTAAACTGCTTTTAAAGTGTGTGAATTATTTCATAAATGTACTGTATTTTTGTAGATTTAGCCGATTTAGGACAGATGATAGATAGTCTTTATAAAACCGAAACATGACTCCTAAATAAATTAAACTAGAAATATGCTTTTATTATTCCGATATTTAATACAACTTTGCAATATGGATTCAGCACAATATTATTCAGTTAACTCTGAAGTTTTGACAATACCTACTGTCATTATAATCAAAATATCATTCAAATCCTGGCTAAGTAGTTTTATTTTATGCAGACACGACCGATCTCGATCAAATAGAATCTCATGCAGCTAAACTATTAATGTTGTCTATAGTATGATAAAGTCATGTGCCTGGCCACATCAGATTGTTGATTTACGACAGGATAAATATATTGATCACTAACACTGCGATACATTTGCGTAGTCGCAACTTTTATCATCTCCAACAAAGTTATCGCACAATGATATAAAACTATTCCAGGCTCGTATTTTCACATCATTCAAGTTTAGTTGCAAAATCAGTTGAAATCCCTAAATTCTTACTACCAACGCACATTGGGGTATTAGACCCAAAAAGCTGGCCATAAATCAAATTTCTAAATTATTAAATTCCAAAAAGTAAACCAGTTTCTGGGATAGGTAAAAGACCGCTGTATTCTTATATACTTTATCTTCAATGCATCTTGTATGTTGTAAATGCCGTTATGTACGTATATTTTTCCGTTTTGGATCATGTATAGCAAACAACCCCGATTACATAGATTCTTAAAAATCATCCGAAAAAACCTTAAACTTTGTACTTGTATATGCATTTCTTGGAAATTGGATGCTTGAAGCCAATCGGATTCATATTCAAGGCAAGAAAATACATCGAAAGCACCTACTCGCATACACAGTTCACTGGTTTAAATTGGATTCTTGCTGAGGAGAGACAATAGTAAGTTTGTGAACAGAAACTGGTTAGGCGTTTTCGATAAATGTGTTTATGCGGAATGCGAATGCGGGTTCACAACACGCGTATTAGGGTCATACCACCAAAAAACGACCGTTTCAGCTTGAAGTATGATCAAATTTCGAAAGTTTTCGTGGAAACAATAAGTATAAATATTAGACAATTTTGAAATAATACTAAAAATAATAGATTTTATAGTGATAAATATGGTAAAATGGGTTCTTAATTGCCTCTACTATCACGTCTTAAAAGGAATGTATTTAACGGAAAACAGCATGAATATCATATGTACCGTTTAAATATACAATATCGACTGGTGTAAACTTGCATTTTCTTCCTCTACCACCGGTCTTTAAAGATAAAACTTTTTTCAGGATTTTCTTACAACATAACAGACCCAAATATGTTATCTCATATAACTCACAAACGACATGTATTGTTCAATTTTAAATCCGTATATGCTGCGAATTTAAACTGGACATGCCATATATTATTTTATGAATTTGACACGGTAAAACATAATAAAAATAAAATCACAAAAAAATATTGATGACAAATGTTGTAGCAGTAATTAACTTACAATAGGTGTAGTGCAGTGAAGAACAATTTTTAACACAGTTTGCTTTTTCCTATTTTGTACTGTTTTATTGTGTTTATTAAGTTATTAACCTTCAAATTCTTAGTATGAAGGTTAAAATGTTATACATAAATAACTTCGATAACTCAGTCAAATTTTCACTGACTCTAATAAACAAAGTCGTATTAAAAGCTAATTTAAATGGGCTTTCTAGAAAAGAATAGAAATAAAATATTATGGATTGAAACAGGTCATCAAACTGTTGTTAAAGTTCAGGAATTCTTAAAATAATGGGAGACTTCTGAAATCTGAAAATAATGATCTGAGCTCCCTCTTTCAATTATTTTCTTTTTTTAAATTGAACGGAAAATGACAGAGTTCTGTATTTTTATACACATGCATGTACCCAAAAACATTTTTTTTTTAAATCGTTACTTTGGAATAGGGTTGGTTGCTGATGTTCTTAAAGTCAAAAATTATAAAATATTAGTACATACTGCAAACTTCGCATTTAGTTTGGTCAAAAACCACAAAAGCAGTTATGCCAGTTGCAGTAATACTGAACATTCAATTTTAGACAATAGACTCAATAATAAAATTCGTGTAATCAACAGCGGACAATAATGCGGACCAAATTGGGAGTCATCTGTCCGTACGAGAGACTGTACAAATAGAGCGCCGTGTTACGTTCATTGATAATGTTTGAACAGCGGATACAACCGTAAACTAATTACATTTCCATAATTCCGTTAATATGCAAATGCTGCATTGCTTTTGACTTTTAAATGTGCCGGCAGGCGGCGCCACTGTACAGCGTTGTCAGCTAATATTAGCCGCTATCCGGTATCTCTTCGCAAATACCGCTTTCTGCTCAACGGACAGTACGAACCGCGCCAAGCCGACCGGCCCGTTCGCACCACCAAGGAGGGGTGAATTTAAAAAAAGCTCGCATTTGCATTTTCAAATCTTCGCTCGGATAACACGAAACACATTTGCAATAAATATGGTGAGGTGTATTCAGATATAATAACAATATACACTCAGTTCCAAAAAAAAAAAAAAAACGCCGCACTTGAATTTTGGCCTAACTTTAATAAGACTTGGGTTAGGTATGTCGACGATATTTTTGCCATTTTTGACACCAAGAAGTGCAGTATTCAAGATTTTCTTCTCGTTTTGAATTCTAAATTCAACACCATTAACTTTACTGTAGAACAAGAAGTTAACGGCCAACTTCCATTTTTAGATACTCTGGTAGTCGGGAATAGCAAAAATATAATAGAAATTGACGTGTATCGGAAAGATACTAACACAATCAGGTTTATCCCTAATGATTCGCAGCATCCTTTTCAACAAAAATTGTCTCTTATTAGTTGTTTAGTAAATAGGTTATTGAAATTTCCATTATCCGCAGATAGATATCAGCAAGAATTATTGTTTATTAAGAATGCTGTCATACATAATGGGTACCCTGAGAAAATAGTTGATAGAATGATTACGAAGCAGAATCAATAAATGTATGTAAATCAAATATCTACTTTAAATACTTTGTCTGTAGAAAAGAAGAAATATGTTAAAATACCGTTCCATTGTGCATATACAAGGGGTTTGAGAACTATTTTTACATCACAAAATCTCTGTATAGCATATTCGACTCATAATAGCATAAAAAACCTTCTTGGAAACCCAAAGGATAAGGTAGATGTACTTGATAAATCTGGTATATATTGTATCAAATGTCATGACTGTGAAAAAGAATACGTAGGCCAGACTAGAAGAAGAATTTTAACTAGGTTCAAAGAACATGTAGCTCATTTTAAATATAATCGTTTTGAAACACTGTGGCTCAACATATTTTAGACACAGGTCATAAAGTAGTTGTAGATGACTTAAAACTTGTAAAAGCTGTGTCAAATAATAGGGAACTAAACAGCTTGGAAAGTATCTTTATTCACTTGAATAGAGAAAAATTAATAAATTCAGACAGGGGTCCTATACCTAGTTGGCCATTGTTTGACCTGCTTTAATTAAAACTTGTTTTTTTACGCTTCAATGATCACTGAGGTGTGAACAACAAATGGGTATATATAGGGTAATTTTTAACATGGACGTCACTTCCACTAGTGATTTGCTGGACAATATCCAGTAAAGATACTATGAAGTGCTAATCTCTCTTTTCCTCTTTTTAGGTTCTACTGAAGATGGCAGCATAGTTGCTGAAATACGTATTTAGGTTTTTAAAATACTTGTTGTGGTTAGGGGTTTATAATTTTATCATTTTCAGCCTTACAAACATCGCAATTAACATGCTATAAATTAATCACAGACGTTATAAGTTATAAATATAGCATTCTGACAGAAATTGTAGTACTATATTTAGAAAATAATAACAGACGGTTGCGTTGGAAACAAGTGGCAGGGCACGTCTGGAAGCGTGAGCAGTAACGCGATGATTCCGCCCTAGTTAGTCCCTTAATAAAATGCCGTCTCCTTAAGAGAATAAGAATTCCGATCTCATTTATCATTTACGAAGCAATTTCTTCGGCCAAGGGTTTCAAATATACATCTGTCACTCCGGACCGGTCGGAAGGGCGGGCGCAACCAGCACAAAAGCAACGCCCGTACACAAGCAGACACTAGGGAATTTCCGCGCTCCCTTCGATTTGTACCCGGCCGTATTTCACTTTAAGAACAATCGGAAATGTTCCCATCAAACGATGACATACCGGAAAACTGCTCACAAATCTGATCTCTGATATTATTCTTTATGCGGGTGACTGGACATACGTCCAATAGAAATGCCCATCTATCGTGTAGTAGGGTTCATTTATTGATGAGAGTAATGTGGCATTGTTAATGCTACAAAATTATTTTTAATCCAGGGATTTATTTTTAGTACATGGATTAAATATTTGTAATTAATTAAATTCCATTTGAGAACACACGTACCACGGTATTTTATACATGCAGAATGAATTCATTATAGCGTGTAATATCCATAAATATAATATAATATTATGTAATAAGATGCAATGGAATAATAAACATTCTCGTATCGTCGGTGCCTTGTGCCGCCGTCTACGTGTTTAAACATGCACGCATCTTCTCGTAAAAGCTTTTATGGTAACGTATAACCTGAATTCCGGACAAAGTCTGCGGTATTATGTGCATATTGCCTCTTCATTCATGGTAACTGTAGCATTCATTTACAGCTCTATAGGTCTTAAGAGTTCCCAAGGGTCTCTGACATAGAAAGCATTCCTACATGATGCTGGAAAATGCATTCTGTTCGTAGAAAAATAGGGAGAATCCCGAATATCGAATATTTTTTAAATGAAACCGGAGTGTATTAGATGAAATTTAGAGTCTTGAAAAAAAGGTAAATTAACAAATAGTCTCGGTAAGAATTTTTTTTTATTTAATTTCTTTTTAACTTTGATCATGTAAAATTTACAACATCAGTATTACCAAATCCTGATGTTTATTTAGTTAAAAGAAACTAATAATCACAATAAATTTGGTTTCCTAAGTACTAAACTTATCAACTACTTAAAATTAGCCAATACATGAACCCGACATGATATTTTAAAAAGACTTAGCGAACTACTGTTTTTTATATCACTTGGCAGGATATTAAACATCTTCAGTGCTTTATAATAAAATGAATTTTGTGTGCTGCTTTTTGTATATTTTGGTAATCTGAAGTGGTCCTTTTGCCGAGTATTGTATTCTTGCTGCTGACTATTGTATGTTAAATAATTACTCATATAATTTGGGAGTTTATTATTTATGCATTTATATACCAACGTGACTGCCTGATATACCGTTCCTTGTTTAACATTCAAAAAATTTAATTTACTCAACATGGACTCGATACTGGTTAACCTGGAGGTTTGTAATAAAATTCTGAGTGCTCGATTTTGTTGTACTTGAATCTTTTTAATGTTGTTGGTCTGGTACACAAAAACAATATACTGCTGTAATAATAAAAATATGGTTCTATAATCGTATGGTACAAAGATATTCTAGCTTTTAATGTTTATTAGATATTCTTCCTAAGTAGCTAATCTTTCGACTCACCTTTTTAACTATATATTCCATATTACTCGTAAATTTCAAACTATTATCTAAAATGACACCTAGATATTTAAATTTGTCCACTATCTCAACAACTGTGTTATCGATAACTATGTCTGGTGTAGGGTTTACCGAATTTCTATTTCCCAATACCATAGCTTTTGTTTTCAATACATTCAAACATAATTTATTTTCTTTATACCAATGTGATATCGATACTAGTTCGGAGTTTAATGTCTCTGGTACGAAAAGTTCCACCGTTTTCTTTTTGGCCCGCAGTTTATAATCTACATTTCTCCGACATTCAGAAACATGACAGAACAATGTATTCCCTCTGCGAAAAATTAACCGCCGCTTTAACCGACCGAACATGTTTCCCGACGAACGAACATGAATAATAATTCTACAATTACAATAGCGCAATCTACACTATAACACGTAGCGTCGCCACGCGTCGACGCTCCAAAACACATTCAAACCGACGCGCATCGAATGACACCGAAATAAGAGCGAAAGAAATGAAACGTCACTCGCAACGTCAGTTTGTCATTTAGCGGAACCATGGCGGCACGGAGTGACGGCGGAAAATAGCACGGGCAGAAGAAATCTACATGAAATCTGTGTTAGTGATCAAGGCGAGCGCCCTCTATGCGGCGTTCCGGCCTGACAATTTCCAGACGCGACCCCCCTTCACGTCCCCTGCTCCACGGTGCAACAAGCATTGAATCATTTAGCGGAAACGCGAGATTTCGCTTAGGATCGGCCGGCGCCCGGTTTTATTTCGGCGAATAGATACATCAATTATTTGTGACGCGCCAGAGCCCTTTAATGCGCCCCCCTAATGTACGATCCTGGCCGAGCCGAAAGGATAATTAATCTATTGCCTATGTATAAGCACTTTCTTGTTTTCCAGTTGGTCGCTCTCTCGAAGGTTCGTGGAAATGATTGACTGAATTGTTGGAGGAGACGAAAAGTTTTAATGCGGGTGAGAAAGATCTGTTATCGTGTTGATTATAATTAAAATGTTTAAGCTGGTAAATAATGATTTGTTTAATTTTTTCTTCATATAGTAATTTTTTAATTTCTTTATAATATCCTTAAGGCAATATGTTACTACTCTGAAACCAACTGTTTGAGATATTGCTTTTTTTGTTTTAAAATGGTAGTTTAACAAAAAACATTCTTGGTTCATGGTTGGTTCTATCTATATAAGTGTTATAGAGGAGACCGGGGCAAATTGGGACAATCATTTTATTTCAAATAACAAAGTTGATATTTGCTCCCAATAGATCGGTAGAGCAGTCAACTGGAGAGTATTCCGAGGTCCTATGTGAGCATATTCTAACATTTCAAATACAGGTGTAGTCAAAATTACCAGAACTACTAGTTAATGTTATAATTTATAACTTATTATTAATATATTTCATAAATAATCTTGTAATAAATGCCTTTTCCATACTCTGTGGTTTTAGTCATATGACTTCGCACAAACAACACTGTCCGAACACATCAGTGCAAATGCCATTCTGTACCAAAAAAAATACGCCATATGCGCCTAGGTGAATCATAGTTGAAGTTAAAATCAGCTCTTATCTTTTCGTCTCTTTTCTTTGTCGGCCGAATACTTGAATAATAATTTTAAAATATTGTTATGCTGGTTTTGAAGAAATTCCTCAACAACCATTGCAGGTAGTTCATATAACTGTTTGACCTTCACAAGGTCACACCATACAATCAAGTCAGGTGCATTAAATAAAATTGTTCACGTGCATAACCCGTTATCGTGCTAATGTTCGTTACTGAGATATCCGCTTCCATGAAAATCTTGTTCGCAGCGCTTATTACACAAAAACTGAAAAAAAACTAAAACGACAATCTGCATGACTCATCGTTTGCACAAAAAAAAAATATTAGCGGTAACAGAATACATTTTACCTCATCTTGTAAATGTTAATAATGTAAAACATTAAAAAATATCATTATATATCCACTTACACACCTTTTCAATGACTGCATTGAACAAGGTTGTTTCCCGAAATGTTTAAAAATTGCGACAGTGATACCGATACATAAGAAAAATGACACTGGCAACTGTTACAACTACAGACCCATATCATTAACACCGATCGTATCAAAAATATTCGAAAAAATACTAAAAAAACAAATATACATACAATTTGAAGGGAACAAGTTGTTTAGTGAATCTCAGTTTGGATTTAGGCATGGCAAATCTACCAGTCTAGCTATCAATGCTCTTATAAATAAAGTCTTAAACAACTTTGAGCGCGGATACCATTCAGTTGCCACGTTTTATGACCTCTCGAAAGCTTTCGATTGTGTCACACATCATATTCTATTAGAAAATGCTAAAAATAAAACGTTTCGAAATCAAGCATTGAGTTAATGGAGTCATATCTGAGTAATAGTTACCAACACGTAAAAGTGAACAATTCATTTTCATCGAACAGAGTTTGCAGTTACGGGGTACCCCAAGGATCGGTTTTGGGCCCCATTCTCTTTTTAATTTATATCAACGACATTAATTGTGCTACGGAAGCAACCGATCTTATTCTATTTGCGGATGACACAACGGTAATTGAGGGAGGTGATGATTATGAACAGCTTCTTAACACAGTTGGGCTATGTGACAGAAATATTAAAGAATGGTTTTCTTCAAATGCGCTTTGCATCAATCAGGATAAGTGCTTATCGGTATTGTTTACTCGGAGTTGGTTGGAGGGAATTGCCGTGAACACTTCCGAAATCTCAATGTTCTGACACTTCCATCCGCCTACATATGTTTAATGTACGCTAAGGTCAATGCCAGTACGTTTATGACATCGAATGCAATTCACTCGTACAACACTCGTGAGAATCAGCAGTATCGCCGACCTTTTCTGAGATTGCAGAAGTCGCGCAACGCATCAAATTACTGGGCTCTAAAAATTTTTTATGTTCTGCCGCCAGCAATTAAGTGTTACTCCAATAACAGATTTAAGACAGTAATGAAGCAATTCTTGGTTGAAAAATGTATATTCAATTACGATGAATACTTTAACTGTAATTTCGTAGAAATATGTAGTGCATAGTGTTTTTGTTTTTTATTCTGACTTGTGTAAACAATTTTCTTTGTAATAACACCAATAAAGATTATTATTATTATTATTATCGACAAATCGATAGGAAGTTTTGTTCTGCTTTGTTGGCCCCAAAAGATTAAATGATAAAACGTGCGATACCAGAAAAGAAGAAGTTTCAGCTAAATATGGATTTTTTTATATATTTAAGAATTCAAAAGGGTTTTTGATTTAAACGTATTTTGATTTAAATTGTAAATGATACGTGGTTATGATTTTTGGCAAGCTTATGAGCAATTGTGTTGCAGGAAGCAACTAGTGAACGAATAGGTTTGTCCTTTTATCCAATTTTATTAAACTATATAATCATAAGTTGAAAAGGATTTTTTCAAAAATATTTTATATTTTCGCTTGTCTTCAATGTTGCTTTAAACTTATTTAAATATTAATTCATGGGATTATTTGGTAGTTGAGACAAGTTATTTTCTGCAAAGAATAGTTCAGTTTTTTTAATATAGTCCTTGTTTATAATGACAATCCCACACACAATAATATGTCATTATTAGTGGTATTGCTTGAGGTACTTACATAAAATAAATACACAAAATATTTAGTTACGTTTATAAGTGACAGGTGGAAAAATAAATTCATGGAATGTCCATTCAACTTATAAACGGGGCGCGGCGAAAATGAAGTTTTCCAAACTAATTTTATCGAGCTCGGTCGGTAATCGCGTTCCCACCGAGCACGCATTCGTAAATTGCCAAAAGTTTACCATGAAATATGCGTTTCGAGTTTTTCCTCCTCGGGCCTCGGCCCTCTTATCTCGATACTTCTTATACGCCTTTCCGTACGAAGAGATTTATCTCGCAAGCGGGTTTTCTAAGGCCCCGCTGTATCGACGCAACGTTTCCCGTGTATAAAGCGGAATTTAAATCATCCATCCTGCGGTATTGTACGGCGTATGCGGCACGTCCTTTTCCGGTAATGAATATTTACCACCTTAGTGACCGCTTCGAGCCGTTTGCCGCCGGTAGAGGTCGCCCGGTGGTGGTGAGGTATCGGCGATATCGCTCGTTCTCGGATAATAATAAAAAGTGGAAATAAGATAACGCGGAAAGAAAGCGGTCGTTACCGCGGCCATAAACAAACTTAGATATAAACAGAAATAGCCGATATTGCCACTTAAACATCCGCGTCTCACGTCGTAAAGGATGAAATATCTCCGGTATATATGACGTTTCCGATGGCTTAATAATACACGGTAACGCCCCTGATGGGATTAATAAATCCGGGATATGCTCCAGCCAGGACAATAGAACTCGACGACTGGGTGCTTCAAGTTCGCCTATCCGCTGCAAAATTTCTAATATTAAACTCGTCTAGGTCTATCTCTCTCACGCTCTCTATGAGTTTTGGCGAATGTTTAGATTATTGCGATTGCAAGTAGTAAGTAAGTGGTTGAGATACATATGATTATCACACACACCAGGATCATAGATAGATTGAGTAATTAATTCTAAAAATTACAGCTGTATATGTTGCCTTCAAAAGTAATTTTGAATGAAAAGGAATTTATTGTCCGTCATACACTATTATTAACTATGGTTGATAGCAAAGTTTGCAACGCGTTAAGTGGAAATTCTTCCAGCCAGAATTGTATATTTGTGGAGCAAAACCATCAATGATGAATGAAGATTTGCCGAGAGAAGATCGTCAAGAAACGTATAGTTTCGGGCTGTCCACCTTAGATGCTAGGATAAGAACATTTGAGTGTCTTCTGCATATCAGCTACAGACTTGTGTTTTTTAGTGGTATGACCCTAATACGCATGTTTTGAACCCGCATTCGCATTCGCATTCGCATAAATACATTTATCGAAAACGCCTAACCAGTTTCTATTCACAAACTTACTATTGTCTCTCCTCAACAAGAATCCAACTTAAACCAGTGAACTGTGTATGCGAGTAGGTGCTTCCAATGTATTTTCTTGCCTTGAATATGAATCCGATTGGCTTCAAGCAACCAATTTCCAAAAAATGCATATACAAGTACATAGCTTAAGGTTTTTTCGGATGATTTTTAAGAGTCTAGGTCATCGGGGTTGTTTACTATACACGATCCAAAACGGAAAAATATACGTACATAACGGCATTTACAACATATAAGATGCATTGAACATAAAGTTGTCAATATCTCGATAACCGTAACCATTTGTATATAGCTAAATATGGTTAAATATGTTCTAAATTACCTCTACTATCACGGTATCAAGAAATTGCACCAAATTACATATAAGCCGGTACATCAATTTTTGGATTTTCCTTTACAACGTATTAGAAATAAAATCACAAAAACCGCATCCGTACCTATCTGCAGCAGATTTTCCAGTAGTTGTAATGTCAAATATGTATACTATAATTTGAACCACTTTCAAAAGCTTAACAAAGCTAAACACTAAACTAAAACACTCAAGTTCTGCATAAAACTGTTTTTTATAACAGCGAATGTTCTCGGCCCTGCAAAAACAAAATTGTGAGTAAATTTTAATAAAAATAATGTCGAATGAAAGTTCATACTTGGTTCTAAAGAATGTATAACAAAAAAGTCACATTTATCGTTAAAATAGAAAATTGCAACCATTTTTAAGAGCGTCAACTTATGTGCATCTATGTTCAGCCATAGTAAAATATAACTTTTGGCTGAGAAGGACACGTGGCTCAGGGCACAGGTGAAAAAATATTGCCGCCTTTTAATACATCGGTCTTTTACCTATCCCAGAAACTGGTTTACTTTTTGTAATTTAACAATTTAGAAATTTGATGATTTATGGCCAGCTTTTTGGGTCTAATACCCCAATGTGCGTCTGTGCGACCAACAACAGTTCATCTGTAAAGTCATCCTCACTACCACCATATAAAGCACCGCGATCGATATTTCTGTGCAAAAATGGGGGGTACGGAGCGGGTAGGAAGCGGATCCGCACACGCTAAAGCAATTAAAAATCTGTAATTGGTTTGATGCATGAATAGATAAAAACGCGTACGTACGCCGCGATGTATGGAAATGTACGAGAGAGAGCCGGAACGGGGCGCTCTGACGATAGCGGTAGTACCTGCGCCCGCCGCTTTCTCGCTGCAATCCCGTAAGGCAAATATTTGCCTTTCAGATCTGACCAAAAATAATTATTGCTTTTTCGAAGATTGATGTCCCGAGGCGAACGCCGAGCATAGCGCACCGATATCGAACAATGTTTTACTTCTATCTCGATCGATCGTAACCGTTTCGGCGCGATACACTTTGTAGATGATTGCCGATTGGGCAAACTTTAACGGTCAAACCGGTGATATTTGATTGAAATAGTGGTGGTGGTATGTGGTATGTAGCAACCGGTAAATATGTACGATTAATTAAACTGAATTGTACGCTATTTGTTGCGTAAAAACTACATTTAATGAAATGGTGGAGGCGCCGGGAGATATTTATTTTTTCGACAAATTTAGTGTTTTTAAGGAATAATTTAAAGAAATTATAGTTAATACTGGTTGTTAAATATATCGAATGTATAGTGTATTGCGTCCTTGTGTAAATGTTTAATAATAGATTCGTCCAAGAGCGTGAGGCCACGAATCTCGTATTTTATTACTGTTTTAATCGTTATGATTATATGACCAGGAGCGCTGCAAGAAGCCAACTGTTGTCCCGTATTTCGTTGTGAGAAGTTACTAGTACGTATTTAAACGCCTAACTCTTACATCACAGTTTATTTTTTAACTTTTTTACCTTTCTCCACTTGTGTTTCTCGTTTGCGACCATTTATGTCATTGTAACTGTCTTTTCCGTTTTTAGTTTTTGCCTGAAAATGGCTACTGTGTTGGTATCAGTTTCATCGACTGCATTTGAATTTCCGAACCAAAATCTAGAATGACTATCATTTTTTTTTTCAATCATTACAAAACTTAAAGTTCAATGAATAAATGTTTATTCCTAATTGTTAAGATGTTTTCTACCGCAATCTAGAATTGACAATGATTTAAATTTCTTTTGTGATGTTTAAACATTGATGTAAGTAGTTTCATTTTAGTTATATGACGTTTTACACAAAGTCGATTTTCCATAGAATTAAAAATCCATTCATATGATGGGGTAACTAGAAATTTTTAATTGCTCATTATATTTAGGCTTACCATACGGCCCGGTTTGACCGGGACATTCCCGGTTTGAGACATCGGTCCCGACGACCCGGCCGGTATGGTACTATGTCCCGGTTCAAATTCTTAACAAACTTTCATATCAGTAATCAGATCAGTACTCAGAAGAAGTAGCAATATTGAGTATAGACTGCCATAGGTACACATAGTGAGTTGATGCTGAAAATTGTTTATATCTTTTTTTAAAAACGTTATTCCATACGTCAAAATATAGATTATCTGTATTAGTTAGTCAACCTTTCACGTTTTATAGTGAACAACTCCTAAATCGTAATAATTTGCATCGACTATCTGTGTAAGTTTGAAATATATTAAGATACTACGGCTATGGAAAAAATGTTATAACTTTGACCGAAATTCTTGTATGTATATCTTTGCTTCATATGTCCAATTTTAGGAAATTAATCGTTGTATTTACCCATAAACTGGGGGTATTAAAATAATAAGATGACTGGTGGCAGCAGAAGGTATTATCATGATTCAAAAATTATTATTACCTTTCGTTATTTAAAAAAGAGGCACCGTTTCCGCACGTTGCGATTAAAAAGAAACTATTCTTCTTGTGTCAACCTACTACTCACATTTTCAATTCATTAGAAGAAACTGTAAATACGTAGACGCTTCCAAAAGAATCTGCGTATGTGAAAACAAACTTCCAAAAAACCTCTGACTTAAATGTTTCAGTATATAGAAGGTAAAGATTTGGTGTTTTACTATCATAGTACATACTTCAATTTAGAAACATCAATTTAAGATAACTAATATAACGACTACAGTAACATTAGATTATTTTTTTCGTTGCTATTGATTTTTACTTTTGAATTGTTTGTCATAGCATGATTTGTATACATCAAATAAGTCATAATTACTGATAAATATGTCAAGGAGTGGAATAACAGAACAAGTTCACCCGATGTTTTAGCTAATTACTAATTATTTAATGACCGAAAGTTTAACTTTAGAACAACTACCAATGATATTTACTACAACTTTTGTGTGCTGACCAAATGTGTTAAATACGTACAGTTGCAGAATTATACAGTTTTCCTTAGGTTCCAGATTTCGACTAACTTTGTTCTTCCACTAACCGGTTCATTGAAAAGTTTTTCAAACGTTGTTGTATAATTTTCTATCCTACATCAATTTTTTTTATGTTTGGGTGTTCACTTTTTGGTACCATTATGCACTCAAGTACTTTAATTCATATTATATTGCTTGTATACACAATTTATTAATTTAAACAAACGAGAGTATTTATTAAATAAATAAGTAGCGTCGTTTTTTTATGTATAAACGTATGATTTGGTATTCAAGTACGTTTAGCATTAGTTGATAATGTTGATATTCCTGGTATTCGGATTGTATATAAAGAAGAAATATATAAAAGAACACATGCTGAGCAACAAAAAGTAAAAAAAAATAAAGAATACAAACCGATTTATTGTTTTTAAAGTTTTTATATTTTATTCCCAAAAATAAATAGTTGTCACGGTTTGAAATTTAAGAATTATGATAAACCTAATTATATTGAATTCTCCATATACTTATAATGGCACCTCGTTGTAAAAGAACCTGTATTATCTATCTGTGGTGAATTTATCTAACTTATTTAACATAATTTATCATTACGAAAAACAATAAAATCTTCAAAATTCCTCAAACAAACAAAATAAATAAATATCCCGAGAGGTACCTAATCAATCGCCGATATCTCACGGTCCATCAACCGTCGCGCAAATCGACGATATTTACGGCAAAATAAATATGAAGTAAACGATCCGAACGCGCTCTGAGCATCCTTTGCATTGTCGCGCCTCTCTCTCACTCCGTTTGATTTATTTATGCAAGGAACATGGGCGTCGCGAGCGCGGGGAAACGGGGGAACGCGCAGCCGTCATAAAAATACTTAAGCGGCACACTTTTCGCTGTATTCGGCAGCGACAAAATAAATTTATCGCGCCTCCGCCGCCGCGGTCTCGGCGCTCCGCTCAGGCGTCACTGGCAGCCATACGCCCGGTGAATTATTTGATTATGGCCACAATTCAGCCCATCGCACGCCAAACAGTTTCGTTATGTTATTTTTATAAGTGTCTCATCCAGAAACGCTGATATATTTATGTGACGGTTCGATTCCGAGAACAATAAAACACGTATCAGGACCGAGGAAAAGCGATACTTTTCTTACGTACGTTTTAAGGCATAATGCGTCTCATAAATAATGTAGAATCGCATTTGTCGCTACTATGTTTTGTATTAGGGATTTCTTGCACATTGATGGTATTTTTACTAGAAGAAAAAGGTGTGGATTTACTAAAATGTTAACTACAAAGTGATTTTTACATTCTGAGCTCTGAGTTTCATACTACAATATGTACTATGGAAATTATCTTCCATATTTTCGGTGGACACTAGACATCTTCCTTTAACAAAATAAATATTTATTGAATATTAAATACTGTCAATTCCAGCTTTCTGCAGGTGCTAGTTTATCATATAAAACGTTTAAACTTAGATTTTCAGCATATTAGACTAACGAATGTTCTGATTTTGCATTTCCTCGGACAACATCTAATGTTAATGGGTTCAAAATTATGCTGTGTCACAGTGAACATATACTTTTTATACTTTTTAAATACTTTGCATGTCTAAAAATGCAGAACTCGGTCATTTTCCATTCGAATTCTAAAATAAAAAAATGCAATTGAGTTTGATAACCTGTTTCAATCCATAATATTTTATTTCTATTTTTTATTGAACGCCCATTTAAATTTTCGTTTAATACGAGTTAGTACATTAGAATCGGTTTAAATTTGACTGAGTTATCGAAGTTTAATCACCGTCTTACTATTCACACTAGGCAGAAGCAACTGCCGTAATAAATCCGTAGGTACTATTGATTCCCATTAACAAGACATTATTTTGTTTGTTTATTACCTTGTTTTATTGTGTTTTAGTCTATCGAATATGCTATTAAGTACTATTCGACATGTACCCAAATATCGTAAAATCATTAATCGACAATCTTAACCTATTACAATTGTGTATACTGTTAGGACGATGTATGTCTTTGGTATCACCAAATTGAATATAAAACAATAATAAAACTGGTCCATAAGCAGTAAGAAATCAGCTTTAGTGCATGCTTCAGTGCAAATATAAAAAAATGTTAAATGTGTGACAATCGCAATAAGTTTTGTCAGTGCTTGAGGCGTTTGGTGTATTTTTTGTTTTTTATTATTTATAATTTACGATAGTAACTCAGTACTGTTCCAATAAACGAGTGAAAATTTTACTGTTCTGCAATTTATTTTGAACCCGAATATACCTGAAAATGTAATGAACGTAAACTCTAATGTAATTAGTGAAAAGTATATTTCGTTGTTATTTTTGTATCACAGTGTTGTTTTTATATATGTCTCGGTCACAGATAAATTGGGTAATTAATACTGTAAACTACAGCTTGCTACTTGTAGTAGTTTACTATACAGAATTTCTTAAACTTTTATGAGGACAGAAATTAGACTTACAAATGTTCTGATTTTGCATTATGTGTGACAACATCCAAAGTAGATGGGTTCGAACTCATTTTTATATATGCCTCGGTCACAGATGAATAGTATAATGAATTCTGTAAACAACAGCTTTCTACCTGTACTAGTTTACTATACAGAACTTTTTAAACTTAGAATTTATCGTCATTAGAGTCTCAAATGTTCTGATTTTGCTTATGTATGACAACATCCAAAGGTGATGTGTTAGAAACTATTTTTATATATGCCTCGGTCACAGATGAACAGTGTAATGAATTCTATAAATTACAGCTTTCTACCTATATTCGTTTACCACACAGAAATTTAGAAACTTGGAATTTGATCAAAGTTAGACTCTCAAATGTTCTGATTTTGCATAATGTTTTTTTTCTTCAAACAGTTTTAGAACCTTTAACAACACCACAACTGAAAACAAAGCTCTTATTTCGAACCATTCTTCAAACATTGGTTTAAATAAACCTACTTGAAAACATAACACCTATACAGAGTTTTTCAATAAACGTATTATTATTATTATTATTATTATTATTATTATAAAATAAGCTAGATAGTACAAACACAAAAGTTCAATGCTTGATCTACCCACTTGTACCCCGATGCCCACATACAAGTCTATAAGAAGTGTTCATTTAAATCGTGGTGCCATCAATAAATTTCAAAATTAACGAGACCTCGACGCACCGAGTTAATTGTGGGAAGAAATTGATTTAGCCAATCCGGGCCGGTCGGAATTTTATACCCGCTTTATATTATGGCTCGCCGGGACCGGTCAGCGTTTTAGCACTGCGATCCACGAGCCAACCAGCCACCGGCCGCGGTTTATTAACTCGCATCGAAATTATGAACTCGGTAAGTGCAAAGTTTCTCTATCGAGCTCGGCGGCGCACCGGGGATATTGAATTTTACTTCGAAATTTATACAACACGTGATATTTTCAACGATTTTACTGCGTTTAATTTATGAAAATTCTCAGGTTACGGGGCTAGCTGGAGCTATAGCTATAGCTACTCGCTGCAGGAACGCCAGGAATCGATTGTCTTCGTCTTCCTCTTGGCGCACTAGCCCGCAGATAATTAAGGAATCTGTACTAGAATTCCGCCTTATAATCCCCCCCAAGGTGGTTCAATTTGGCGCGGTGCATAAATACTTGAGGCAGGTTAAGTCAGTTTCCAAATTACAAAATTAGCCCTCATCTTGAATCTGACAACTGAAATTATAAAGTGAAGAATATAACTGAACATTCATTAATACAAAAGCAATGATGATATTTGTCTGCTGTTGTTTAATTGGAAAGTTTTTTCAAATTATAAGTATGAGCTGAGCATATTTAAAGTTTTATTGATGCTATGATTTGGCTGCTTGTGGCATTAGTAGAACGCATAGAGACCCTTATCATACATGTCTTGAACACAAATAAATTAGGTAATTATTCCTGAAAATTATAACTCACTGTAAGTTGTGGTTAAATCAAAAAGATTTTTAAAATTTCAAGTATGGGTGCACACACTAAAAACAAATGCTCAATTCAAATGTATATATTTATTCAGAAATATTATTTGCTTGGAATATACATACGTATGATTCCTCTATCTATACATTCGCTCTAAACACATCATACTATCAACTTTGAATATATTTATGTCATGGTTGAATACGATATTTAATTCCTTATAAAGGATCTTACCATTTACTCAACCTGAAGCATATATATTCATGCTAAGTATTTCTTTTATACTGTGTGCATTCAATGATTTTGATGCTCTGATTTGGTTAAAAACAATAATAGAAAAGTTCCTTTAATTGTACTAATCCTGAATAGATGAAAACGATATTTAATTCCTTATAAAGGATCTTACCATTTACTCAACCTGAAGCATATATATTCATGCTAAGTATTTCTTTTATGCTGTGTGTATTCAATGTATTTTGATGCTCTAATTTGGTTAAAAACAATAATAGAAAAGTTCCTTTAATTGTACTAATCCTGAATAGTTTTCATCTCATTATCCAACACTGTTTGCCTCAACTTTCAAAAGCAGGCTGCGATAGCCCGGACGCAGTTGAACAAACGACAGTTCAGCTCAAAACGAACCGTGTAACGACCGAACGGTTCAATCTATAAATTTCATTGTTGACTCACTTACGTCCTTTGTCCGAATATCCGAAATCTGAAGTAATTGCTTTGCATCCGCGGACCCCGGATTCCGTCGCGAGCCGGAATCGCATCACACAGTTGATTGAAAAGCTTTCAGTACTATTGAAAATACATCTTTTGTCGACGGTTTAGTGAATTAGACACGCTCGGGAAATATCGATGTTCATATATCGATCCCGAAGGCCGCATATATATCCGCGGACCGTCCCTCGCATAGAATTAAAGTGATTCATACGATATTTTCGCTGGCAATATCCCCAGACCCCGAGCACCTAATGCCCCAAATGTGGGACATTTGTTAAGAGAACGCTCCGAGCGCTTTTCAATATTTTGTCACAAGGGCTGGCTAGTGGTTTTTCCCAATCGTTCAGAGAAAGTGAAACTAAAGTGTCAGCGCTGAAAGTATGTATATAAGTTGAGCGTGAACCAATTCGTTTAACATAGTGGCCAGAAATGAGGTAAATAAATTGAAATTTAACTCTGAAGGGCGATGTTATTGATTGATGATAGGGGTAGTATACGGTGTTTCATTACTCCGTTGTTTATTATACCAAAACTGGCTTTTAATGACGCGTAGGTTAGCCTGTTTCCGGGGCGTGACGTTTCCGATTGTGTGCTCATTTTCGTATACCTAATCCTTGGGTTGATCGTATCAGATAACAAAAGTCATATGGTGATGGTGTTTCAACGAAAGTGGGGCTAGTTATTATAGATAGAGATTACGCACAGAGAAATAGTCGTCTAATGTTAAGAAAATTACATTCTTAACATAATTTGCTTGTTTCAATACAACGCACAGTTGTAATAAAAATATAATATCTTTAATATAAAACAACCTAAAGATTTGCTTTAAGAAACCGAATGTTTTGATTTAAGACAGTCGTTGTCTCGAAAATAATGTGAAGGATGCCGATTTTAAATTAAAAAATCAAATTCTTTAGACAACGCTTCGTTGTGTGTACCTACAAGTTATTTGTAACAAAAAATAACAATATCAGCGTGCAGTTGACGCTTTGGAGTAGATATTTTCGACGTAGATGCGTGGAAGTTCTGATTCTCAAAGGAAGCAAGATAATAATTATTACGCTATAAGCTTTCAAAGCATATTACGTTTGTATGATCTGCGAACTGTAACCGCAGTGAACAAGAATCTGAACAGCATCAGACAAAACGACAAGTGTCGTACATGTGGAGATCAGGTTATTCATATGGAGAGAGGCCTTTGAATCGGCGCAAATGAAAAACAAGAGTTTGAGCACGCATATGTGACCCGGAATGTAATACTACTGACATCTCTCGTTTCGATGATATTGACGCCTGCGTTTGAAGGTTCATAATTCTGAAACTACTCAGCAAACACAATTGAAATAAAGCGTGTAATGCTCTTGAATCGCTTCTACATAAGGTGGTATGACTACCAACATTTTCTATCGGTTGGTTTAAACATGAGTGCGAGAGAAGTGAAAAATGTATGTTTGCGTTTATCGTTGTCGCATGGTTTGATGTGTATTTACGTGATTATTAATAAAACTAAAATACGCATGAACAATTTATCAACTGGATAATATCAATAAGAAAGCGACATAATAAAATATGTCCAGATATCGCACGTTTCCAGATATAGAGTTGATCACATTATAATTGAAAAAAGAATCGTTGCAAGTTTGCGAAACGCAACAATTTTTAACCGAATATGTGACATAAATAACGACGAATAATATTGCAAATGCTGTACAGAAAGGTACACATCCTTCTGCCCACAAAAAAAAATGTTTTCCAGTACTACGCCGCATACAGTTGGAAAGCTAAGTTATTTAGTGTGACACAATATAATATGATATTGTGTAATATTAATTGTGGCCAAATGCTGAAATAAATACGTATCTAAACGAAAATGCGAAAAAGCAGTGTTATTAAAATAAGTTCAATAAATTCTTAAAATCCATTAATTCTCTGGAAAATGTTATTATATTTATTGGTATTCTATTGTAGTCAGGTTTTTGTAATTATTTGAAATGTTAGTTAGTTACTTTTACTTTTAACCAGACGATATGCAGACAGAAACATATATTTGTTGAACTTTACATATTCAATGTTATTCAAGTTATTTTACACTAAGCAACTTATCACGCAAAATGTTCTACAACTTTTTAAGCAATAAAAAATTGCGTATAGTGCCATTAACAATAGTGTAAAACCGCTATTATACAGTGAGGACACAAAGTATTGAAACATGACAAAATCTCTGAATCGGTCTGTTATTTAAAAAAAACTCGGTTTTGAATTGCAAAATATGTACACATATTTATCGTACACTAAATTTCCTACCTTCAATGGTTTTTGAATTAAGACGGAATCGACATATTTTTTAAATGACACCATTGGCTTAATAACAGCATAGAATAGTATGATGGCCGTACATAGGAAAATTTTCTAGAAAAAGATAGTTGAAAATTAGTGTTACATTGTGTATTTTATACAGATTTTGAGGTTTCTGGGAGATTGAATTCAAATGGCATACATTTACTAATGTTACTAAAATTTGCAGTTTTTACATTTGACCTCACTTTCCCGGAAGTCTTACGTAATTTTGAATTCGCATTCGTATTCAGGGCAAATAAAGTTCCAGAGTAGATTTTATATTCCATTTACAACCTCCATGCTATACCCAAAGTTATCAATATTTGCAATTTCAATTATGGTCTTTAAGCCTTAAATTTGCTTCCGCTACCATTAAGACAATTAAATGTTATATTAAAATAACTTTCAAATATGGGATTGCCATTACATCAAAATGTGGATTTTTATAGTATAAAATCGACGTATTCAAAGACGTTTTTTCTTAGCCGTATAAGAAAATTGAAAAAGAAACAAAATTAAAAAGCGCAATATATCTGCAATCCTGTAGAACGTGACTTTTGGAAATGGAAACTGCATAGGCGATTATGATCTATTCTTTGCCAAAATCGCAACGGCCTGACTTTTTTAATTACAGAATCAAATTGACCCTACATCAATTATGTACTTTAATATTTTTATTTTAAAAATAAATATTGTTTTTAACAATAATTTTTTATTTTTTTGTAATCTTGTCGACTATACCTCCCCCCATCGTCCCCGGCATTCTTGTGAGACTAATCTGGCAACCCTGGGTGCAAATGTGTTACAAGCTATCATAGGTGGCGCTAATATTCTCCGAGGAAATTTCTCTCCCAAGGTGTCATTATCACATCGTGAACGCGTCGTAAATTCCTTGCAATTCAAAACGTCAAACGGGCAGCGGCAATTAAAAGTTAGTTCTAACGTCTGCGGTAAACTGCAAGCGGCGCTGCACGCGTCGCGACGCCTCCTCAGACTCTGATAATTATTATTAGTGTTGATCTATCGTTGAGCTGATTTATGACATTAAGTTGGCCGCACTGGTGTTTGCGTAATTAATCATGTGTTTGCGAGAGAAGTGGCACCGCGCCGGGCCGGCGAAACGCGCGCGCCCTCTGTCGCTTACCGCCGCGAAAACTCGGATCGTTCGCAGAACGCAAAACATAATAGATAGCGTTACACGTGTAAAAAGGGAACCCGGGAAATTTTGGGACCGCGAGAAGTTTAAAGTAAGGGCATATATCAAAGGCACGGATTGCTAGCCGCAAACACATCAGAGCGTAGCCCATGCCACGGTGAACGGATTGGCACGGAAAGTATGCCACGAACCACGAAGTTGAAGAGCCGAACAGACCCCGACGGGCAAATACTTAATATAACAGCGCGTGTGTGGAGAAACTTTGAATATTTCGGCGAACGTTTGATCCCGGCAAGTTTGTAGCGCGAAACAAACCATTCAGGTGTTATTAACGCTAATTTTAATGAAAATTGTACAAGTAAAGTAAAGCTACTCCTACAAGGTGGGAGTTAATACCTGACTTAACCTAAGCAAATGTATACTTAGCTTTTTGTTCAAAAGCGTCCAAAGGAACTGAATGTTTACTCGCTTTTCAAGGATTTTGCAATCAAGTCGCCGTTTTGTAATTTTGTCAAAATAGGTAAATAATAAATTAAAGTAAACGAAATAATTTATGACTATAACATGTTTTGGTAAAGTTAATAACTTAGCTGTATGAGCAATGAGTATATTGTACTTGATTGAAATCGGTCGTGTCTGCATTAATATAAAGCTAGTTAGCCAGGCTTTGACAGACATTCCCATTGTAATGACAGTAGGTAGTGTCAAATGCTGATGTTTTGACAATACCTATTGTCAATAGAATCGATATATCTGTCAACTCCTGGCTAACCAATTTTATTTTAATGCAGACACGATCGATCTCGATAAAATAAATTCTCATGCAGCTAAACTATTAATTTTATACATACTATAATAAAGTCATTTGCCTGGACCAGATTTTTTATACTTTACTCGTTTCCTTCAAGTTAAAGTTTATGAGTTTTTATTAATTGCATATAACCAAAAAGTAATGCATTTAATAAAAAAAATTCTCACACAAAATTCGTAGAATTAAACTTAACATTCAAGACAAATTGCAAATTTCCAAAACAAGATAGTAATAATATATACGGTGTTCTATTTAAAAGAAAAGGTAAGGTTATCAAACTTCTATAATAAAATGAGCACCCTGTATATTGAAAATATATATTAAACAATAGCTTGTTTAAAGCCAAAAACGTTTTGTTTGAAAAATTTTTTGAACTATCTTACTATTTAGGTGTTCCGGTAATTTTTGCTAACTCTGTACCTATATTGTTACTGCTAAGATATAAAAAAATCTAATATATTTGCCATGTTTAGTTTTATATTGTCATAGTTTCTTTGTCTGATTTGAATGATACTAAAGTAACGTGACTCCTATAGTTAAATGAATTTACAGCCAACCGACATATTATTATGAAAATCTAACGCATTAACCTTGAAACGGGTTGGTTGTAAATACATCGTGAATACTCGTTCTCTTAAAGTAAAAACTTGCAGTGAAGGTATTATACGCCGTTGAAACGCTGGAGTATCAGAAAAAGTGTTTTTATTTTAGATTTGACGCGTAGAATACTGAGAAAGGTATTTCGAAATATTATTCGGAATAACGAACACCTTGAATATAACCTTGCTTTCTTTTAAATGTGTTTTGTTAGTCGCGCATTTTACGGTTTTATAGCCTGCGGGTATGTAAACAAAATTCCTGGATCAGGCAACGTAAAAAAACTATTGATGCATTGTCATGTATGACAATCCATATTATTTGCCCCTTGGCCATGTAAACAAAATAGTTTCTGAGATATTCAATTGTTTGTCAAAACATTGGTAATGACAGGCATTTTTTAAAAACTACGTGAATTAAGCAGATATTGTGCTAAAAATACTTTTATAATGCCTATATATCTGCTGATTTTGAAAATACAATAACAAAGAAAGTAATAAGCTATAGTAATCTAGACTAGAAGTGAAGAAAATGTCCTGATGATAATTAAAATAATACAAATAAGCAAAATAGGTCATGTTACAAACCGTTGAGGATTAATAATACAAATTATGTTATTACTATTTTATAAATAGGTATGTAGATTATCACCAACACCCGATGATATTTCCCAGGGTTTGATATCCATCCTGTATAAATATTTAATACAAGCATCAAACCACTAAGCTCGTCACTTCAACCGGCTTTTCCACACCGTTCGAAGCTCACTTAGATAATGTGTATATCAGCATACAACCTAAATGTTATGATGCTCGTTAATATTAGTATGGATATGATGAGTTTTTTGTCTCTCTTCTGGACTACAATTTTATCATGCTCGCTCGTTCCAATAACGTAACGTGACCCTGTAATTATCCCCTCTTGGGTGCAAACGTACCCCAAAAATGGGTTTGGAAAACAAAAATGGCTATGTAATAGAAATTAATGTTGTGTCCCAAAAGGGTCAAATACCTACGATGTGCGAAAATGTAGAAAATAATGACTACTGTTTTGTCCGCCGCAGATTTTTTTAAATTTACGCGTTCTAGTGTTGCTGAACATAAATATTCACAACTTAAAAATTGTTCTTTTCCATATTAATTAAAAAAAACTTACCTCATAACATTATTTGTTGCTCATTGGTTTAAAATTCAGCAAGCCCCCTCTTGCGGTAGCAGACTTCCATCGTATTATTTTCTACATAACCTGAAAAAGAAATAAAGTATAAGTGGTCTACTTTCCATATACTATAGTATTGTATTTTCGGAAATTATAACGAAGGAACCAAACAAAAACTCCTTTTCGTTGTCGTCAATATTTAAGGATTCACACGATTCAATAATTTAGAGAGCCGTCTATCCGCCTAGCGGGAACCGAAAAACTTTTTTCATTTTTCCTTCACACCACATTATGGAATATGTAATGGGATCACGACCTCCCCTTTGAATTATGCAAAAAAAGCGAAGCTATTAACTTTTACCGACTTCACGAAGTCCCGTCGATAATTTTATCGTAAAACTTTTATCATCGGCTCTTATCTAATAAACAGTTCTTAAACATTAGGTAGGTGGTACATATTGTAGTGCATTTTATAAGTTATTTTATTACTTTAATTCTAATATAATTATTTTATTGAGTTTGTATATTACGGTTGTAAGTTTGAAAACAGATTTAATATTAAAGAAAACCATAGCATACAGTGAAAACTTGACCATTTCCGAGATATGACCTTCAGATGTTCTTAAATCTATGCTAGTAAAGGATCATGTTTTGCAAAAAACCCATAAAATACAAGGCAGTTATTTAATAATAATATAAATAAAATAGTTTTTCATCTGAAGTCATAAAACAAGTTTCTCAAGGATTTTGTATAGCTAAACTCCATTTCTGGTTTAATCTACACTTACAAAATTGGAATTGAAAGTAAGATACAGTAACTCAAATGTTCCAAAAAAAAATGCTAGTCCTCTTCTAGAATCTGTAGGTACGCCACTGGCGAACGATCGTACTTCCGGTCGAGTGGGCGGCTCGGCGATGCCCTCGCCCGCCGCCCACAATTGGTCCGCTCCATCTCAAATGAGATGTTTTCTTAGCACCGAATAACAACACAGTAAGTTCCCGATATGATCAGGCAAAACAGTGTTGCTCCGAATAATGGGCCAGGCTACTGCAGGCGCCCCCGTCTGAAATCTGCATAATCGATATAAGCTCATGTTCACGTCTTGCACACTTCGGACACGGCGTTGCGGAGCTATTCGTAAAAATTCTATTGTGCGGTGTTCTATGCATATGCGCTTGATATCGATTTCGACCGAACTGTAAGAGGTACGCGCGTATCAGGGCAGTGAAATACCTACGGTGATTATAGGGTTTCAGATTGCTTATTGTGTAGCTTTTCCAATAAAATTCAATGTCGGTTATTTTTCAATAATTTTAGCCAGATTAGAAATAGAAAAAGTGCTTTCAATTACATCTCCATTAAAAAATATAATAAAAGAGAAAACTTCGGCCAGGTTTGAACCTCGCCGTAGGACTCCTAAGCCGGTGAATTCCCCTCTAAGCCACATGGGACTACAGAACATTGTCAAAATTCCTTCACTTTGCTCGTAATCGCACATGAAGCGAAATAATAACATTCAACCACCGATAAACAACGTAAAATCTAAGTTTCAAAAATCCTCCTGAACAAACTAAAATAGATAGAGGGCTGTACTTTTTAGAATTAATTACCCAATGTATCTGATCTGTAAACGTGTATAATAATAATTTGTATCACAACTACTTTGCTCGTAATCGCACATGAAGCGAAATAATAACATTCAACCACCCATAAACAACGTAAAATCTAAGTTTCAAAAATCCTCCTGAACAAACTAAAATAGATAGAGGGCTGTACTTTTTAGAATTAATTACCCAATGTATCTGATCTATAAACGTGTATAATAATAATTTGTATCCCAACTACTTTGCTCGTAATCGCACATGAAGCGAAATAATAACATTCAACCACCGATAAACAACGTAAAATCTAAGTTTCAAAAATCCTCCTGAACAAACTAAAATAGATAGAAGGCTGTACTTTTTAGAATTAATTACCCAATGTATCTGATCTATAAACGTGTATAATAATAATTTGTATCCCAACTAGTTTGCTCGTAATCGCACATGAAGCGAAATAATAACATTGAACCACCGATAAACAACGTAAAATCTAAGTTTCAAAAATCCTCCCGAACAAACTAAAATAGATAGAGGGCTGTACTTTTTAGAATTAATTACCCAATGTATCTGATCTATAAACGTGTATAATAATAATTTGTATCCCAACTAGTTTGCTCGTAATCGCACATGAAGCGAAATAATAACATTCAACCACCGATAAACAACGTAAAATCTAAGTTTCAACAATCCTCCCGAACAAACTAAAATAGATAGAGGGCTGTACTTTTTAGAATTAATTACCCAATGTATCTGATCTATAAACGTGTATAATAATAATTTGTATCCCAACTAGTTTGCTCGTAATCGCACATGAAGCGAAATAATAACATTCAACCACCGATAAATAACGTAAAATCTAAGTTTCAAAAATCCTCCCGAACAAACTAAAATAGATAGAGGGCTGTACTTTTTAGAATTAATTACCCAATGTATCTGATCTATAAACGTGTATAATAATAATTTGTATCCCATCTACTTTGCTCGTAATCGCACATGAAGCGAAATAATAACATTCAACCACCGATAAACAACGTAAAATCTAAGTTTCAAAAATCCTCCTGAACAAACTAAAATAGATAGAGGGCTGTACCTTTTAGAATTAATTACCCAATGTATCTGATCTATAAACGTGTATAATAATAATTTGTATCCCAACTATTTTGCTCGTAATCGCACATGAAGCGAAATAATAACATTCAACCACCGATAAACAACGTAAAATCTAAGTTTCAAAAATCCTCCTGAACAAACTAAAATAGATAGAGGGCTGTACTTTTTAGAATTAATTACCCAATGTATCTGATCTATAAACGTGTATAATAATAATTTGTATCCCATCTACTTTGCTCGTAATCGCACATGAAGCGAAATAATAACATTCAACCACCGATAAACAACGTAAAATCTAAGTTTCAAAAATTCTCCTGAACAAACTAAAATAGATAGAGGGCTGTACTTTTTAGAATTAATTACCCCATGTATCTGATCTATAAACGTGTATAATAATAATTTGTATCCCAACTAGTTTGCTCGTAATCGCACATGAAGCGAAATAATAACATTCAACCACCGATAAACAACGTAAAATCTAAGTTTCAAAAATCCTCCTGAACAAACTAAAATAGATAGAGGGCTGTACTTTTTAGAATTAATTACCCCATGTATCTGATCTATAAACGTGTATAATAATAATTTGTATCCCAACTAGTTTGCTCGTAATCGCACATGAAGCGAAATAATAACATTCAACCACCGATAAACAACGTAAAATCTAAGTTTCAAAAATCCTCCTGAACAAACTAAAATAGATAGAGGGCTGTACTTTTTAGAATTAATTACCCAATGTATCTGATCCATAAACGTGTAAAATAATAATTTGTATCCCAACTACTTTGCTCGTAATCGGACATGAAGCGAAATAATAACATTCAACCACCGATAAACAACGTAAAATCTAAGTTTCAAAAATCCTCCTGAACAAACTAAAATAGATAGAGGGCTGTACTTTTTAGAATTAATTACCCAATGTATCTGGTCTATAAACGTGTATAATAATAATTTGTATCCCAACTAGTTTGCTCGTAATCGCACATGAAGCGAAATAATAACATTGAACCACCGATAAACAACGTAAAATCTAAGTTTCAAAAATCCTCCCGAACAAACTAAAATAGATAGAGGGCTGTACTTTTTAGAATTAATTACCCAATGTATCTGATCTATAAACGTGTATAATAATAATTTGTATCCCAACTAGTTTGCTCGTAATCGCACATGAAGCGAAATAATAACATTCAACCACCGATAAACAACGTAAAATCTAAGTTTCAAAAATCCTCCCGAACAAACTAAAATAGATAGAGGGTTGTACTTTTTAGAATTAATTACCCAATGTATCTGATCTAAAAACGTGTATAATAATAATTTGTATCCCAACTAGTTTGCTCGTAATCGCACATGAAGCGAAATAATAACATTCAACCACCGATAAATAACGTAAAATCTAAGTTTCAAAAATCCTCCCGAACAAACTAAAATAGATAGAGGGCTGTACTTTTTAGAATTAATTACCCAATGTATCTGATCTATAAACGTGTATAATAATAATTTGTATCCCATCTACTTTGCTCGTAATCGCACATGAAGCGAAATAATAACATTCAACCACCGATAAACAACGTAAAATCTAAGTTTCAAAAATCCTCCTGAACAAACTAAAATAGATAGAGGGCTGTACCTTTTAGAATTAATTACCCAATGTATCTGATCTATAAACGTGTATAATAATAATTTGTATCCCAACTATTTTGCTCGTAATCGCACATGAAGCGAAATAATAACATTCAACCACCGATAAACAACGTAAAATCTAAGTTTCAAAAATCCTCCTGAACAAACTAAAATAGATAGAGGGCTGTACTTTTTAGAATTAATTACCCAATGTATCTGATCTATAAACGTGTATAATAATAATTTGTATCCCATCTACTTTGCTCGTAATCGCACATGAAGCGAAATAATAACATTCAACCACCGATAAACAACGTAAAATCTAAGTTTCAAAAATCCTCCTGAACAAACTAAAATATATAGAGGGCTGTACTTTTTAGAATTAATTACCCAATGTATCTGATCCATAAACGTGTAAAATAATAATTTGTATCCCAACTACTTTGCTCGTAATCGGACATGAAGCGAAATAATAACATTCAACCACCGATAAACAACGTAAAATCTAAGTTTCAAAAATCCTCCTGAACAAATTAAAATAGATAGAGGGCTGTACTTTTTAGAATTAATTACCCAATATATCTGATCCATAAACGTGTAAAATAATAATTTGTATCCCAACTACTTTGCTCGTAATCGGACATGAAGCGAAATAATAACATTCAACCACCGATAAACAACGTAAAATCTAAGTTTCAAAAATCCTCCTGAACAAACTAAAATAGATAGAGGGCTGCACTTTTTAGAATTAATTACCCAATGTATCTGATCCATAAACGTGTATAATAATAATTTGTATCCCAACTACTTTGCTTTGCTTTTGCAACTACTTTGCCAACTGCTTTTTAACAGAAAGCTTTTCAGGTCTAAGTTTGGTTATGAAATTTCTAAATATGAAGTTTTGTCCCGATACACACAGAGAATTTTTTTTGCACCTTTGTCAAACATCTTCAGGGGACCCAAAGCGACATATTTCCGCTAAAATCAAAAACATTTTTTGCACTAGTACAATTCTTTCAATACTACGTATGATAGAGTTAAAATTGACTGACCAAGGTCAGCAACGTCCTTATTTACTGGTCAGGAATACTCAAACTTACACAATAAAGCACCGTTTCGGTTCTCCCAGCATAATTCCAAATCTATTATACCAAAATAAATTAACCTAATAAAAAACTTTATGCATTACAGTACCCCACATTTTCAAACGTACAGCTTTCGCTTAATTTAGCTATTCACAAAACAGCTTTTAAATTCAAATCGACAAGTGACAGCAAACAAGAACACCGCGGGCATCCCGCACAAAAAAATCGTTTGTTGAGCCTGAAAATTGTTATTTTGTTTCTGTGTTTTTTTTTATTCTCTGTGAATAATTCCCTCCTGTATTCCGACTGTCTAAATTATCGATTTCCTGTTTCGCATCGTTGCCCCGGAATTAAAATGTTACTCCACTGTTTGACAATTTGCTCGAGGATTAAAGTTTTTGCAGACCACGTTGGCCTGAACCGAAAAAAAAAATAACATCGAGATTCGTGACGCGACACCAATGGGTTGTACATAAATGGCAAAGGTTGTTACCAACCCGAGTGAAACGAATAACGGCATAGATTTGGCGTTGAAAATATAAAAAATCATCAATTCCTATCAACGTCAATTACACGGGCGTTGAATGTTTTATAGTAAATTGTCACATGCCGGCTTGTTGTTTAATCCGTCGACGATTATAATGCAATCACGAAATTGTCAGTTATAAACGCGCGGCGCGGCGGCGTTTTAAAATTTTAAAATTTAATACCGAAACGTTATTGTTCCCCGAGCCGCGTCGGATCGCCAAACACGCGAAACAATGTTTAATTTTAATTTATATGGGTTGTATCTGCGTTACACGCATTTAAAATATTTATATGCGGTCGGTAATATTTTAATTGTCCGTTTCAGTTTTGCCTCGACCAACGGACGTGTGAATTCATTACAGTCATTTCAACTATTCAGATCTGTTATAAAACAGAATGTATACGCTATTTTGCAATGAAGATATTTGCTGTACATGCATTGTTATATATTTTTGCTTTTTCTGTTAACGATTTCGTTATGTTGTATCAATATTTCGCACAACTTGTCAGATTTTAGTTTTAGAACGATCTATAAAATATACACAATATTTTATTTCCAGATGCAACGATTGTTTGGCAAATTAAAACTAGTTTTCGCGTATTGTTTCTTTGTCACACCTACAACAACTATTCTACCCACGCATTCAACAAGATCTCACTTCACGGCTACTCATGAGTCTTCATTGTTCGCCGATTTTAATTTCAATGTGGCATCTGTGACTTCGCCGAATAGTTTGCATACGTTCGGTAAACACTAACAACCACTTTGAATGTATAACAGAGTGGCTTGCTTGTTGGAAGCGAACACAGGCGCTTTGTTTAATATTTAATCAGTGCAAGCCGCATCCGTTTACTACACGAGTTGGAACATGTTTTATGAAACGATCCCCGCAGCGGAAAAATCGCTCGCTGTGAGCTCCCTCTACCTACAACCTACAAGCTCGTCATCGGAGAATTCTAATTACCAAACCAACATCGGTTTTGATGAATATTTCACTAGGTAGTAGTTTTACCAGCTGCGTTTGTTAATTATTATTTTAGTAGTGGAATAGGTAATACAACTTAAATTATACAGAAAATTCTGTGGTAAAAAATTCACCGGCTCCTCCACCATATATGTCTATAGCCATTTCGGCGGTAGATAGTTAATACATCAATTGAGAAAGAAAAAATATTTTATGGAAAACTTGTTTGACCCGCCATTTTCAATAGCGTAAAATTATTTTCACTTATACAGAGTGTTGCATTTAGGTGTAACGGAAAATATGTAAATTTTTTAATGGAACGTCCTGTATATTTTATTATATTGTGAATACTACTAAATTAGTTTATCCAACCGTGTATGTTGCTAAGTCACACCGTTAATAGTTTCAGAGATATTCAATTGTTTTTCCAAAATATGCCCGTTGTAGGGTTTAAATGGCTTAAGATTGCCAATTACGAGAACTTAGCGATTATTCTACAAATGGAAGGTTAGTTTGTCGCAATTTTCATCATAAAATCAGTGCACAAATAAAGTTAAGAAGCTTTTTATATCTTCAATATTAATAACAAATAATTGGATTCGACGACTGGGATGCAATTAAAGCTGGTACCTATATGAAACGATAAAGGACAAAATAAAGAACAATAGACACTCTCTAGAAGTAGGCAATCAAATTTAAAAAAAAAATAACTATAGAAATAAAAGATATAAAGATGGTGCAGAAAATATGGCCAACGTTGAGTTTCCTTATGGACGACATGTTTGATTTTGAATTTTTTAGAAGTAATTTTCTTAACTGTTTTACATATTCTAGTACACTTTTTTGGCTGTAGATTTTTTGCAAATTTTAGTGTTTTTGTTGCTGCAGTGATTTGGTACTAAATGAACATTGTTTTTTAGTGAACTAAAAAAAACTAAAAAAAATTACCTGTTTACGGTGCTGTAGAATCTCTGCTGTCCCTTTTGGCTCACAAGGCAAATGTCACCTATTGATTTTAATACACCTTTCATTTCCCATTAAATTGACCCGATAGTCCCGATATTATCAGAAATGATGCATAGCCAAACATAAAGCAACATAACTTTGGTTTGAAATGTTTTGTTGTTGCGAATATGGCATGGTTTCAATCTTCACAGTACAGGCAATTGGTTTTTTAAAGAAATATTTGAATTGACTGAATATTATTGGAAATACGAAATATGAACAATGAACGAACACACATCAATCTGTCAGAATTTGATTAGATTTTTAAACTTGACGTTTCGTCGGCCTTAGTTCGTTTTCCATTACCAACAAGATACATCCTTATACAAATTAACGTAATATTAACTAGGTGCGACGACGGAAACCTCGGTTATTACTTTCAATTAGAGCACGTACTAAAGAAAATGAACAATATGCAGGAGCAGAGACCACAAGGCTTGAAAATTCATACTCCGCAGCCACACCGTTTCTCACGGGGGGAAGACTCACGGAATAAGGGCAGAAAGTTCAGGAGTGAAATAATAGTTAGGAGTTAGAGCTGAAGTTTGCGTTAGCATAATAAGTTGTACGGCCTCTAAACCCGGTAAATGTATTTAATAACAAGTGCACATCTAAAGTACGGCTCCGGATTGCTCCATCCAACAGCTCTTCACGGCCGACGCTGCGCAGATTCTTGATTAAAAAATTTAATTTAAAGCCGTTTATGAAACTTTTGCGCGGACAATAGTGCCATCATTTGCGAGGCACCTCCTCGCATACTATCTTGTTTGCTTATTGGATTTACAGGATATTCAAGAAATTAAATTACACTACTTGCGTGATTTAACTTCTTTTTGGCGGCCCATCTTCGATAAATTAGCTAAACAGGCATTTGTAACTTATCGACAATAATTCCTATATTAAATTAATTGCTGATAACTAAAAATGATGCATTTTATGGAAAATAGTTCCTATAAAAATTCATAGAAACAAACTTAGAATTTAAAAATGTCAAAATATATTTATGTTCTATTTGAAAAGGTAAATGTTACCAAATTTCAGAATAATAAATCAATAGCAATCAAATCAATAGCTAGCTAGGATAATTAAATTATCCCGTACAACTATCTCAATACTTTTCTCTTTTTCCAGAATGCTACCGTAGCTAACCAACTCTAGAATAATCGCAAGGTAAAATTTTACGATCGCCATTTAATGGAATACGCAAGTCGACAAAGAAAGAAATATGCTAGTTGGTACTTGGGGTTATACAGATAACACGTTCAACTGCCTGCAGCGTATGAACTTGCCGATGTAGTTAAACCCGGGTTCGATGTAGCGATCTAGCTACACCGCAAAATATACATTCAAGTTGACTTTTAACGGGGAAGTATTTGATTAGGAGACAACCATCGGCCGGGGGGATCTTTCTCGACAAATATTATCACAGCCGGAATATTTTTGCGATATGCAATTTCAGCTGGTATTGTCGGAAAGTTGTTAAACGTTTCCGTGTCATTTTCCAGGGTTAAATATTTGATTGAATGCTGAATTTCGTATTACATGTACTATCGTGGCCATATGTCCCTTCTTTTGACGTCCATTTTCTCGGAAACCTATGGGCAAAAATGTTTTAAAAAATTCTGGAGCTGTCCTTGATTAATATGCTACAACTCATAAAAATTAGAAAGCTGTACGTGTTGGCGTTTTCCCGATTTTTCCAAATTGAGAAGAATTGGCGCTGTTTTTGCCACGTAAATTTTATTCGTTTAACTTTAGCAATTAATTACTCCGAAAATAATACATAGAATTGAACGAATTAAAAAGTAAAATCACTTGCAGAATGCTAAGCTTTCAATGTGTATTTTTGTAAAATCATTGGATTAGTGGTTGACCCACAAAAAGCTATATTATGCAATGCCAGCCATTCCGTTATTAGAAGAGCTAGAATAATGAAATATAGACTATAGGCTACCCAATAATTCATCGGTTTAAAGTTTATTACATAATCATTGTTTATCTTGCATTTTTCATACAAAAGATCATGCTGAAACTCCGCGTGAATTCCGACGCTCTACGATCTTTGAGGGGCTGCGGGGAAGAGAGGCGTTAGCGGTGCAGTCATGTCGGAGAGAACCGATACAGCTAGGAGAACCGGGGCAGCGTATTATCAATACACAAAAAAAAACCATAACTTGACAAGGTAGCAATTTTAACTAACAATTAAATTCTTAATATTTGCATAATTTTGATTATAATATGTGACCTGGTACGAGAGAAATCTCTTCTATCGATTGGCGTTTATGTTTTCTTCAGTTTTTATACAATAAGGTTGTAAACAAGATTTTGATGGAAGCGGATAAATCTAATAATATGGAGTTAGCAGATTTTCCGATTAGTGGTGAATACTAAATTAAGCATGCTTGATAAACCTAAAAATATTTAAAAAGTATGCCTGATTTTGTTATATAAATATTCAAACTATTATAACAGTTTCAACAGCTTATTTATTAATAATATTTAAATACATGCAGAAACAATATAAAATAAATACAACTCTTGATATATTACATATATTACAAACGTCAGCTCTGAGCGTATAAAACTTAAAAATATCAAAAAAGTTGTACAAATTTAGCATCGTAGATTTGTAGACACATAGAATATTTTGCAGATCACTGATTAATTTTAAATGCTAAACCCGAAACCCGATTTAAATTGCTTAGAATTCCCATGGGACTTCCGCCTGTTCGTGGTTCTGTTATCTTATTGACTTATTTTGCCATTATTTTTTAATTCGGTAATCTGCCGCCGGATATCCAAATTTCTTTGGCGAGGCATAATCGCCGTGTCGTTTTATGTATTGTGTCCGTAAACACTAGTAACTAATAGTAATGCACGTGCAATCCGCCACTACTGGCAGCGTCGCTGTCGATCCCATGCCCTGCTCGCCCCCTCGGACCGTAGAGCGCCGCGTCAACTGCAGCAATCATGAGATGCTTCAACTCGATCTTTTGTAGGGAAAATGCAAGATAAACCATAATTATGTAATAAACTTTAAACTTATGAATTTGTGGGTAGCCTATAGTCTATATTTCATTATTCTAGCTCTTCTAATAAAGGAATTGCTGCCGTTGCATAATATAGCTTTTTGTGGGTCAAGCATTAATCGAATTATTTTACAAAAATGCACATTGAAAGCTAGCATTCCGCAGGTGATTTTACTTTTTAATTCGTTCAAATCTATGTATTATTTCCGGAGTAATTAATTGCTAAAGTTAAACGAATAAAATTTACGTGGCAAAAACAGCGCCAATTCTTCTCAATTTGGAAAAATCGGGAAAACGCCAACACATACAGCTTTCTAATTTTTATGAGTTGTAGCATATTAAATAAGGACAGCAGCAGAATTTTTTCAAATTTTTTCGCCCCTAGGTATCGGAGAAAATGGACGTCAAAGGAAGGGACATAATATATGGCCACGATAGTAGCATGGTGACATTAAATTAGAATGTATCAAAGAAAGAAATCACAATAGAAAGAAGCGTGTGTTTGAGTATCTCCGATTAAATTAGTAGATTTTTCAAGCAAAGCATACACAAATCATCCTTTTTCAGTCCCTATATTAAGAGACATCCTACCTACCCTTTCCACTTGCACGAGAATTGACCTGCTAACGTCTATTTCCCACTAAACAAGGAATAATAATCCCGTGGACTTTAGCATCGATCTCCACTTTTTTTTTATTGTTCCGAAATCGTGCTTTATTAATTCGACAATCGCGTGTAACGCTACCAAAGAAATCCGAAATATAACGACCCCATCCAAGCTGAGTGTTATTGGAAAAAGTGCCCGAGCACCCCTACTATCCCCACCCCTATCCCTTTCTATTCGAGTGATCAGCGCAGAGCGGAAACGTAATAATATGCAGAAAAAGCGCCGGCCCACTCAATATACCCGATGTGCATTTCGCTAACTGAACGTGTCTATGGATTACGAGGCATAGCAGAGGGCAGTGGCGTAGCTACCGGGGTACAGAAGGCTAAAAGTTAATTTTTTTCTTATTTTATTATTCGACTTCTTTTTACATCGCTACAGAATAACAATAATTAAGAAAATATCTTCTAATAATATCTATTTAGGCTGACTCAAAATGCGTCTTTTTTTAGTTACATTGCTAACCTGTTCGGCGAATATTTTCGGTTAACAAGTTGTAGTTCAGTTTCTATTTGCAACTACAATATTGACACACAGTATTAAAATGTAATAATGGTCAATGTCTTTGTGCGGTCTCGATCAATTCGTGGACAGCGAACAATGGGTACATGCCAGACGAACCGTTTGACGCACTGTACCTACTATTTTAATATTGATTCGTTAAATATTAAACCGGTAATGTTCGCAGTGAAACGGATCGTTAATTAATATTACAGCACCGTTGAGTGCCAATTAGCGGGCATCAATTTTTACACGGTACGCGAGTAAAATAATAAAGTCAGTTAAAACATCGAGTAATTTACATTGATTGAACATTGTACTACAGTTAATTGGCCAATAATAACATTGCATATTTAGCGTATGTAAAATGTAGTTGGTTTTATTTAATAAAAATCATTGGTGGTAGTTGATTTATTTAAACGAATCGGAAAGTTTTTGATATAATTTTGGGCAGAATTTTTCAGGATTTCAGGAAAAACTGTGTTCTGCCGGAGAGAAAATTATATGTCGTTATTTGTTTTCTTAACTTGCTAGATACGTATCGTAATTTAGATATGAGTGACAATCCCTGCTTTATAATATAAACTTGAAAATGTCGAGATGTACGAACTGTATCATAGGAAAAGGCTATAACAAACTTCACAAATCTTGCAAAGTGTCTGAGAGTTATTCATATAGCTTCGGGGATATGGTTAATATTTGAAATACAGGCCAAACAACAGTTTCACCAATTTTCTTTTACAAAAATCTGATGTGGCTAGGCACATGACTTTATCATACTATATACAAAATTAATAGTTTAGCTGCATGATATTCTATTTGATCCAGATCGGCCATGTCTGCATTAAAATAAAACTATTAGAACTAGACAGATTATATTGGCAGTAGGTATTGTCACAACATCAGGGTTTGACACTACCTACTGTCATTAGAATCACAATATCTGACAAATCCTGGCTAACTAGTTTTAATGCTGTACGAGCGATGTCAATGAAATAGAATTTGCTCATGCAGCTAAATTATTAATTTTACCAAAAAATAGTCTTAAATTATTCAGAATTTCCTCTACTTTAATTTATTATTTAATTATTTCGACGAAGTTCCAAAAATGGCGGCTTATTTAAAAAATCTTTAAAAAATGCTAAGATTAAACCTCTAGTTCGCACATGAAGCGAAATAATAACATTCAACCACCAATAAACAACGTAAAATCTAAGTTTCAAAAATCCTCCTGAACAAACTAAAATAGATAGAGGGCTGTACTTTTTATAATTAATTACCCAATGTATCTGACCCTGTGACCCATAAACGTGTATAATAATAATCTGTATCCCAACTACTTTGCTCGTAATCGCACATGAAGCGAAATAATAACATTCAACCACCGATAAACAACGTAAAATCTAAGTTTCAAAAATCCTCCTGAACAAACTAAAATAGATAGAGGGCTGTACTTTTTAGAATTAATTACCCAATGTATCTGATCTATAAACGTGTATAATAATAATTTGTATCCCAACTACTTTGCTTGTAATCGCACATGAAGCGAAATAATAACATTCAACCACCGATAAACAACGTAAAATCAAAGTTTCAAAAATCCTCCTGAACAAACTAAAATAGATAGAGGGCTGTACTTTTTAGAATTAATTACCCAATGTATCTGATCCATAAGCGTGTATAATAATAATTTGTATCCCAACTACTTTGCTCGTAATCGCACATGAAGCGAAATAATAACATTCAACCACCGATAAACAACGTAAAATCTAAGTTTCAAAAATCCTCCTGAACAAACTAAAATAGATAGAGGGCTGTACTTTTTAGAATTAATTACCCAATGTATCTGATCTATAAACGTGTATAATAATAATTTGTATCCCAACTACTTTGCTCGTAATCGTAGATGAAGCGAAATAATAACATTCAACCACCGATAAACAACGTAAAATCTAAGTTTCAAAAATCCTCCTGAACAAACTAAAATAGATAGAGGGCTGTACTTTTTAGAATTAATTACCCAATGTATCTGATCTATAAACGTGTATAATAATAATTTGTATCCCAACTACTTTGCTTGTAATCGCACATGAAGCGAAATAATAACATTCAACCACCGATAAACAACGTAAAATCAAAGTTTCAAAAATCCTCCTGAACAAACTAAAATAGATAGAGGGCTGTACTTTTTAGAATTAATTACCCAATGTATCTGATCTATAAACGTGTATAATAATAATTTGTATCCCAACTACTTTGCTTGTAATCGCACATGAAGCGAAATAATAACATTCAACCACCGATAAACAACGTAAAATCAAAGTTTCAAAAATCCTCCTGAACAAACTAAAATAGATAGAGGGCTGTACTTTTTAGAATTAATTACCCAATGTATCTGATCTATAAACGTGTATAATAATAATTTGTATCCCAACTACTTTGCTTGTAATCGCACATGAAGCGAAATAATAACATTCAACCACCGATACACAACGTAAAATCAAAGTTTCAAAAATCCTCCTGAACAAACTAAAATAGATCGAGGGCTGTACTTTTTAGAATTAATTACCCAATGTATCTGATCCATAAACGTGTATAATAATAATTTGTATCCCAACTACTTTGCTCGTAATCGCACATGAAGCGAAATAATAACATTCAACCACCGAAAAACAACGTAAAATCTAAGTTTCAAATATCCTCCTGAACAAACTAAAATAGATAGAGGGCTGTACTTTTTAGAATTAATTACCCAATGTATCTGATCCATAAACGTGTATAATAATAATTTGTATCCCAACTACTTTGCTCGTAATCGCACATGAAGCGAAATAATAACATTCAACCACCGATAAACAACGTAAAATCTAAGTTTCAAAAATCCTCCTGAACAAACTAAAATAGATAGAGGGCTGTACTTTTTAGAATTAATTACCCAATGTATCTGATCCATATACGTGTATAATAATAATTTGTATCCCAACTACTTTGCTCGTAATCGCACATGAAGCGAAATAATAACATTCAACCACCGATAAAGAACGTAAAATCTAAGTTTCAAAAATCCTCCTGAACAAACTAAAATAGATAGAGGGCTGTACTTTTTAGAATTAATTACCCAATGTATCTGATCCATATACGTGTATAATAATAATTTGTATCCAAACTACTTTGCTCGTAATCGCACATGAAGCGAAATAATAACATTCAACCACCGATAAACAACGTAAAATCTAAGTTTCAAAAATCCTCCTGAACAAACTAAAATAGATAGAGGGCTGTACTTTTTAGAATTAATTACCCAATGTATCTGATCCATATACGTGTATAATAATAATTTGTATTCCAACTACTTTGCTCGTAATCGCACATGAAGCGAAATAATAACATTCAACCACCGATAAAGAACGTAAAATCTAAGTTTCAAAAATCCTCCTGAACAAACTAAAATAGATAGAGGGCTGTACTTTTTAGAATTAATTACCCAATGTATCTGATCCATATACGTGTATAATAATAATTTGTATCCCAACTACTTTGCTCGTAATCGCACATGAAGCGAAATAATAACATTCAACCACCGATAAACAACGTAAAATCTAAGTTTCAAAAATCCTCCTGAACAAACTAAAATAGATAGAGGGCTGTACTTTTTAGAATTAATTACCCAAGTTCTTAAACACGGTTTACTTCTCTAGTAGATTTGCTTCGCTACTAAACTAATCGGGAGATTTGCTAGGTCCTTTATTATTACCCGGCCTAAAAGGTTAAATGAATATTTAAGATCTAAGGTAGAGTGTCAAATAAAATGAGTAGTCGAAAATCAACGTTGCGAACGCGGGTGCGTGTCAGTTTGACTCTATGATTTATGGTGGTAAGTTGGCGCCGTGTCGAGGGTGTTCCTGAAATATAAACAGAGGGCGGTAACATCTCCACCGTACAGGCGGACGCACAGTGGCCAACTTTCAACTTTTAGGTGGAAAATAATCCAGCTCCCTTGGAAACAAACGTAAAATTGACAACTTAAGACGAGATATTATTGTAAACAGTATCGACGAAAAAATAGGAATAAATACTTAACATGATAAATACAAATTAAAACACCAAAATAATAAAATTTACAGTACAGAGATTTAGCAAGTGTTGAAGCAACCGTATTTATTTTGTGCTGTCTTCTTATTTATTGACAATATTTTGGAGACTGTGTCTCTCACCTTTTATTGCCAACTTGTTTATGAGCAGATTTGAAACCAATGTAAAGTCTATAGCACCATATTTCCCTAAGACTTGGGTTAGGTATGTCGACGATATTTTTGCCATTTTTGACACCAAGAAGCGCAGTATTCAAGATTTTCTTCTCGTTTTGAATTCTAAATTCAACACCATTAACTTTACTGTAGAACAAGAAGTTAACGGCCAACTTCCATTTTTAGATACTCTGGTAGTCAGGAATAGCAAAAATATAATAGAAATTGACGTGTATCGGAAAGATACTAACTCAATCAGGTTTATCCCTAATGATTCGCAGCATCCTTTTCAACAAAAATTGTCTTTTATTAGTTGTTTAGTAAATAGGTTATTGAAATTTCCATTGTCCGCAGATAGATGTCAGCAAGAATTATTGTTTATTTATTAAGAATGTTGTCATACATAATGGATACCCTGAGAAAATAGTTGGAATGATTAAGAAGCAGAATCAAAAAATGTATGTAAATCAAATATCTACTTTAAATACGTTGTCTGTTGAAAAGAAGAAATATGTTAAAATACCGTTCGATTGTGCATATACAAGGGGTTTGAGAAGTATTTTTACATCACAAAATCTCTGTATAGCATATTTGACTCATAATAGCATAAAAAACCTTCTTGGAAACCCTAAGGATAAGGTAGATGTACTTGATAAATCTGGTATATATTGTATCAAATGTCATGACTGTGGAAAAGAATACGTAGGCCAGACTAGAAGAACAATTTTAACTAGGTTCAAAGAACATGTAGCTCATATTAAATATAATCGTTTTGAAAAATCTAGTGTGGCTCAACATATTTTAGACACAGGTCATAAAGTAGTTGTAGATGACTTGAAACTTGTAAAAGCTGTGTCAAATAATAGGGAACTAAACAGCTTGGAAAGTATCTTTATTCACTTGAATAGAGATAAATTAATAAATGCAGACAGGGGTCCTATACCTAGTTCGCTATTGTTTGACCTGCTTTAATCAAAACTTGTTTTTTACGCATCAATGATCAAAATTCACTGAGGTGTGAACAACAAATTGGTATATATAGGGTAATTTTTAACATGGACGTCACTTCCACTAGTGATTTGCTTGGACAATATCCAGTAAAGATGCTATGAAGTGCTAATCTCTCTTTTCCTCTTTTTAGGTTCTACTGAAGATGGCAACATAGTTGCTGAAATACGTATTTAGGTTCTAAAATACTTGTTGTGGTTAGGGGTTTATAATTTTATTATTTATTCTTATTTATTAACAAATATTCTCTCCAAGCATTAGATAATAACGCTACAGAAAAACCGTTTCGTTTTACGCTATTTGGAGTTTTCAGGCCAGAATAACATTCCTCCTGTCAGAATAACAACCTTGCCCACTGTGCGACTATGTGTCTCCTCCGACATTCTAAGTGTCACGTCTTGAGCGCTTTCGCCAGCGCATTTATATTTTGTCCGCATATGTATATGCATATGCTTCGCGCGTATACATGTCTTTTTTCACCGTAAAATAAAGAGGGCCGCTGGCAGCACCACCTCTCAGCAAATTCCCCAAATGGCCTCCGCACTACTTTACTCCTTAGAACTTTTACAGCACTCGTAAAACGCCCAATATAATATAGGCGGATCGCCCTTCTAACGTACGTATTACCTAAAAGTATTGCCCTGTAAGTTATATTTTCAGTCATAAATTATATATTTTCTAACGGTATTTAGAGTTTTTATAATAATAATGTTACAATAAACTCATTATAACACTGTTTTTGGTGTTGTAATACAAATTTCTTTCTAAATTCAGTGTAACACTGCTGAAAATAAAACCTAAAGGCGCTTTTTCTTTATTTACCCGACGTGCCTGTCCCGTATTTTATTTAATACTGCCCGAAATGTGTTATTGTCGTCCCATATATAGTGGCGATACGTTGTGTATATGAAATCGTGAGGGGAACCAGTAAGTAGGCGGTAAAAGAATAAAAATTGCCTCTGGGTGGTTATATCGCCGATTCATCTGTGTGTAAAAATGCGGTTGGTGGATGCGCGATAGAGTTAATAGAATTTGATATAACTAGCGGTATTGTGGAGCGCAACGGACGGAACCGCCTTGATTCTGCCTGATGGAATTCGTGCTCGGAATGCTGTAATACTCCCGCTGACAATTGCCTACTTATAAATATAGCGCTCGAGTTCCATCAAGCAACTCCAACGATTTGATTGCTAAAATATTGCATATGCAATCTGAGCATAATAAATGCATCACTCAATATCGGTTACAAATCATTGTGGTATAACCAGAACGTTTGTCTAGCGCAGTCAAATTCCTATTAACATATTTGGTGGAGGAGCCGGTAAATTTTTCTACTATAGGGTTTATATATGTGCAACGCTCAAGAAAAAGATAAAATGGTAATTTGAATGATTGAAATCAATATAAGTTTTATTAATGAATCGCTCTGTCTTCTGGAGTGCCTACAATTGCTTGGTGAGATACAAGAATGTCTTGCTGGCATATTTTGAGAAACAGAGCAAAGTTAAGGAAGCCCCAAACATTTGGCCATACAAATGCTAATAAAATTATAAACCCCTAACCACAACAAGTATTTTAGAACCTAAATACGTATTTCAGCAACTATGTTGCCATCTTCAGTAGAACCTAAAAAGAGGAAAAGAGAGATTAGCACTTCATAGCATCTTTACTGGATATTGTCCAAGCAAATCACTAGTGGAAGTGACGTCCATGTTAAAAATTACCCTATATATACCAATTTGTTGTTCACACCTCAGTGAATTTTGATCATTGATGCGTAAAAAACAAGTTTTGATTAAAGCAGGTCAAACAATAGCGAACTAGGTATAGGACCCCTGTCTGCATTTATTAATTTATCTCTATTCAAGTGAATAAAGATACTTTCCAAGCTGTTTAGTTCCCTATTATTTGACACAGCTTTTACAAGTTTCAAGTCATCTACAACTACTTTATGACCTGTGTCTAAAATATGTTGAGCCACACTAGATTTTTCAAAACGATTATATTTAATATGAGCTACATGTTCTTTGAACCTAGTTAAAATTGTTCTTCTAGTCTGGCCTACGTATTCTTTTCCACAGTCATGACATTTGATACAATATATACCAGATTTATCAAGTACATCTACCTTATCCTTAGGGTTTCCAAGAAGGTTTTTTATGCTATTATGAGTCAAATATGCTATACAGAGATTTTGTGATGTAAAAATACTTCTCAAACCCCTTGTATATGCACAATCGAACGGTATTTTAACATATTTCTTCTTTTCTACAGACAAAGTATTTAAAGTAGATATTTGATTTACATACATTTTTTGATTCTGCTTCTTAATCATTCTATCAACTATTTTCTCAGGGTACCCATTATGTATGACAACATTCTTAATAAACAACAATTCTTGCTGATATCTATCTGCGGACAATGGAAATTTCAATAACCTATTTACTAAACAACTAATAAAAGACAATTTTTGTTCAAAAGGATGCTGCGAATCATTAGGGATAAACCTGATTGTGTTAGTATCTTTCCGATACACGTCAATTTCTATTATATTTTTGCTATTCCTGACTACCAGAGTATCTAAAAATGGAAGTTGGCCGTTAACTTCTTGTTCTACAGTAAAGTTAATGGTGTTGAATTTAGAATTCAAAACGAGAAGAAAATCTTGAATACTGCACTTCTTGGTGTCAAAAATGGCAAAAATATCGTCGACATACCTAACCCAAGTCTTAGGGAAATATGGTGCTATAGACTTTACATTGGTTTCAAATCTGCTCATAAACAAGTTGGCAATAAAAGGTGAGAGACAGTTACCCATTGCAGTTCCCTCAAGTTGTTCAAAAAACTTTCCGTTTATTTGAAAACAATTTTGAGACATACAAAGGGCAGTCAATCTTACATATTCATCTATTTCTGACGGGTCAAAGTTGTTATTGCTCAATAATTCCCTAAGAAACTCCAAAGTTTCCGGAATAGGCACACTAGGAAACAGTGAAGCAACATCAAATGAAATCAACAATTGGCCATCCTCTAATTTTACATTGTTAACCTTATTGATAAACTCCAATGAGTTATTAACAGAGAAGCTTGGCTGAGGAACAGGTAAATTGTTAAACTCATTCGATAACCATTTCGCTAACTGGTAAGTAGGTGAGTTAATACCTGATACAATAGGTCTCATTGATTTACCAGGTTTGTGAATTTTGGGAAGAACATATAATCTAGGTACAGTAGGATTGGAAACTTTGAGTTTAAATAGGATGACCACCTTATTACCTTTGTCAGCCTTAAGATAAAAACAATTCTTCTTCTTGAGTCCTTCAATAATTTTGTATTGATCTTTACATTCATTACTAACTTTAACTCATACAAATGCTTCTGATATCAATGTGACCAATCTTAGACAAAAGTTACAAAGTAGAGAAAACGCATTTTTCGTGAGGGGTATTACATATAGCGCATTTTTAATGCATTGCACAAACGTTTTATACTTGATAAAATAATCAATTTATCGGTTGCCATGTAGTATATTAAAAGCGAATAAATATCACGAAACGCTTCTCTCGAAAGATAGTACGTGCTTTGGTTACAAGACACGCAATCGATTTCGATGTCAAAGATATCCCGAGGCGATATCGTCGTAATTTATGCATTATACTGAGGAGCCCGTTGAGAACTTTGACCATACAACGTATCAGGGCTGTAGAGTCGGAGTCGGAGTTCAGACAGATTTCAGAGGAATCTGACTCGGAGTCGGTAAAAATGTACTGACTTCGACTGAGAGTCCAGCTTTAACTACTGTAGAAAAAAACATGCGAGATGGACGTTTCCTCAGTAGACAGTAAACAAATAAAACCAAATATTCTATTAGGGCTTGCTTAATAAAAGTAGTTTGAACAAGAGAGTTAAAATGAGATCGAGAGGTAGGACCGCAGTTCATTTATTCAGAATTTATACCTGTCAACTTTTTGCCAGGTAACAAAAATTGTGTTTTTTTTGCTTATCCTGGATCTTACTCCTAAATAATATGTTTACGTCTATACTACGAGATGGAAGAATTATTTTCCTGTTTTGACATGCACAAGCTTTATGTTTAATACAATCACAGTACTCGAATAGAAAATAAAATTTATAAACATTGTTTCTTTTTTTCCTGTTAGCCCTTGTGTTTTCATAGCAAATTTAATATTACACGCAACATGTATCATTCTGTGTCAAATTTGTGATTATTTACATCAAAGATTTTTATTACACAGAATTATTTTAAATTTGCAACGAATATAGAATCCTCAATTTTTATTATCATTACAACACAGTACGAGTATCACACGTCATACTTATAAATAGAAGTGTACCCTGAATTCAATAATTAATACTGAAATGTTCTCAAATGTTCGACTGGTCGTCGATGTTATTGTCAACGGCGTTCACGAGTGACTTGTTAGCATGGCAAAAAGTTCCGGAACGGTTTTGACGTAACGTAATTAGCGCTTGCGCAATTAATATCTGCGGACAAATGGGGTGTGAAGTAGATGCGGTACCTCGGCGATACAAAGCGGCAATTCACGCGCCGTTGTTCCCCGGCCCGTTCCATAGTTATTATCATTTTCCGCGTGACGTGGCTTACACCGGCATTCAGACGCGTCGGGAACGCTCGCCGACATCACACTACATTACCTACGATCTGATTATCACCAAGGACTTATTTTAGGCTGTTTTGGCTGCATTTTCATAGTTACAAATAAATAATTTAGGGGAGAGTAAGTATTTAACTAAACAATGGAACAGTTTTCATAATTGTTTAGATTTATTTTGTGTTTCAATTATCAAAAACAAAGTGAATAGTGTTTGATATTACCTACAGTCATAAGAATCAAAATATCTGACATATCCTGGCTACTAGTTTTAATGCAGTACGACCGATCTCGATGAAATAGAATTTGCTCATGCAGCTAAACTATTGATTGTACCAAGAAATTTCATAGTCATAAATTATTCAGAATTTCCTCCAATTTAATTTATTATTTAACTATTTCGACGAATTTCCAGAACTTTCCAGAAAATTTACAAAAAAAAAACGGTTGCACACATACATACATACACACACGCACATAATTTTGTACACTATCCAAATGTTTCTGTTGATAAACATTTCCATCGAAAAACATTTCAATTTTTGTTGGAATTTTCCAAAAAAACGAGAACATGTAAAACAGAATGTTTGTTTAGTTATTCAGAGCAATTTCAGCTCAATTCAAAATTTGAATTGACTGTTATTGAATGCGACATAGCAGAAGTGTTAAAATCAACTTTGCAACACGGTGACGGCAAACTCAATGTTAATTACTGTGACAGCGATATATTCTCGGTCATTCGAACTGTGCTCTACATACGGAGAATCAGCACAGACCAGAATAATTACGACCACAAACATAACTATAATATATCCATGCTCATTCATGTTTATGAATATTGCAGTTAGTTTAACCTTAGTAGATATACTGAATGCATTAACGATAAGATTTTTAGTAGAGTTACTGAATGGCGTTTATGACGGCATTTGGGAATATTTTCATCATATGAAGCAGATTTCAAGTTTATAGGTCCCAGGGGAGTTAATTTCGAGAAGTTTATGTACTAAGACCAGGGAAATCTACGTTTTCAGCGTACTTCAGACTGCGGCTGAAGTCTGGAAGTTACTTTCAGAGTTGTAGTACGCATTTGCGAGAGTTGTTTTTAGAAGATATTTTAAGAATAATTATTTAGTGGAATAAGTAGAATACTTGAATGAAATAAGTTAAGTTAATACGTTTTTGTTTTGAATTAAATCATTAAAAACGAATGACATGAATTATGTAATTCATTCTAAAATAAACTCGAGAAAAGAGCAGCGAACCTGAACATGAACAAGACGTAACATCGCAAGAACAAGCGCGTTATAATCAGCGGAATGTGTTTTTTGTTGCGTGTCTCCCCCAAATATGACGCACTTTCTCATAGCAGCGTAATATACTCTCGCAAAATTACGTTATAAATTTCCAGTTTTTTTCTCTTTATCTCTCCGACAAACCCACCCTCTATACAGTCCTTAAATTAACCCGGCGTACAGTGGCGTTTTTCCACTTTTAGCAGATCAAAATTATTTTTTTTTTTATATAAACTTCAAGTAGTTGTTAGGCGCGCGGAAAAATAGTAAAAGAAATCTCTGCCGTATAGGGGATGTTTTAAGGGCGTTGAAAGATATATTTGTCGTGAACATTCTGAAATCTTGTGAGTATGATAATTATATAACTGCAAATACAGGAAAAATAATTTAAAAAAATCTAGCACTTATGGGGTCAGTTTCGTACGTTCTGAAACCTAGTGAATATAATAATACTGCACCTATGAATATAAAAAATAGTTAAAAAATCTAAGTAACAATGGGGTTGTTTTTGGCAGGGTTGAAATTGAGAGACAAAGTTGATTGTTCATGCTTATGTTTTAAATTTTGAAACCATGTGCATATGATAATATAACACCTGCAAACACATATAAAACGTTAAAAAAATCTAAATACCAATGGGATCGTATAAAGTTATTATATCTGTAAATATAGCCAATTTTATTTCGTTGCTTATTTCCTGGTATTCCGGAACGTACCTGAAGTAGTCATAACTGCACTCTGTTTTAGAATTTCAAAACAAAACCTAGGTCGTATGTGGTATCATTGGATAGATATTTAATAATTAAACACCTTTCATTGTTAAAAAAATCATACGGTTTACGAAATAAAACATATGATACCGATTTTTTTTAAATAATATTTTTTACAGTTGAGTGTCAAAAACTGACTTAAAGGACTTACAATTGCCATCAACAGATCCGCAAAATCATTGACATTATCACTTGCCTTCTCTACTAACTATATACAAAACTATTACCTGTAATTATCGTTATGTTTACAGTTTATGCAGTTTATGCCGAACTGATTATGTTTTCTTTCGTAAACTGTATTTATAAACAATGTTTTCAACCAAATATTGTGTCTTATTATAATATCTATCCAATGATGCTACACACAACCTAGGTACAGTTTATAAATTGCACCATATGCAGTTATCACTACTTTCGCAATACTGTGGAAATCAAATTTCTTAGATCCATCAGGTATTTTATGTTACGTAAATTACTTTCTTGGGACTCTGTGGCGTCATATAGCCAAGAAAAAAATCATATATATGTTGACGAACCTAGTAAGCAATTGCACCAGTAGACACTGTAACTACGTAAGTAAGCAATCAGGAAAATTTTGCAAAATTTGCTTCTAGTTATAGCAAAAACTGTAAGCTTAATTAAATTTCCAAATTTTTATTCTTGAATATTTAATATAAAATCAAGGCGCATCATTTGGTTATCTAAGAACATATTCATGTCACTTTGGATTAAAACTAGAGCGCTATATTCTCATTTGAACGGCTAGATTCTCATTTTCAACCACTGCGCGGCTTCGTATCAGCAGTTCCCGTAATAGTATTAAGATTCTGTTTGACAAACAGGGCCGTCGAGTGTCAGGAACAACAGTGGCTGTTGACGGTCTTAATCGGCAATGTATTTAATTAGCTGCGAGAAGGACTTGTCCCGTTTTACAACTTAATATGGCGCTTCATTAAATGTCAATTCTGTCTACGCGAATCCGCATCACGACCGACTCTGAATTAAGGCTCCGCGCTCCGCTGGATCCAACCATTCCCAAGTATTTCCAAGTATTTCCAAGTACGTGACAAACACATACGTTACTCGACTGGGAATTCAGAGACGCGAGACGAGAGAGCACCGATCTTCTGGGTTAGACGGTTTGGCGCTAGTAGTAGTCAGACTTTCGATTACTGGCACACTTCACATGTGACGAGCATTATACGGCGGACCCGGTAATGGTATTGGTTGTAAATCATTTACGTGCATCACGCACACACACACACATACACACCATCACGACATATTCATACGTGGATAACAGCGCGTTCGCGAACACCCGCATAAACAATAGTGATCAATGGCGATATTCATAATTTAAAACTGGTACCGTTGACGGTATGTTGAATCGTCTGTTTTACTACCCACATCAATCAAACATCAAGCGGTATGTTCTTATGACGATTGGTGTTGTCACACGCAAATTATTGTTACTATTTACAAGATAGCTTCTATACAGACTAATAATAATCGTTGAATCTTGAAATAAAAGAGCAAGGAATCAATCATTGCATCTATAAACACAAGAGATCCGACAATTTTCCGAATACAGTGTCTTATAATGGTTATTTTACTAAAATCGTTTTGAAATTGATATGTATACATAGTAAGACGTGTGGTACTACTATACACAGCTCCTTTTTGTCTTAGTCCGCAGAATGACGCAATAAACTACCTAAATAGCCCTATATATACAGCCAGATAAACACCACTCAGGACTTTGTACGTGTTGAACGCAGTTTCCATGTAATACTATTCACTTTATTTCAGTAAAAAGCTGCGTTAATGGATAAAAAATACTTTTAAAAAAAAACTGTAATTAGGACAATTTTAGAGAATAATCAATTAATAAAAAACAAAATGCCATTGAAAGAAGCTATTTTATAAACTAAGTTTCTTTGGTTGTGGTTTTCAACCGTAGATCGCTGGCCGTTGAAAATTCGAACTACACAGTATATTTTCTCGAATATTATGGTCACAGTTGGCACAGTTAATTTAATATTGACCGTTGAAAAGACGGGCGGCGGCCGGCGTATCGAACCGGAAAACCGGGCACTTGGCAGTACATTTCCTCGCGCGAAAGCCCCGGCGTAAATCCAATTACCGGTGCATTTATTGAAGAATTTACGGTGTATTTCACCATTTCAATAAAATCGTAACAATTTCAAAGCGTAATTGAAATCTCGCACCGACTGGAAAAGGACACACCGCCGCCCCGCTGCGCCCGGTGTGGAAATTCTTCGCGTTCGCCATGAATTTAAAGCGAATTTATTGGGCGAACCCTCTTGTCCTCTCCCCCGCTTCCTTGTTACGATCCAAAGGAAGAAGAAATTCGTCCAAAACACGTAACACGGGACCGCCGCCGGCCGCCTTAACCTAATTATCGGGTGCATTCGCTCGCCACTCATGGGGGTTGCCCGGGCGCCCGGCTCCTCCACCATTTTCGTTATATTCTTCCCACAGGGCGGAAATTGTCCCGACCGGAACTCCGCTACACGATACCTTCCAAATACACTTTCGACTAAACAACCCAACCCCAATATACCCTCTTACGTTAAGATTTCTCCCCTGAAATCGTACATCTTTTTGTTTTAGACTACCACTATTTATTTGACGATTTATTCTAAAAAAATAAAGTTAATTTTCTCCAATATGGTACTCAATTATTCCTTAGACTCGTCTGTTTTTAAACAATGTAAGTACCTAGCTACGTCAATGCTGCTACCGCGAGCATTAGATTTTATGCAACAATGGATCTCTTGCGGAGCGGCGCGGCCGTCGTTTTGCGTAACATCGACGTTACCAGTGGAGCACGAACCGGTTAATACCTCCTAAGACACTGACAACATGCCACAACAACCTGAGGCGTATTGTTTAAAATTTAACATCGGGCGAGAGGAGCAAAAGCGCTTGTAAAGCTCCGGTTTGTTTGTTTTTAATAGAATGAATTTGTGCTTCCGGGGCGACTGCGTCTGCGCCTCGTTTGCAAGCTTTGCTTGGGCACTAACGTTTTTAAATCGTGTGATTAAGATGCTGAATATTGTGCGTCTGACAAAATTTTAAACGGCGCATATATGTTAGATGAGTGGGACAAGGTCATAATCGAAAAACTACCCAAAATCAAGATAGATTTCTTGTCCAAAATAGCAAAATATCGCCAATATATCACCAAAAAAGTTGTACATGGCCCAATCCTGTTTCCTAAGTTCCAAATATGAAATGAACCCGATCAAACGGGTTAAAATTTCCATTTCCTATATTAGAATTAGACTGAAAATGTCCGAATACATAAACAGGTGTATTTAATGACACGTTGTTTCTGAATGGACTATCTAATTCCCCGAGAACTGTAAAATAAAACCATATAATTGCGCTGTAAACGATATTGAGTGGTTTTTATAGGCCGTAAACCGGAAATTGCGGCGCAACGGGTAGCAAGGCTTCGCATAACTATAACGTTTCAGCCCCGTTCGGCGCGGGCCGCCACTAAACATTTTATGTTGAAAATTTTAGACGCAACACAATTAAATCGCGGCCGTCCCTCAACTGGATAAATTCAATTATACGCCTGTCATAAATCATCGGGTCCGATCCGGCCGGCCGTTTTGCTCTCGCAAAATATAATAACGGTAACATGATGTAAAACGACCGTAGATATCCGGGGGATTTTTTACCGGTCGGACGGAGCGAAACAAATAAACACGGCACTCCATATCGAGTTAATGCCTGCAATAATTAATAATGCCCGTTAAAAATGCACGCGACCAGTTCGGATATAAATTATGCCGGTCGAACGGTCGTCCAGCCTGAAATGTCCGGTTAATATTTTCGTTATTAATATTTCGGACGGTTTTATCGTTTTACGCGCTGTTTTCGGATTTTAAATGATAAATAATGGTTGTTTTGTCGGTGGCCCACTTGCAATTTATAATGAAAAATAACACGGACCCAAATCAGTAAGATTTTGCTTATTGTGAAGCTGAAAATAAATATTTTCTATAAAGAATGAAATTTATTTAGGTCAAATTACTATTGTGTTAAGTAAAAGAAAATAATGGAATTGTTAGTTGACTGAAAAGCGTAATTTTCGAAAATTCTCACGTCAAAACATCTCCTTTTTTGAAAAAGTCGCTGGGCTTTTCGTTCGTTGAAATCTCTACTTTCTGATGGTGTAAAAAAATATACATTACTATGGTAAACGTTCTCAAAAAGTTCAAAGAAATGGAAAAAATTCGAATCCGAATCTTTTTTTAATCATGTGTATAATTTTGAGCTATTTTTTAAAATTTATACTTTAATTACTCGAAAAACGTAAGATTCCATGTTATATTCGTTTCATTTTTGTTATATTCTCTTCCTTCTCCAATGGGTTCATTATACTTTTATTTTTTTTTTTTCAAAAATGATCGACCCTGGTATAATAACTAAGAGTTATAACATTGCTTTTGTAATTTTATTACAAAAGCAATAGCCTAGAGCCATTATTTAAAAAGTCACAGGTTTCGAAAAAAATGTTCCCCTATTTTTTTAGCAGTGTATTTGCATTCGTTTAATAAAACCTTACTCCCAGACACTAATTACCAATTTACCGTCAATTTCGTTATCATCTTTCTCGCTAATTTTAATCATCTCTTACCATTAAAATACTGATTTAATATTTTGCGAAAGATACTAAAAACATGAATAAATTATTTTCCAGCAAGTATAATATCCATATGAGTCTGAATAATATCGACAAAATGCCTAATATTCTATTCCATTTGATAATTATTACATTACATTCTGTAACTACCAATAGGAAACGATAAACTAGCGTATAAGCGCACAACACACTACACTACGATATTTATTAACTGTGTGTCCCGCTAATGAGCTATCTGCGATATTGGCAGGACCACTAGTCATTGATCGCTTATTAATTAATTTGCCTTGCGGTTTACCGGCTTTTCAATTTCCAAAATCGTACGTCGAACGAACGGGTGGTCGTGGCCAAACGACCGGCTAATCATAACGAATGGCTGTTTATGCCGTAGATAAATTATCTATCAATCATGCCGGTTGCCGTGTTCGGCACGCCACTGCACCAACCCATCGACGTCTAATGTTTCTGGCCAATATTTCACCGACCAATTACAACACTCGAATCGGCGCTGCAATCACCCCCAACGCATCATTGAACCTGCATTTAAGGTAGAGATTTATTCAACTGTTCTGTAATTGAAACATGACTGCACTTCGTAAACGTATTGCTTGCTATCGGACAACAACGTGACAATTGGTGTTAGCGTGATACAGCAGACTACAAACTAAAATGTTTTCAATAATTTGTACTTAAATTTGTTGTATGATTTAGTATGTTTTTTAAATACTTATCAAATGATACCACACACAACATGGGTTGAAATTTGAAATTCTGGTCGTGAATGCAGTTAAATTATATATGGTGAACGTCTATAACGTCGAATAACCGAGAAATAAGCTTGGGTTGAAGCTCTGTTACACCTTGTATATAAATGTAATACATTTTTGCTTTGTAAGACTTTCCCTCGGTACCAGTCTGAAGATTGGGTCCGTGGATCCTATCTGGAGCAAAGTGTATATATACATATACACAGAAGCAGGGAACAGTGAAATTGCAAAGCTCGTGACATCGCCATGATTGCGTTCAAGTTATATATACATATTTTGATTTTATTTCATCTTTTATTTTGCTGTAATATTCTTGTGTTCTTCCAGAATAACCAGCAGAAAGAAAATTTTGTACAGGAAGTTGCAATTTTCAGGACTAATTACCTAATTTATCTGTGACCAAGACACTTTTTTCTTAATGTCACAAGAAACCAATAATAATAATAGAATCAAAAACATCCATGCTTAAAATTTTAAAATATCCTTCTATAAGGACTGACGCTGAAGGCCTTCAGTTTTTTGTGCTGAAAAAGCACCCAATGGCAATAACCGATTAATCCGGGCCAAAATCAATCGGATATCAGCATCGCAAATCCGGCAAAATTCATTCAAAATTATGCGGCGTTTAGTCCGAATCCAGCGGGCTCTCGCTGGATGCCTATCAGTCGAAATCGCGGGGTGAATAATTTTTAATCTGCCGGCCGGCGCGACGGCACGGCGTCGCGGCGTCCGCATTTCCGATTAGACGCCCAAAGTAATTAACATATATCATTCGCAGATAATTGAATTATTGATTCGAGGGCAAACGGATGACCTATAGGTAGGTACATACAGCAACAATCGCGATGCATACACGAACGGCACTGCTCAATATAGGACACACGTCAATAGTTTAACAAAATTCCGGGTATAGATATTAAAAATTGATGCTTTATTTAGCTCAAATCGATGGATAAATAATAGTTTTGAAATGGTGGAGGCGCCGGGAAAATGGGTTTTAACCGGTTATATTGATCAAAATCGACTTTTAATTTATGTGTTAATGCGATATTCGTGTTCAATATTCATTCTTTAATACAATTTTAATTATTATTCATTATTTTCTACTGCTTTTCGCAGTATAAAATAGGTTGCAGTCTATCTATATTAAACGTCTAGTATTCGGGACTAATTAGTGAAATTGATTAATGGGGGCGGTTGACAAACTCGAATCGGATAGAGAAATTTGTGCCTCCGGGAGAAACTTTTGGCTATTTTGCGTGCTTAGCGCGTGATTGATAATGGTATATCAATAATTCCGGCCGGGTAGATGTCTCTGTCGCGATATCAATTACCGCGGAACCTTCAATCTTGGCTAATTAGAACGCCAACTTCGTTCTAACTACGGATCCGGTTAAATGTCTTCAATTACGGACGGAATCTTCCGAACAACATCCCGACGGCCTATCCATCACGCAGACCGACCGAAATTGCCTAATTTGATCTCTTCGGGTCTATGCAGATTGGCTACTCAGTGACAAATCTACGATTGTGTTTCGTCGTACTACAAGCCAAATGTTGATGGGAGCCAAATGTTTATGGGAGCTTTTTTAATTATGTTCTTATTTATTGTTAACTTTTTGAAATCAGAAGTTAGAACAAAAAAGCGAACAATAAATAAGAAACTACCATATGTGACTTGCACGAAAGAATCGCTTTAACAGCTCTTAACTCTCAGAACAGAAAAACTTTAAATAAAGCGTTTTAATAAGTTCTAAATAAGTTATACGATTATCAACATTGTTTGCCTCGGTGTATTTATGCTTTTCTTCTTAAATTTTTGTTGAATAAAGTTTCTAAACAACTTGATGGAAGCGGATATCTTAGTAGCGATATCTTAGCACTTTATATAATTTCTTTCTGTTCAATTCTTCTTGAGTTATGAGCCTTCACACACACAGGGATAATTTTAACAGATGCAAAATTGCAAATTTTGGACACTCTGTATACGATATAATGATACTAAATACTATTTTGTTCGACCATATTTAACCTATATTTCGTTCTAGTATTACTAATTCTCTACTAATTTAAAACGATAACCAAAATTTAAAAAAAGCTCGCAGAAAAAAACAAAATAACGCAAAAAATTAAGCGTTTAGGTCGAAAACCTGATAAAAGTCGACGCTTTTGGATACGTAGAAAACCAGCGGGCTCAAATGGAGTATAATGCTATACACCAAGAATGTTTAATAAACGTAATTTTGATCAAAATTGGTATTTAAAGTCTTCTGTCAAAATCCACGCAAGCAAGGCTGCTGGAACAGCAAGTTTTATAAAATTTGGAAATTACGGTTAGGATTATGTACATTGCGATTACTGTTACGGACTCATAATGAAAATAGTCCATTATGTAACCGAAACCAGTGTCACAATGCGTTTATTATGAAACCAAAGTAGAAAAACATCGTTTTGCAGCTCTAATAAATCTCGGAATTATAAAATACACGCTCTTGGCGCATGTGGACCATCGATAGATCTCGGTTTATTGATTTACTCGCCGTGGGGGATTAAGGAAAACTTCGGAGGGACTCATTTCTGTTATTAAACTCGGAGTATTTAATTCCGTATAATCCTCTACGGTGGCCGTCGCGGCGCGTTGATTACTCAGCGGAAGGAATGAGGACACAAAGCGGGCCGACGGGGTGTCCCGCACTGAAGGATTTGTTCTTGAGGGAAAGGCGATTTTCATTCTACTAATTAACTACTTAGTTTTAGGTAAGGGGGAAGATAAGAAAATGGTAATGGAATTTGGTTACTTATTACGCTCCGAGGGGAAGAAGGCGGCGAGCGGGGGGGGGAAGACCTTTAAAAGGACTTCGGCCACCTCGTTATACCCCCACCTACGACCTCGATCCACCCCGCCGCTTCTCGCCGCGTTCGCTTTTGTCCAACGGTGGAAATTATACCGCGATGTGCTTTCACAGGAATTGAATAATAAATCTAACGAATTGTGCTCTGTTTAGCAAAATACCGGGCGGAAAAAAAAGATGTTCGCCCGGGGTTGAATTAACTGCGAAAATTGATGGATTCCGGACGCTGAATAGGGACCAATTATCGGGAATTTGTTATTCATTGGTTTTCTATTATAATTCCGAAAGCGGGCACTGATTTTCACTCGAAGCTTCGTTGCTTCGGTAATCGAAGAAATCGATTGCACGAGATGCTGTGACTACTTGTCATCGCAAATTTTGTAAGCAGAAGTAGGCTGAGTTAGGGGAATTTGGCTAGAAGCTGCTGCATTTTCCCTAAAAACAATTGAAATTTTGGAATCATTTATTTTTCAATTACCGGATGAGGCAATTCGAATTAAAAATTGCAAAGCAATAGTGATAAAAGGAAATGTACATTCCGAAATACAATTTGTTGTAAGTAATTTTGCCAAATTAACAGAAGTGATTAAATTTGTTGAACCCCAAAATTGTAATTGTCTGTAACCACCAGACATTTTTAATCCATCCTAAATGATTTAAAGACCATAATATCCTGGCCATTACAAAATAAGTTTAAAACTAAAATTGTAGCAAAAATATATATAAATTAATCTACGAAATCTCTAACATAATATTTATTTACTTAATTATCATTTGATTTCACAATATGATTTTAATTTTTCGTCTTGCGTCTAAGACATATTATGAAGTACACTGATCAGAAAGAATCGGTTTTCTTAATATTCAATGTGTAATCTAGCGTAGACGATTGAGTTGGTGAACTGTCCGTGACCTTGCTCGCACTATTTTGTCCGGTCTTCAATTATAACTGATACCTAACAGTAACATTTAAGTCGTAAAGACACGTTGTCCTAAAATTATCTTATTTTATTATGTTTACAGGTAAGTTTTAAATGGTATTACCCCAAATTTTCTTACAGTCAAGTGTGCCCTAAGTGCGTTAAAAGTTGTCTCTAAATATTTGAGAGGAAGTATTAACTGCGACGTTTCTGTCGGGAGGGCCGTGCCCCTTGACGGGCCGCGCTGAATAATGGATGGAAATGTGCATGCCAGGTAGATATGTATGTAATGTCGCAAAGTTCTCGCGAGAGGGCGTAGAGGGCGTGCGGTGGAGTGGCGCGTCGCCCCATTTGAAAATTCTCAAAGTGAGACCCTCTCTCCCCGGCTCGCAAAGTCGTAGCCAAGGGCTCCACGGTGGTACATTCCCGGAAATATTTCAACAACCTCAAACTGAGTGTCCCGCGGGAATAGTCCACCAATCTTACTTTAGTAATTCCGTCAGCCCTTTCAGCCCTTTCGTGTGTGCCATTTCATTTCTTTCACACATACGAGGGGACCGGGCCGCGCACACACTTACAGCACTGAACTGCGGCCCTTCTTCTCGCGTCTACGGCTAGAGGACTCACTTCAGGACCCTAAACGACGTTAAGTCTTTAAGTGTATTTTTCTTTATATGTATAAACTGAATTTTACCACCCTAGACAACCTTTTCAAATGGCTTTCCCTTCCACGACCCGAGTTCATCCCCTCTGAATGCCCCGAGTAACTTTCACGATGAAAAATTGTAGCTGCGCGCTTCGAGTTCCGAAGTTTGTCCCGAGTTTGTGATGCCATAAAAGTCCTATATTTCCAGTACATATTTAACCGCTATGCCGGACGAATGAATTGAAACTTACAATAGTTATCTACAATAAAAGTGAAGGATATCAAACAATATCGAAGTAAGGACTCAAAACCCAACCAAAAAAATGAGGAAAAGAGAACAACTCTTTTGTGGCATCACGAGAAAAGTAGTTGGGATACAGACTATTATCATCCATGACCCATAGATAAGTTAGGTAATTAATATAGAAAATTACAACTCTCTGTCTGTTATTATTTAGTCAAGATGATTTTTCAATATTCAATTATTTAAGCTAACAGATCCACAATTTCAAAAATTCGTCACTATTTCATATGAAACGACAGCATAAAATTACACACATCCGTTCTGCATCCATATATCGTTGGATTCGCGCTGATCCGAAATGAATTAACGCCATACATACGTGCCGCGTTTCAATGTAAATCCATTGTTTACATAATTCTTATTGTCTCCGGCATTAGCATACCAATATTGGTAGTTCGTGCGGGGGACATAACCTCACTCGAAACGGGTGTTGCGATTCTAGCTAGCATTGGCGTTTTATGATAGAGGTAACATACGGCATAGCGGGTTGGGACGTTAGCATACGCGCCGCGGTAACTCCGCCCTGTTTTAATGGTACTATAATTATCTGTCGAGCGTACAATGTTCTATATTCGGGGTATGCACATTAACCTTAACCCCGGTTCGACTGTGGACGAGTCGATACAGTTCAGGGCTTGTTTGTGATTAACATAGCTGACGTTGTTATAGGTCTTCACTAAATACATGTCAGAAAGGAGTTTTTAAGATATAGTCGGGTCGATTGACGTAGAATTGTCGGATTTTGGCTATTAAAATGTACCATGCTTTCATTGCCAATATCAGATATCATATAAAAAAAAAAATTTTTGTTTTCATGTTTCGAAAAGTGTTCCCCTATTTTTTTAACAGTGTTTTTCCAGATAATTCCTCCAAAAGGCTTAGAATAAATACAATATTTATACAAATTTTATTTTGTTAGGTTGAGCTCAAGTGGTTTGACGTAAGGTCAGACCATATACGAGGAAATGTTGTTCAGTGCGCTGGTAGAAATAATAATAAATTGCCACGAGACGTTGGGAACCTTGATGAGGTCATGAGGACCTTATAGTCAATAATATACTCAACTTGTCAAAAATTGATAAATGGGTTTGTCTTGGTTTGACGATATAAGGAATCCGACAAAAGGAGACCGACTATTCTAAAAGCAACAAAGAATGGAACGACTTTTCGTCATTCTTAGCGCCCAAACTGTGACACAAAAAATATGGGTTTTACGTCTATATGCGTACCTACTTTCCTAACACGCAAAAATGTATGTCATCGTGAAATACGAATACCGACAACGACATTTTGTTTATAGACGGGGTAAGTGCTATAAAAGAAGACAAAACGCCATTATTCTATTACTTTTCATTTCCACGGTTACCATCGGCACAAAAATTTTGAAATGAAGTGAAATAGATAATAATAAGAAAAGCAAAGTGACAATCTTCATGAGTGTCACTCTCACTATGTACCGAGAAGATAATCAAATCAAAGTAGTTCAACAGTTATTCGACGTCAAAATAACTAGATAAAAATATTAGGTACCCATAATTTGAATCAATCATTTATTTTGTTCATGGCATAAGTAAATATTGCTTAATTCGTAATAAACGTATTATCACATATGTAACACGCAGACTAAAATCGCTATACTGGCTATGCGTCCATCTCGGCAGTTTCGCTAATAATGTCCTCCACTTTATTGTATAGCTCTATCTCATTCTGAACATTCGTCACCTCGTCGATGGCTTGCAATGCAAAAATTGTATAAACCACCTTAACATATCCTTATATAACAATACTTTCCTTCTTCAAATTAAACTTTTCTCAAAACTGGGGGTAAGCTTGACGAACCCTTCGTAATTTAATAAGAACAATAAACTTTCTGCGGGGGTCTGGTTTTATGCGCGTATGCAGGAGGCGCTCGCTGTACGTTTCTGCGAATATTAGGACCGCGCGAGGGGGTTTGCCGTCTCCGAATATGGCCGTATATTCTAGTTAGGGGGCGGTTTTCGGGGGTGGTATAAAATCCGAGATCCGCGGAGTAACTTACGGATGGCATAAAAAATAGTATTACCGGGGTCGCTACCACTCACCTACCCATCCCAGATTTAGGTCAAGTGCCCACCCCCCCTAAACCAACCGAAGGGGATAAAGAGCAGTTTTACGCTTGACCAAAATTTATTGGGGAGATTTTCCCCCTACCGCACATGTTTGCGTTTATATCTACATACTCGTATAGTTGATCTTGTAAGGATTCAAATTTATTTTCCCCGACTTTTATTCCCTATAAATTTCCCCTTTGTGGAGATATGGAAACTAAATTGCCTTAAGCCTACGGTCTGCCACCCCGGCAATGCGAAACCACCGCACGACAGGTTTTGTTGAAGTTGCGAGATTATAGCAATAACTGTCGGTGATAGTGGTTTGGACAATAGCATGCACGGACTGTTTTAAATATTTAAATTTAGTTAAACAGATAGTGCAAGTTGATATAGTCGGGCCAATATTAGTAGTGTGCTGTGTGATAGAGATAGAGATAGTGACGTCACGTGTGTTGCAGGAATTTACGTCTATCGGGTGCGTGCAACAAGTTTTTACTGGTGAAACCTAAGTTGCATAACCAATAGGCTATCGAAAGGAGTCCGTATGCACCCCTGTGTTGGTGTAAAGCAACAAAATATGAAATTTTATATTAGATAAAAGGAAAAGTTGTGGGTTTTGTTATTTACAAGGTCCACTGAGTTAACTGTGTTCAATTAAGTGAGTACAGTTTTTATCAACCATTCTCTAAAAATAAATACAATTAAAGAATATAACTTTTAGGTTATGTTGACACCTGTCAACATAACGTAACGTAACGTAACCGTGGAAATGAAAAGTAATAGAATAATGGCGTTTTGTCTTCTTTTATAGCACTTACCCCGTCTATAAACAAAATGTCGTTGTCGGTATTCGTATTTCACGATGACATACATTTTTGCGTGTTAAGAAAGTAGGTACGCATATAGACGTAAAACCCATATTTTTTGTGTCACAGTTTGGGCGCTAAGAATGACGAAAAGTCGTTCCATTCTTTGTTGCTTTTAGAATAGTCGGGCTCCTTTTGTCGGATTCCTTATATCGTCAAACCAAGACAAACCCATTTATCAATTTTTGACAAGTTGAGTATACTATTGACTATACATATTTGTATATTATATGTATATATTTAGCATTGCTTTTTCATATTTGCGTGGTGAGTGAGATTATATTTTTTGTCATGTAAATTGGTGAGGCTTGATTGAATGTTGTGAATTCATCCTAATAAACGTTTAGGGTGACGTCATAGATAATAAAACACAGTACCTGTCGAAATATCAAAGTCCGCTATTACAATATCAGGTGCATGTTAATTATTTAACACAAACTTATTAATATCTAAGAACAATTGAAGATATCAATAGCGATACCCCAGTCTGCAATGATAAAGAGTGTTTACTTGACAAAAATGAGTCAAAGCAAAAAAAAAATAAATAAAAATTATATGATTCCACTTAAAATAACGAAGTTGATACCAACAATGTTCGGATCGAGTAGACCCCGATTCCAGAAATTCAGACATGTAGAAATACTGGTACAAGCCCCCTTAATAGAAATATCTTATGTACTTAAATATGATAGAGATGATTATCATAAACCCTGGTCAGAGATAAACTAGGCAATTAAAAATTACAACTCTATACTATTGTAGTAAACAACAATAACGTTCGCAAATAATAAATTGAGCATCAAAACCGACGGAATAGAGCAATAGATTCGACATGTTGTGTGCAGCCCAATAAAATGGCAAAAGTTTTGCGCGGGCAGTAACTCGCGAGCAGGTTACACATAAAAATTTACAACGGCATTACGCGAAATTTACAACTCAGTTTTCTTGTTTGCGCAACGGCCCAAGAACTTGGAGCGTTTTAATTTGTCGCCGGCGATTAATTTAAATTCTCCCGCTCACCGGGCACAGTTAACAATAATAAACCCGCCCATTATCTCAGCAGAATTGCACGCGCATGCAGCAACGGATTAAATAAAACTATGCAATACGGGGTAATCGATAACAGGTCGCGCAGTCCGAACCTATTATTGCACCATTTTGTCGTCGCTGGTCTTAGAAGAAAAGCCACGAAGAAATACAAGTTCAAGTCGCAGGGATGTTTTTCTGTGCAGTATAGAACAGGTTGCAGTGCAAGGCTAGGTATTGATTGTTTAGTTTTATAGCTTTCTTTACAGACGTTTGTTGTAAAATGCGGGTGTCCAATCCACAATGTCCTGGGAAATTTATTACATACAAAGGTTGCATGTTATATGCCCTATGGATTTCCCACGTAAAGTTTTTATGTTTGGACTAAAAACTGTTTGAAGAACGTTGGAAGACAGGTATATATATTCCCAATAGGACAATTTTCCTTCTTTACGGTGACAAGTTTTAATGATTTAATTGAAAATTACGAACAGAAATATTATTAAAGCAGCAGAAAATAAGAATTACACATTTGGTGGAGGCGCCGGAATTATCTATTTTCAGGAGCTTTTCTGGGGTAATTTATTCACAGAATCCTAATAGCAATGCACCAAATTAAAGGCAAGGAAGGTACAATTTTCCGTCTTATAATGGATTTCCGCTTTTAACATTTTCCTTTCTACTGCAAACACAAATTATTTGGTTTTTAATTCAAGCCAAAACTCTTCTTATTTCAATAGGTATTTAAAAGGAAAACGTTGGCTACTCATCAAGCCAACTTTTAAACATACCCACAGCAAAACTAAATATTACCTCGGAGTTTATCTTCCGGCAACACGTAAGAAGAAGTTAAATTATCCGTTGAACCAAATATACGAACCTCTTTTAAGAGGTTTCTCTTAGTTTTAAATCGGAAAAGCCGAATGCAGTCCGGACTGCAACTCCTAAATTTGCCCCGGGAAAACTTATTTAGTCCGCACAGAGAGCGAGACGGAGGACCGCGAAAACAGATTTTCATCCGGTAATATGTTTAACTAATTTGCAATTCAATTGGAAATTATGCATTCTTACTTACTTACTGGTCGACGCCGTCCTCTGTCTTTTCACAGTCCTTTTCTCTCACTTCGAACTTCGCAGTATCGAAATATACGAGAGGCTGGGAGGTGGATTTGCATTTTTAATTCGATACTCCGCTTGATACCTGCGATAGGACGACAAAATGCTGCGAGACTTGCGTAATTTGAAATGCGACATGGTGTCGACGGATTTTAATGAAATATGGGGCGCTCGTTTGTGCTTTTGTCGCTGTAGTGTACGTCGGGACTTGTATTAAAATTATCCTGGCGCGAGGACAAACGACCCGTTGCTAAGTAATCAGAACCGACCTAAGTGAAAGTTTACCTCAACGCCGGACAGAATTTTCCCCGTGCGAGGTTTGTAAACACCAAAAGCAGTCAACGAGATATAATTCCAACTATATCTTGAGTTTACCGTGACTTTAGTTAACCGTGTAACAGAATAATTAAAATGTTTTTCGTGATATTATTATTATATTATTTTTGTTCTATATCTGTTCCTGTTTTCAGTTCCTATATTATGTTCCTGTTTTGCTTGCTTTCTTATTTCTCTAGAATGATTTTCTTTGTGTTTTCTTCTTTTTCGTTAACACTTTTTCTCTTCCAGCATTAGAACACTGAAGAAACACAACTTTAGAGTTAAACAAGCCTCAAGTTGGTTGCATCCAAATGAATAGTTTATAAATTACTGTTCCACAAACAATCTTTCCAAATAACATTTTCCGATAATATAGAAAACAGGGATACTATTTTCTTATGTGGAATTTATATATTCTGATTTTCCCGGACTATGGTACATGTATTATAACATCTGATGGATCCATTTTTTGTTTTAAACACGCCGCCAACTTTCATAAAGAATAACATTTTCTGAGAAATAGATTTCCCGCCGACACTGTTGTTGAAAACATCGAAAAGTCGGACGGAAAATGTGAAAAGAGTAGAGTAATTCCCCAATCATTTCAGGTCCCGCAGCGAACATGTTTCAGCAAAAGTACACGGAACGCAAATAATATTATCCCGGGAACAAACAGTAATTATAGAAACAATGGCAGGACGGGCGCCCAAAAAAATATTTACGCGAAATTTAATTTCATCCGAGAAGGCCGCTTTTATAAATACACAAAACGTATTGTTCGCGCGCGGAGAGAGAGCAGCTTGAATTTTGCAGGTAATTATTCGGCATCTATCTGGCGCGCCGCGGCGAAGATTAATAGAGCGACCTTTGTTACCGGCTACGCTAGACAAGTATCCTTTTCATAAATTACCCGAAATTAATCAGGATCCTCTTACCGTGTTAATATTAGTCGATGTGTCCGGCGTACAAAACGATTCGATAAAATTAGGAGACGGTGACGAGGGTGAATGTTTTTCGGCAGTCTGTAAACGCACACGGAACGGCCCTTGAGGTTTTTTAAGGTCTCCCGCTTCACCGACCTCATCACACGAGGATGCCCTCGAAAGTAATTCGCAAAATAAATATGATTTCGGCTACTCGAAGCTTTTAAATGCTCATGCCGACGCGCGCCATTTTATCCTACTTATTTGTATATTTAATATTTTGTGGAAGCGAAAGTTCTTCGTCGCACAGTTTACATGTAAATATAAAAATAAAGAACGAGCAATACCCTGCTGCTCTAAGGGCGGATTACAACAACAAAGATAGATAATATATCTGGAGTTAAATAATATCAAAGTTAAATATATGCAGATAGCGCTCCTTTATATTGGCAGATAAACTTGTATTAAGCATTATTACTATTGTGTACGTATTTACATATATTCATATATATCAGCTGATACACGCGTTGTAGTATTAAATGTTCTCTATAGTATTATAGTGAAATATTATTAATATTTTAAAGAGGTTATACCATAAAGAATCGAACCTGAGACGTTAGTGGTGGATTGGAAGAACTCTAGGGTACTTTGTCTTTGCGCGAGTATTTCTTGCCGCACACTGCACTTGTGACTTGACATTTCATCGTTTGTAAACATCTCGTGTACATCTCGTCTACTCTAGAAAGTAATAAATATAATAAATAAACGTACAAGTATTATTTATAATATTTTTGCAAGTAATCGATTTTGTTTTTCATTATACTTGTTCTATGTTTATTTATTCTGTATGACCTGCGACATTAAAGACTTGACTGTTGGTGCCAACTAAATTAAGTTTTAGACGGGATTAACTGGTAACTTAAATTGCTTGTAAAGCTCTTTTACAGCACCTAACCTATAAACCAACGTTGTGTTGACAGCTGAACTAGCCAGTATATTTTGTAAATAAAGTATCACCTAAACAGTATATCTGCAGCGTTAACTTACGATAATGCGAAAAATGCGAAAAATGATGGTAAACGTTTGCATTTCTGTCTTGAGATTGGTAAATTTTCATAAATTTATTGCATTTTTTAATGAAAGCACCGTTTCAACAAATTGCATTATGTCTTCAGAGCATTGTCGCATTTTAGACTACTTTACATATGAATACGGAGTATGCACAACAACACCAGATCTCGTGTATATGAATAAAGCGCAGCAACTTGAATAATGTTTTCTACGCTATCTTCAGCATCGCGACATTGCGCCATGTCTCGCTAGAAGTAATTTCAGCGCTCACTTATCGTGATGTTCTACTTTGTGTACAAACTCGACCCTCATACTGCGCCCTTATCATGTTATTCTCATAATATTATCATTTTTCCGAACTATTTATACAATTTTAGTTAATAAAATCAACCATATTCGTCGGTTAAAACTATTAAAACTGAAAAATATACATAAAAAATCCACAGGACTCGTCCACAACAAAAAATAACTCATAACAACCCCTTGGCTGGGCGCAACCGTGACACTTTTATCAAAATTAATCTCTTAAGTCGCCGGTTTAGCGTCCGCCCGTCGCATAAACAACGTATTAAATTAAAAAAGTACATCATCTGCGCGCGCGTACGCATTAACATATTTCGCGGTGCCTTTCTTTTTAATTGTTCGTGTTTTAATAAATTTCGGGAATTAGTGGCGCGCCGCGACGACCCTTCCGACGCCCGCGTTGGGCGTCTCGTTACGCCGCTTTTTTCAGGCGCGAGCCGACAGTGGCGGCGCGCCCTGTGCGGTCGGTTTATGAACCAATTTTGAGCGCTTTGTTCGAACCCAGACCCCGACGCATTATAATACCCTTTTAAATTAAGAATGCCGACCGAGCGGGCGAGCATCCACCCCACGCAATATTGCCAACTGATGTCAGTTAGTATTACGTTCCGCGGGTCTGCGTTTTCGGCGGGAAAACAACCAGCCACCTTTAATTTGATTGCTATCGTGTTTTACGAGGATGAGGGGTGTTGGAGACAATTTGACGCGTGATAAGAGTTCGGGATAATATGAGGCCGAGTTAATATAAACAATTCAGATAAGGTTAGTTTATAGTGTTTTTATAGCATGTGTGGACATGAAGAATTTGTATACCTTCATGTATATCTTCATTATTTTACATAATATTGTAAAGAAATTCTTCAAAATTATCACATACAATTTTAATTTTGAATTGCAAAATGACACCTGATTACACCGGGTATATAAGTGTGATGCTTTGTTCAAGACTCTTAAAGATAGTAATAAAAAATAAGACTACATCACAAAACTCAATTCTACCAGTATTTCTAAGTAGTAAAACAATATTTTACTTGAAACTTGGGATGAATTAAAAACAAAATGTTAACTGAGTACTTGAAAACCTCCACACGTTCCTTGGTTATCCTACAGGATGTCTCAAACTACTTAGACCAAAAACATAATTTTGGGTCTCTTAGCATTATCCACTGTAACATTTTTTTTTTCAATTTTTCAATCTACCTGCCTATATGATAATCTCGATTTCAAAATTCCTGTTTTTTATGTATGATTTTTTTCCCTCAAAATGGACCCAAGAATAACTTCCTTAAATATGAGCTTGTAAATTTTTAACTTAAATTTATTTACTTTTATGGTTGTTATTGGTATCGAATGTATTTTTTCTTCGTTTTCACATTGTTTGGTATGTATTTTATAGTTCATTTTTCTTTATTTTGTTCATATTTCAAGCGGTCGTAATCTTTTTGAATTTGAAATTCAGTTAGGTGCATATGAAAAGTCTTATTCAGAATAACATGTACTTGTTGTAGACTTTTGTAAAGAATTACCATAAAGTTTTAAGAATTTTATTAGTTATTTTTTGTTTCGAACTATTCAACAAATCTAATTTCTTTTTTATCTGTATTCATCTAACTCCTATATCTACAAAACTGATAAAAAAAATTAAGTATAAAACCTGTTCTATAAATAAGCCTAAAAATATTTTGTTTTCGCGAAATCGTATTATTCCCGGGATTATTTCCTGCAGAATTTTTCCCTTTGCCACAACTCGTGAAAGAAAAATACCTACACACAAAAATGTCAACCGCGCTGCGGCATACCAAAATAAAAGAACGCCGAATCGACACGTTATCCCTGCGACCATAGATATTTTATATATGGATAAACAAAACCGTCATACGAGAATCAAAACAAAAGCAATAGAAATCCAATTTCGTATCCCCAGGCGGGACAAAGGAAAAATACAAATGTTACGCGTTCAATCACATTCAATCACAGTTCTTTTACTTTCTCTCTCACACACTCTATATTCCTAATTTTCTCCTCACATTCTCGCAATTTCTTTCAAATCCCCTACCATTACTGCATTACAGAGATATCACCGATGATACAAATAATAAAGTGTCAACTTCGCATATTCATCTCGCATTTACACGCTTCACATTCGACGTGTGCGAAGTATGGTTTCACTCAACAGTCAAACTGAAAAGACGCTGATTAATTCATTCCGTCGCTTTTTTGCTTCAGTTTTGAAGGGTGGATTGAGACCGCGGTGAGCCCCAAGCCTCGGTAAATATTCCGTTCCCTTTTTAAATAATAAACAGGATAAAGGCCCGCCAGGTTATTGACATTTCAAACAAGACGTGCCACAATTTTAACGTCTCGCGAGGAAGATACGTACGTTTATTTTAGAAAAATATACAAAAAATAGGCTAGAAAAACATCCTACCTTATTGTGTACAATTCTTCGTTTGGAATTCGGCGGAAACGCATTAAAAACGTAACGGGAACATCACAAGCACTAAACGGCTCACATTTACAAAATTTATAAACCAAAACACGGATATTTTTGACCGCAAACATCGACATACGCGTTAGAACTGAAAGACGATAAAATTTCGTAACGGGGTCTACGCACTGGTCAGCACGGACTAAAGAAAAGAAAAAATATTACAGATGATTATGTATGTATCGATTAAAACCAAAAATCAATTCGGTTTAATGAAAATTTTATACTAGCGTTTTAAGTTTAACGTCTTTTTTAGAATTTATATTTCTCTGTAGTATTTTTGTTTACACAGGTGTTTACTTCCTAAATAGTTGGGCGTGAAAACAACCCTGAGGGCTGGAAAGTAGTCCACCTGGACATTAACAATGGATATCTACATTTATAATTAGACGACTGTTATTCGAAAACTAAAGTTGTCATAATCACTACTTGAATATGTAGCAATGGTCGTTTCAGGTTATTTGTCTTGGGGGAGTCAACCTATTTCAAAGTTTTAGTTTTGTTCTAAATGTTCAGAAAGTGTTTTAGTTAACTAAAATTTATTTAGAAATCAATTAGTGTGATGGAAAATAAATACATCAAACTTCTAATTTTAGAACGTAAAGTGCATAACGATGTTAGTTGTTTCCACACAAAAAATCATTCTAAATATCCTCCTGAAATGTGAATTGACGCTTTCCTACTATTATTTGCGACCTCACCTGTCCATTTTCATTATTAAATAATAGATAACCCTCCGCAGTAGTTATCATACAATATATTCAAATATTTTTTGAATAAATGACCGTACATTGGATGAAGAATCTTGCGCGCCCTATTATGATTGACCGAATAACTTGCCGCTACTCAACTCCACTACCATAAACCTGTTAAAACTGCCTTATTACAACCCTCGTAAAATTTAAAATTCATTGCCCGTAGCGGGCAAGTTTAGGTCCCTCAAAAGCGATAAACATTAATGAAAAAACAGGCAAGTGCGCAAAGTTGCGCTAAAAGTTCACAAATGTGTTACATCAACACACAATTCCCCACTTTTTCCTCGAAATGCCTAATGTCGACTCGCTAACAAAACATTATCGCAATTATAAAGTAATAAACGACAGCCGTACAGTCCGTACATTACCGTCCTAGATTTTATCTAACGGTATAAAAACATCTATATCGACCATGTCATTCCATTTACGGTCTTGTAAAATGTATTTCATATTAATAGAATGAATATTTTATAAAATAGTTGAGCATTCATTTGTCGATATCTAAACGAAAAATATCTGGATTACCTGGCAACTTATTTTTAAATTTTAATCATTTAGTGTAGGTTATTACTTTATCATACGCAGTATGCTAAAGTATTGTAATCATGCCGAAAAAAAAAATTGAGATTTTAGCGGAAATAGGTCTTTATGGGTCCCCTGAACATTTTTGACCAAGGTACAAAAAAATGTCTGTGTGTGTGTGTGTGTGTGCGTGTGTAAACGATTTTTGTGGCGATGATTCCGGAAAAACTACTAAAGGTATCGGGACGAAAGTTCATAATTAGAAGTTTCATGACCTAACTTAGAGCTGAAAAGCTTTTGGTTAAAAAGGGTCCAAAGGAACTGGTAGTTTATTCTAAGCCTTTTTCAAGGATTTTGCAAATGAGCCGCTATTTCTCTAATTTCGTCAAAATAGTTAAATAATAAATTAAAGTAGAGGAAATTCTGAATAACTTATGCCTATGAAATTTTTTGGTAAAATTAATAGTTTAGCTTTTTAGGTTATTCTAAGCCTTTTTGAAGGATTTTGGAAATGAGCCGCCATTTCTGTAATTTCGACAAAATAGTTCATTAATAAATTAAAGTAGAGGAAATTTTGAATAATTTATACCTATGAATTTTTTTGGTAAAATTAATAGTTTAGCTTCAAGAGCAAATTCTATTAGATCGAGATCGGTCGCATCTGCATTGATATGAAATTACATAGTAGCCAGGATTTTGACAAATATTTTTTTGTGTTGTCACATTCGAAAACAGCTGATCTCATCAGAGGTTGGAGAACCACTATGGAACGTTGCCGCTGTAGTGCGGCAAATTTTAAAATACAAATTTCAAATAAAGTAAGATCACCAATTTGATTGTTTGTTGATAAGAAATATCAACCCGTCTTTATATCTAATTCCAAAAACGATACATTGAGAAAATTATAAATAAAGTATAGCGATGAGTGTAGTTTTATTTTAGTATGTTGGTAGGGATGTGTCAGGAACAAATATAAATCTGTCTGAATTTGAATTACCTTTTTAAGGTGCGTTTTCATTAGTGATAATGGCAGTGCTAGCAGACGCCGTTATAGTATTTCCAATAGAAAATTGATAGTGACTCATGTTTATGCACATGCAAACTAATATGTGTCATTATCACGATATGTAAGAAACACTATGATTTCGTATTCTACCACCGCCATTAGCTACCATTACCTACTAATCGGAACGCACCTTTAAACTTGACGTTTCGTCAAAGTGGTACCAGCCTAGCATTTACTATACAGAAATCATTTATTTTTTTTTTTTTAAATACGTATTTCTTAAAAAGCAACACAATAAACGTTGATGTCGCTCCTGCCAAAAACTAAATAGCCGACTCGCTCATATGCGACGGCGACACTCTAATGACGTAGTGTAGGTAGTGTCAAATGCTGATGATTTGACAATACGTACGAATTATCTCAATAGAATAGATTCTCATGCAGCTAAACTATTAATTTTATATATTGTATGATAAAGTCATGTGCCTGGCCACATCAGATTTTTTTTAAAATAGTATGATACTTGCTATATTTAATTATAGAAACAAAATATGACTATTTACTGCAAAATGTGTTCTCATTGTAAAATTAGTTCAAATAATTCAATTGAAAACAATTTTGAAACCACATTGACCTGGATGTGTGCAACGAACACATCTTTTAAAAGATTTGTCAACTGAAATTTGATTTTCGAATATTTTTCATGTATACTAACTTGATTGCCGGCTGATTTTCATAAACTCAACCAAATCTTTGCCACACCAACAAATTTGTAGAATATTCGTGTGTGATTTCAAATATTTGATATTTGACAAGTATACGAATGTGAAGCCCCGGCCTCACCTTGAATATACTTGTCTAACGTCAGCATTGTCAAGTCAGCAGTTCCATCTAGCGGTGATTAGTGGTACTGAGGACGTGAGGTTCTAATGTGAGATGCCCCGCCAAAATAAAAAGGTAGAAGCGTTCATTAGCGTCATCAAGAGTTAAATAGAGATACTTTATTGCGAGACGAAGGCGTAATTGCGTTTTTGTCCGGTCCGACTCGAAACTTTTTAGATAGTTAGAACGCTGAGTTTTCGCCTATTATACACTTTTAAGTTAATTACCCTCGCAAAACTGATTATTACGGATTACCGGGTAAACCAGAAAACATCCGACCACCACCCTACTTAATTCAATCTAGGAGATTAAGCAGCATTCTTCAAGCTCAAAAGTTATAAACGTCAAATGTTAAATGAAAATTTGAAGTTTCTGATCATATATTCTGCGTTTCAAGTACAAAAACAAAGTGGGATAATAATTTAGGGCCATGCCAAGCTTTGGGAAATCCACACGTGACGCAGTGGTCCAATTTGTACCAGAACTTTTGGTACTTAACAGAAAGTTGGCATAGGCTAACGCGGTTAATAGTTATAATTAAAGTTTAATTTTATGCTGAAATAGTTCGGTGAGCGTGAAGTCTAAAGAAAATTATGCAGATTTACTGTAAATGGGCGCGCCACTGCACGCCCATGCACGCGAGGAAATCTTTAAGGGCCGAAAGTTAAGGACCGGAATTACCAATATTACCGAACTTATTATTATTATCAGTCGATTACTTCCGGGAACCGAAGTTTCCTCGCCGTTTCATTGCAGTTCCAATTTTGCGCCTTCGAAATTCGTTGCCCGAACTGATATACCAACCATATGTTAGATCTGATCAATTAGATAAGCTATAATTTAATCATTACGTAAAAATTCGTAAAAAACCTACTTTAAATCAAAACAATGTGCGATTAAAACTACAGTTATGGTAGGAATCGATAAACAAAACGTCTTGTTCATTTCAAGAGTAATGTCAAGCAGTAGGTTGATATCGCACGAACGCTAGCAGCACGCAATTGTAGACACAACTACAAATAACAGGATAATTGGTCAGGCTATGTAGGTGTGATTAATACTCAATAATTATGCAACCGCGTGTTAACCCCGTGGGGTATAATTTTAATTAAATTTATTGTATCTGTTCACTAAAGAAGGTTGGTTCATCTAACAATGATTCCAATGCATTTTCCTACCAAATTTTGAGTGCAAAATGCGAGAGAGGAATATAGAATTCATTATTTGAAAACCATAGTGGTATGCAAAGCGTGACGTTTTCTAGGCCATTTTTTTTGAAAACTGCGACCATGATAATAAATACATTTTTGAGTTATGTTCTGTGTGTGTTGGTTTCTTAATGACCTTTACATCGGAAACATTTATTACCCAAAAAAACTCACTTCTTTCGAGCCCTGGATCGAAAAAAACACATGATCATAAAATTTTAAAAATCTCCTCGGCACGATTAGTCATAAAATAAAAATCATCAATATATAGAGATAATTGAAATGAGATATTCATTAACAATCTTACCAATTCAGATATTACGAACGCCGTGTACTTTTTTAATTTACATGATTTCTGTGTGGTCAGCCTAATCGGCTGCAAACCCTGAATACGACGAGAAAAATTTCGGAATTTTGAATAGTAGTGCGATTTAAATATAGCACCGTGATATCAAATATTATCTTGGTCAACGGTTGTCCTGGAATGTAAAACCGTTGTCTAGCTTAAATCATCCTTTTGAAATAATTCTCTCATTGTCAAGCCACACTGACATTATCAATGGTTTCAGTACAATGACGACAGATTTTGACACTCAAAAAATGATTAACATAAATGTAGGTTGGGAGCTGCGACAGTCATTTTAATATCCATGACCACCCTTGACCAATGTAATTTTTGATATCACGGTACAATGAATTTAGATGTAAAATTAGTTCAAAGTAATGATATTTTACAAACACGGATTCAGACGGATTCACTGAAAACGTCAAAATATTCAAAACACACGCAACAGGGAAAGCAGACCTACGCAAAAGGTTTATTTCGGTCTTAAAAATTAACAATGCTATTAAATTCACGGGATTACTATAGCAGTAAATAAGGATTATTTGTATGCTAACTGCGTTGTTCTGCTAACGTTTGTTTCAGAGATATCCGCTTCCATCAAAATCCTGTTTACAACCTCTACTATACAACATATAGTTAATCTATAGAAGAGACTTAACATGCAACCTGAACAAAATCTTAAATTTTTGAGTGCTCTTAGGACATGATAATGTTTATCGAATAATTCACTGGGTTGTGTAAAAGGTATGTCCATAGAAACAGAGAAAAATTATTTCTAAAAATTTCAGATTGTCTCAAAAAGTGGCATGAAACGTTAGTTTATTATGAAAATACGTTATATTTACGGCCTCTAGTTATCCCATAATACCTTCCATACGTTTGACACACCCTGTATAATTCAGAGTTTATTAAGACTGGTATTCTAGGACTGGATGTTAAGGCGTGGAGTATTATTATTATTTCTCTCTTACGATATATCGCATATTAAGCTTAAAGACCAATCAATAATGATGAATATTACATGTCATGAGAGTACCTACTTGTAATGGCTTCGACACAAAATTGCCGATAAGTTACAATCATTATATTTACATATTTTTATTCAGTTTATTACATCATATGCATTATGCACCATTCCTAGAAATTGGCTTTCATTTATTTTTCGAAGTAAATGTTAGAATTTGTCTGAACACAAACATCTAAAATGTAAAACAATACTTATTTTGTAAATATTTTGAGGTCTACGGAGTTTATTGCATGAGATTTGTGGCACTATGAAAAAAAAATCCGTCGCCTCCACCAAAAAAACTAATTTTACTTTTCACCTGTTACGAGTCACCCGGTATACTCTCAGATGCAGGTACATAAAAATAATATCAAAGAAGCCATATTTCATGCTAAACACCTAAGTATTCGAAAATTTTTAAGATTTTACAAGCCAAAAACGTTTTCTAAACTTGACCTAAAATATATAAATACCTTCCTTTATCTACCATTATTTGTAATAAAAAATAATAATAATCTTATTAATATTCATGCATTAATAGTTTAAACAAACTTCCCAACAAACTTAGCAAACCCATAAGTCAAACTTCTATTAATAAATAGTTCATATTAAAAGTTTACTTTCCAACAAAACTTTTTATTACGTACGCACATTAGTGGCCGCACCGCATAGGGAATATTACTAATTGGTCCCATTTCCTCGGGCGGCCTAAGATTTATCGGCCATCCGAGTGACATATTGCGGTATTGCCAACTTCGCAACTTACATTATTCAGCCGGTCCGGTCCGTCCCATGCAGCGGTAAGTCAGCATCCCAAGTTCGGCGAGTGCGCCGCGTAACGGTACCACACTGAACCAACGACGCGGAACGAGCACGGCGCAAAGTAGACGGTGCACTGGTCATAGCGCGCCGCGGAAATCCGTCCGTCCCCCGAAAACTTTCCGAGTTTGCGGCGCGAGCGCACAGCCGCGGCTAGCCGGCTAGCTTCTGGCCGGCGAGGCGCGGCGCGGCGCGCGCTCTAAGATGATTTTATTACCGAGCGTGTACACGGGAGCTCCTTAATTAAACCGTACTGTTTTATGTGTGCCGAGTAAACACCGAGCCGAGTATATGCAATTGAATCCCGCGGTTCTACATACCGTACGAACTGTGCCGGATTCCGTGTTCGTCTTTTTATAACGTGTTTAAAGCGCGCTCTGCTCCGGCGCGCTGTTTTCGCGTATGTCGAACAGGCCCGAGGGTGAGATATTCCGATGTTTGAATTAAAGCGGGCGAGGTTAATTTTATGGGTATTCATAGGAAATTGGAAAGCATCGAAGTTAAGGTGACAACTTCGGGTTTAAGCAAATATTGTTTGGTACAAGAGAAACTATTTTCCATATCGTTTCCTATAGGAATTGAAAGTGGTAAATGTTGACAATTTAACTTTTATAACTAATATTAGTCAATGCCGATGATACTAAAAAGTTCGTTTTAATCTATTTTTGAGAAATTTGAATGCAATTTTTACATTTATGATTATTTTGGTATGATCGCTAATGTATATTTAGAACTAGTGCAAAATTACTCATTTTCTTGAGACAAAATTGATATTTTATCCCGTAGATAAAATAATAGATCATACAATAACTAATACATACATGACTTACTTTTAATTCAATTAATATTAATGACTTTGGATATGTTTATAATAGCAGTTATCCATCTACGGAAAAGCGATTATCTCGATGTTGCTGATATTTTGAATAAAAAACACCCGGACAACCAAATTGTCCATTCGACCATTTCTAGGGTAATCAGAAAATTCAACCAAACTGGGTCTGTTGAAAATCTCTTTAAGAAACACCACAAAAAATTAATTGCCGAAAATAAGAAAGCAAGTTTACCAGTGTTGCAAGCGGTAATCGAGCATAGAACGACTTCGGTTTGACGAATTTTTTCTCACACCCAATGCAGTAAATCAACAGCAAATAACTTACTAAAACTGAACAAACATCACTTTTAAGAAACATACGAAATTTATAACTTCACTAAAGCAAAGATACTATGGCATCAGTACGATACCTATGACGTTAAACCTGATGCCATAGGTATGACTTCGCCATTTGGTTTGAAACTTAGATTTTACGTTGTTTATCGGTGGTTTAATGCTATTATTTCGCTTCGTGTGCGATTACGAGCAAAGTAGTTGGGATACAAATTATTATTATACACTTTTATGGATCAGATACATTGGGTAATTAATTCTAAAAAGTACAGCCCTCTATCTATTTTAGTTTGTTCAGGAGGATTTTTGAAACTTAGATTTTACGTTGTTTATCGGTGGTTTAATGCTATTATTTCGCTTCATGTGCGATTACGAGCAAAGTAGTTGGGTTACAAATTATTATTATACACTTTTATGGATCAGATACATTGGGTAATTAATTCTAAAAAGTACAGCCCTCTATCTATTTTAGTTTGTTCAGGAGGATTTTTGAAACTTAGATTTTACGTTGTTTATCGGTGGTTTAATGCTATTATTTCGCTTCATGTGCGATTACGAGCAAAGTAGTTGGGTTACAAATTATTATTATACACTTTTATGGATCAGATACATTGGGTAATTAATTCTAAAAAGTACAGCCCTCTATCTATTTTAGTTTGTACAGGAGGATTTTTGAAACTTAGATTTTACGTTGTTTATCGGTGGTTTAATGCTATTATTTCGCTTCATGTGCGATTACGAGCAAAGTAGTTGGGTTACAAATTATTATTATACACTTTTATGGATCAGATACATTGGGTAATTAATTCTAAAAAGTACAGCCATCTATCTATTTTAGTTTGTTCAGGAGGATTTTTGAAACTTAGATTTTACTTTGTTTATCGGTGGTTTAATGCTATTATTTCGCTTCATGTGCGATTACGAGCAAAGTAGTTGGGTTACAAATTATTATTATACACTTTTATGGATCAGATACATTGGGTAATTAATTCTAAAAAGTACAGCCCTCTATCTATTTTAGTTTGTTCAGGAGGATTTTTGAAACTTAGATTTTACGTTGTTTATCGGTGGTTTAATGCTATTATTTCGCTTCATGTGCGATTACGAGCAAAGTAGTTGGGATACAAATTATTATTTTACACGTTTATGGATCAGATACATTGGGTAATTAATTCTAAAAAGTACAGCCCTCTATCTATTCTATTGAGAGGACAGATTTTTTTGTTAATGTCCTGTGTTTTTTTTTTTTTTGTTTTTTGTTAAAATTTAAATGATTATTTATATGTTCAGCTTCTGAACAGCGTATTAACACCGTCCAGAACTTTTTAAACCAGAAATTTGGTTACAAATTATTTAATTTTACTTCTAAACAGCATCTTCAAGTAAAGTTTATCGATAATAATGAAGTCATACCAGATACCATAGTCTCTTTCTTGCCTTTAGTTTAGTAGTTATTTTCAAGATTTGTTAATGGTGACGTTTCGCGAACCATGTTGCTCGCTTCTTCAAAGCTAATTGAATACAGCATTCATTAAACATAATGATCTCGAGTATTGAAGTCTTTGTCTTTAATCGCTCTTTTCAATACACTTTTTGGTTAAATAACTATAATCGAACGATTTTTAAGAATATTTGGACTAAATAATAACAATCCTAACATGCACAGTTTATTTTTTTAGCAATTCTCTAAAAATTCTGCAAACAAATTAAAATTCCCAAAAAAGCGAGACATGTTGTAAACTCCGCGGAACGCAATATGAGTGTGAAAAATAAGGGACATCTGGTAAACTTTTACATAATGCATAATCAGAACATTTGAGAATCCTAATTAACCCTGTCAAGCAAATTCATAACATATAACATAACATTCGTTCAGCAAAAAATAATCGATCAATAAAATTGAAACGTTCAAATGCCCGCTCGGCACATTTAAGCCCAAAACGAAATGCAAGCGGTACGGAAATAGAGCAACTCAAGCGATGACAAGACCTGATACGGACTCGCGATGAATTTCCCCAGCGAGACAAATTAAATTTAATTCAGGTGAATAACTGCGCGAATGCCGCCTAATGAAAAACTCTTCCCTGCTCGGCTATCTCGCTGCAAAACCGTCCTCCCCCCCGCCGCACCCCTCCTCAAGTGCAGTACAACGCGAACTATTTACCTTTAAAATACTGCCGATGTCATAAATCACACTCTCGCACAATAGGGAATCGCAACTCTTGCGGAATATAGAACGGTTGATACAAAAAAAAAAGAATAAATAAACAAACAAGCAAACAAACTAGAGATAAATTAAGGTAAAGTTTAAAATTTCGCATACAATTTGTATGCCTACGACAAATATGTCAAGATCGGTTGTAAAAGATTGCATTGTGTTACTGTTCCAAGTGATCTACTTATTTTGTTTTTGTAATGTTTTTGTTATTGTATTTTAGTCTAGCATAATATGCTATTAAGTAACATTTTACTTGTACCCAAATATTGTAAAATTATTGAGCGACAATCTTGTCCTAATACAATTTTTTTGGTAAGAAGCGAATTAGTTCTTTAGTAAATCCCTCATATAAAAAAGAACAATAATAATTAGATTTTTGTGTATCTAAATTTTGAGCAGTAGTCGAAAATGCCAATGTTTGAGCTTGAATTTAATCGTACTTATTAAGTTGCATTCATTCGCACTTATCTTGCACTGCTGAGCCGTTTATCTCAAAGATACTGGGATTTAGAAAATAAGCGTAAAATATAAATTATGTATACTGTCAACAGTCTAATCTTGATAGTAAACCAACTTTTGATAACGAACTCATGTCCAGAAATTACACTGTTTAGGAACTGCAGAGACCCGGAATATTGTACCAACTTTAGAAACTGTATGAAGAAAGTAGGTTGTGTGAAGTATCATAAAATAGCTATTTAAAAACCACATAATTTGTATATGAAACATTATTTATTTAACGTCTCTAAAAGGAATTAAAGATAACCCATTACTGGCTAAAATTGGTATCAAAATTAAAAACTTCAGGTCTCATTAGCAAGAACGTTAAATAATAGAGAACTTCAGACAAACGTTGTTTGGTTTTGAAAAGGCCATTCTACATGACAATACATGACGATATTTTCCTATATTCCTATACATAGGAATGTAAAAGCGTAATTTATCGCGTATATTACCAAATTAATTACCGCAATTAACGGTAATTTACCGATTTCTAATTACCATAATTTACGGTTTAATTTCCGATGGTAATTTATCGTTAATTTCAATTACCGCTGGGTAATTTACCAGTAATTTCCGGAAAATTTTAATTACAGTTGTTACTTTACCGGAATCTATAAATTAATATAAAAATCCTTCAGTACTTGCGTGAATGTACCTCCCACACCACTCCTAAGCAGTCGACAAGTGCACTGTTGTTTGTGCTTTGACTGGGAGGTACTTAGGATTGTAAGAACGTAATTTATCGGGTAAATTACTAAATAAATTACGGTAATTAATGGTAATTTCCGGATTTTTAATTACATAATTCAGCGGAGCCAATAATGCACATTTTAAATCAGAAGCCATCTAGTGCCACCTAGTGTCAAATTCAGGATTTAAAGCATTGTTTGTGAAACCAGGCGTTGTCGTTTAGTCGGTAATAAATTACAGTATTTTATACTATAGTTATGCTGTTTGACTGCTCATTTTATAAATTGCTGGTAAAAGGGTATTTTTAATAATGAATTACTACTATTAAATCAAGAATAGCATCACCGCTTGGTGGTTTTATCTACAATATAATGACTTATAAGGCAGTACCCATTTTTGTACATAACTAACTGTCATCGGTAATTTACCATTTTGAATTACCCGGTAATGTAAAAAAATATAATTTACAAATTGCAATTTTATTTACGAGGTAATTTAAATTTGAATGTAACAATTTTAATTTGGGCGGTAATTTACTGAAAAAATTATCTACGAAATTTAACATCCTAACTTAGATTGTTAGTGATCTACAAAATAATGACTTTTAGTTACCAAATATTTATATTAATATAAATAGCATTCATAACCTACAATGATCGGTTTAACGTCGGTTTAATTTACCATTTATAATTTTTATTTACGTGGTAATTTAATATTTGATATTAATAATTTTAATTTCAACGGTATTTTACGAAAAAAAATAATTACCGTAATTTAAAATCCCTACCTACACAGCTTATAAAATATAGAAACAGTTTTTATTATTAGTTGACCTAATATTATCGCCTTTTAAGTGTTGACGTATAATAATAATAACAACAATTTTGTATTTCGTCGTCGATGTTCATTATCGCAAAAATTTCAAATTTGTCTACTTTTTCTCTATATTGTTTCTGGTTAACGCGATAAATTTTAAAATAATATTGACGTCTTTTTAGTGTTTATCCATTTGTTATTAAGCCTTTTTAATCAAATGCATGATTGACATGCGATTATAGAATTATTAAGTTTGTACCTGTAGTTTTTATTTTAAACAGTCTCTCTAAACACCTTAGTGAATTCCACTTCTAATATTGCCTTCGAATTGTATAATAATTTGCTACAAGAATTGTTGGCTCGGGCTCATCGCAAACAATAGAAAAGTGACAATATTAGGTATCATTTGCTTGAGTTATTGAGAGAAAATGTTTAAAACCGAAATTCTATAGAAAATTGACAATATTGAAAAGTCTACAATTGTGTGTATTGAATAGTGAAGATTCATCATTCTACAATGGAACCTCGCTCAAAGAACTCGAACTTGAAATTCTTATAGAAAATTAATGACATTTACCTAACATATTAAGAAGTACTTAATAAAAAGTCTATCAAATAAAGAGTATAAGGGGCAGACAGCCTATAGTCTGTTGAAATCGTTTCTAAGGGACTAAAAATCGCAAAAAAACTGAAAATTTTCGACCTTTTTTCAGTTTTTTGCGAAAAAGAGATAAAACTTCCTATAAAAACACTTCTGAAAATAATTTTTGATTGAACGGTTTGGCTACTACAGCGCGCTGTTAGAAGACCAAATGTTCCTACTTTATGTAAAACCCAATTTTCGAGTTAATTAAAAAGGCTAGGATTGTGCTAAAAATTGCACATCTTAATCATTTGTTTTGGCGCTGTTATATACCCCAATACATGTGTGTAGGTAGTTTTTTGAACACACTTTGTTCATTAACATTGAAGTTATGGACGTCAAAAAAATTATTGATAACGCAAGAACCCGAATGGCATTACATAGTCCGGTAAGATAGCATAATCAAACTCACCATTGTGGATATCTGCGATGAAATTAGCTGCAACATGTCTCGGCGACGAGCAAGATGGACGTTTTCATCAGGAAGTGGCAGGAAGCAGTTGAAGAACATTTCCAAGGCAAAACCACCATCGATATGATATCAGGCTCCTGTTGGTCTCTGAAACGGAAAACAGACGTTGTTTAAAATTCGATAATTCAGTTAAACTTGTAATATAATGTCCAATTGTAATAATCAAACGCGTATTAAACGAAAAATTAAAATGGCCTTTAATTAAAAGAATACAAAGGAAATAATATAGATCTGTAGAATATAAAGGATCATATATAGTATGTAGAATCAACCAAATATAATATTTAACTTCAAGAAAAGACAAAGAAACAAAAACATTGTTCCTCAATATAGCGAATCGTAATTCTTAACTTAATATAGAACAAAATAAACCAGTAAAAAAGTCGAGTTAGTTAAAATTTTCGCATTTGTAAACAGGCCGGTGGCAATTTGAAATATTTGAAATAGCCGGGGCGCGGCAGTAAGATATTCAGAAATTTGCGAAATTTGCATTAATCTCGAGCTAAGAAAGGTAAAGGGAGGCGCGATGGACAGCCAAAAAGTAGCGGAAAAGCACCAATAACGGCATGTAAGACCATTTGAATTTTAAATCAGCGTTCATTTATTCGGTTTTTATTATTTTCAGCGTATTTTCGCGCGAGCCGAGAACGGCCGAGCGCGTATTGTCGAATTGAAAAAGTTTCCTGCTCTTATTGCCTCCGAGATAATGCCGAGAACTGTTACGAAATGATTCTAATATCCAATTTCAGACACAATTCGCGCCTCTACTGGGCACCACCTTCGCGGCGCTATATAGTTACCCTTTTTTTATTATTTGCGCGTCGAAAGTTTTTGAGAAAAGCGATAAAACGATATCTGAGATGCGTCCAAATTATTATCGTTACCGTCAATAAAAAATACACCAAAACTCCGAGCGTTTGACGATGGCCAGCCAGTCTAATTACCTACAATTTGAGGTATAAAATACATTTAAGGAATTATTCAGACAGGTTAAGCAATTTTTCTTACATTTCTAACTATAGAATTTATATTTATGTAGTGGTAATGAATATGTCAACATTTTTTAAACAAAACATGTCCTTCTAAAGATTTTATTCTGTTCCTTTTTTGCTTCCTTTCTTATTTCTCTAGAATGATGTTCTTTTGTGCTTTCTGCATTTTTATTAACAAATATCCTCCCCAGTATTAGATAATAATGTTACAGAAGAACAGTTTTTTTTTTGCTTTATTTGGGTGTTTTAGGCCCGGTGTTTCGGCAATTAGTCCAAGTTATGGTCCAAGTGTTGATTTAGTACACCTTTTTAACGACATTTGATACTTTGACGATAGGTATATCGACCCTTAGATAGAAAAAAATTGAAGTTTGCAACCGTTGGCGATAGAAAGGTTTACCCATCAGCAAATGATAGCTCTCGACGAATACATCAAAAATATGTATACTTTTATATGCCTAAGTATTATCATTTTGAAGTTATGTGGTCCAATTCGCTTATTTTTTTATTTGAAAAAACGTAATTTTAGCACAACTCGGTAACCAGTAGAGACAGAGACTTTTCCTATGTAAATTTGTAATCAGCGGACCAAGTTTAGTAAGATAGCAAAGGTTTCATGGTGATCCGGGTCGTTGTTTTTGAGATAGGTGTGCCACTTCAAAATTATAGTTTAAAATTTGCGATTTCTTACAAAATTTTAGCCACTCGGCGAAAACCCAACTGTCTTCAATCAAATTAAGGCAGTGGTTCTTAATACAGTTTTTGACGCTAATTACGCCGGTATAATTAGATTTTACTTATTTGGAACGGTTCGGCAGTTATTACATTCTCAGTTATCAAATATGATGCTAAAAACACCCATTTTAGTATATTAGAAACTTTTAACGCAAACTGTGTCCGATCTAATAGACCGATATTGACGTTTCAATCGGTATCGGATAGGAAATTAGTCGAGGAATTCATTTCTGAAAACCCTATCACGCGCGGTTCGCGAGAAAACCGCGAGAAACCGCGGAAACTATGTTTTCCCACTTTCTGGCCAAACCGTACATGTTATCTCTCAAAAAGTTACCAATGTTTCTTTTATCTAAATTTAGCACATGAATTACAAAATGTAAAAATATACAAGGTGTTCTATTTAAAACAAAAAAGTTTACGAAATTTTCATAATAAAAAGAACAGCGTGTATATTAAAAATATATTTGAACGATAGCTTGTTTAAAGTCAAAAAACTTTTGTTTGAATGTTATTTTGAAATTGTTTACGGTTGGAGCGTTATGTAAGTGTTCTGGTAATTTTGACTGATTTTAATTAATTGCTTAAAACTCAAAAATGGTGCATTTTATAAAAAGATTATATTAATAAAAAATCTTTAGAATTAGTCCTAAAATTACAAAATGTAAAAATATACGAAATTTCTATAGTAATTTTCTATAGTAAAATGAACAATATTAAAAATATATTTGAACGATGGATTGTTTAAAGTCAAAAAGCTTTTGTTTGAATTTTTTTTTTAATTTCCTACTGTTGGAGAATTATTTGGGAGTTCAGGTAATTTTGGCTAACCCTGTATAATCATGTTATAAATTGCAATACATCACAATGCGGATATGAAACGTAGCATCGGCTATTATGCTAGAGATAGGTATGTTGCCATTTGCCATGTAATACAGGAATCGATATTAGCGAATTATTAAGCAGATGTAATGCAACTATCAGGTTCTCGTCAAACCAAACATTGCTGAATATGCGAACAGTTGTCAGTACTATTGTAATATAACGGAAACAACGATTGTACACTAGGGTGATTCAAATTGGGTATTTTTATTTAGAAAGCTAAGATCCCCCCCCCCCCAAATCGTTTCCAAATCAAAAAAACTGGACACGTATTTTTTCTTTTCTTCGAAATTTTGATTCTTAATGGTGCCTGCCTGTCGAGGCCTCAAATTTACAAAAGAAAATGCATGGGAAAAAGACATTTTTGGTATTTTTCGAATAATTTTTCGGAGTTTGGGAAACCTTAAGACTAAAGTTATGGAACTTGTAGAGGACTTTCCAAGGAAGAATTTGAGTTATCATCATACGGATTTGATGCCTCCAACCCACCCCCACACTGCCCTGAAAACTACCCTTAAATGAAAAATGTAGATTCTTCAGAAAATAAACATAATTCCTTCATTCACTTTTTCTCTCACAAAAATCGTTATTATAAGTCTAGTGGGATGTTTATAAACATTTGTCAGTTAATTTCTATTTGTTTAAACAAACTTTAGTTCGATATGGCAGTTTATTACCTTAGAGTGATATTATTCATTTAAGAAAATCCTCCTATTGTTTAAACAATAAATTATTATTTATTTTAAACTTTCTTCTAAATCTGGAAGAAAAGTTTTAACATTTTTGTTAAAAGAACTTATAAATTTTATGTTTGAGATATCCCAAGTGATATCATTTATATTTTGGGATGATTTCCATTGTTTAAATAATAAAATATTATTCGCTTTCAATTTCTTTTATTAAAAAAAATTTATTGATTAAAATCCTTTTTTATGGGAAATGGGGTGTTAATTTAAAAAAAAAATTATACGAATTGCAACAAATTTGCAACAAATTGTATTTGTTTAAGCAAATGTGGGTTTATTAGATAATATAGGCAAGGTATCTCGAACATAAAATTTATAAGTTAATTCACAAAAACGCTGACTGATTGTTTAAACAATAGGAAGAAATTTTTAAATGAATAAGGTCATTCTAAGATAATAAACTACCATTTCGACCTCAGAAAACAGAATTCAGACGGATTTTCGAGAAAAACGAACAATTTAAACAAATAGAATTTATTTAAACACATGGTAATTAATTGACAAATGTTTATAACCATTCGACTAGACTTATACGAATTATGTCTATGAGAAAAGAAGAATGAAATGATAAGAACGCTAAATTTTCTGAAGAATCTAAATTTTTTCATTTAAGGGTAGTTTTCAGGCCACTGTGGGGCTGGGTTGGGGGCATCAAATCCATATGTATGATAAGCCAAATTCTTTTTCCAGAAGCAAGACACATTTAAACACAGATGAGGGAGAAAGGGCAACTGTTATCAATTTTGTTTAAAAATCAATAGCCAGATATTTTTAGAAGGAAATATTAAGAACATGCCACAGTTAATCGCAAAAACATAAATACCCATTTTACATGATTGAAAAGTTACCTTAGGAATTTCCCAACACCCCTCTCCTCGGTTCTTCTTCAATGTCCGATCATGGTGAGTGACGACACAAAGCACTACGTAATATTTCCACGTTATGCTATCAAAATTTGCTAAATGACTTTTGAATACACCTTCAGTAAGGTAACGCGGGGTCTCAGGTCGCTCTTTGATAACAAAGCTAGCTAGCCGGTTGCTAGCTAGCTGGTAACTCTTTCCCCTGTTCCGCTCACCCATCCGCAAGCACGACGGCTAATACTACTTTTTACCGCAGCCCTTTCGGCGTCTCATGGAAGCGGAGGTTGTAAGTCCGTCTTAGGTCCATGCCCAGGAAGGGTTAATCCGTTAGCATATCCGTGTAGGAAGAAGTCGGCAACCCATTTTATACCGGCGAACCGGAACCAGTACAAACAAAGCGCAACATTTTGAGAGCGATAAGCAGTGGAAATATCACGATTCACGGCACTGTAGTTTAAGCAAAACAAACACGAATCGCGACACCGAATGTTAGTAAAAATTAGCGATAATTACTAGGAAATTATGAAGCAAAACTGTACCGATGTTACGAGCAATCGCGAACGCACTGCGAGCTCGACTGAACTATGATAACGCTTATGCGTTGTGGTGCATTCGGGAAAACGCAGTTCGGCCAGAACCAGTTTTTGTACCCGCCCGGCCTTGCAGGTACAGAAAAATACCATTTGGAAACGCATTTCGTATACCTGAAGTATGATACGATAATATTTTAAAATTCTTGATAGAACAGATTCAAATTTTATGGGTTTTATTGTAATTTATAGTTTTGTAGAAATATGGCTTCGAATATTACTAATTACGTCGATACACTGTGGGGCAATTAGGACATTTCTCTGCCAAAATTCGACATTTTTACCTCAATTCTTATCAAATTTAGTAACCCGGGAACAGTTAATAATAAAACTTACCAATAACAGTTAGCAATAAATTAGGTTTTCAACCGATTTTTCCTCTAAAAAGGTTGAGGAACGTATTTTGTAGTTTTTTGATGATTATAGAAACTAATAATTGGTTTCCTTTGTACTAATCTTATCAACTACTGTAAATTAGCAAATACATAAACCCGACATGATAATTTAAAAAGACTTGTGGCTATTTATTATTCATATACCATTGTTTTTGTCCATATACAAAAACTTTATTTGTTTAACATAACTAAAAAGAATTAAAGATGACCAAAATTGGCCAAAATTGGTACAAAAATTGCAAAACGGTCCTCATTAACGCCTTTCAAAGACGTTAAATAAGTCAGACAAATGTTATTTGGTTTTAAAAGTGCCATCGTATGATAAATGACACTATTTTCCCTATGCTGTCTGTAAAATTGGTTCCTTTTTCCGACTCTCTCCAGCGTTCAAACAAAAGGTACATTTGCGGAAATTCATTAAGATATCTATCAACTATGTATATGTATACTGATTTCCTATACAGCTTATATATACCGTGTGTTCATTTCGAAAGTATCCACCCTTAATAACTCTTGACATGATGCGATTATTGCTTTGAGCGAAAACACGTCGATTTAGATATTGAGGTGGAAGTTCCGAAATGGTACCTAGAGAATTTTAGGTTTCATCCCTTCACCCACCAGCCACCCCACTTCGAAATTTCAAATAGCACCCCCTACCTTGTGATATATCATTTGAAAGGGCATAAAAATCTCTACTCAACCATGATAAAAAAATTAAATCGATCGATTGGTTCTTAAGATAGACTACCCAGAAGATAGGTTTGAAATCAATTATTATTAGCGGAACATTGCGGATTGGATACACTGTTGAATTAAATTACAGTCATAAGAAATTATTTTATGGTATGTTCGAAACGGCCACCATTATTTGCTAGACAGAAATACATTCTGTTTTCGAACTTCGCGAACGCAAATAATGGTGGCTGTTATTCTAGCCTATCTTAAGAACCAATCGATCGATTTAATTTTTTTTATCATGGTTGAGTAGAGAATTTTATGCCCTTTCAAATGATGTATCACAAGATATAGGGTTCCGTTTGAAATTTCGAAGTGGGGTGATTGGGGGGAGAAGGGATGAACCCTAAAATTCTCTAGGTACCATTTCTGTGCTTCCCCCTCGATATCTTAATCGCCGTGTTTCCACTCAAAGCAATAATCGCATCAGGTCAAGAGTTATTAAGGGTTGATTTATTTCATACCTTCCATCTTCTGTGTAGTCTATCTTAAGAACCAATAGATCGATTTCACTTTTTTTATCATGGTTGAGTAGATAATTTTGAGCCCTTTCAAATGATGTATCACAAGATAGGGGGTGCCATTTGATATTTCAAAGTTGGGCGGCTGGAGAGCGAAGGGATGAAACTTAAAATTCTCTAGATACCATTTTTGAGCTTCCCCCGCAATATCTAAATCGACGTGTTTTGACTCAAAGCAGTAATCGCATCAGGTCAAGAGTTATTAAGGGTGGATACTTTTGAAAGGAACACACGGTATAGCACAATTGTCTTATTTATGCCAACAAAAACGTCGTATTTTTTAAATGTTAGTATATGGTGACTCGATATTAGTTTGCTGTTTGCCCACAGCTGCAACCATATGCCAAATACACGCAAGAATCGCCAATTAACGGCCAATAATTTGTTTTGTGTGCTTTCTAGTCGTATAATTGCAGCGAGAAATAGTTGGTATAACTGCGTCGATACCAATGCTTCTCTGGCCGTGTTAATATTGTATGGATTCCGAATTGCTGTAGGTTATTTATGTTGGAAATGTAATGAAAGTTTCATAAGTTGTAGGCTAACGTTTGCAGTATTCGGTATAGTGTGGATCAATATGCAATGTATGCAAGCTTATTTCTTAGAAAATAATACTGAAGTGGCTACCGCTATATAAAAGTGACTTGCTTTGATCTGTCATATGATTGTTGTAACTTACAATTACATTTTCAACAGATTTGTCCATTATACCTAGGCTTACCACAGATATGAAATTCCATCTTATCTGTCTTTCGATACAAAATGAAATTTATTTACTTAAGTTCAAAATTGTTGCGATTTTGGATAATCGACGTCGGGCAAAACTAAAGTAAAATAATACCGCGGAGAACTTGGCCATAAAAGATAGCCTTTTTTTCGAATTTTGTTATGAAACATATATCAAAGGATAGGGGTGTTCTAGTACTATACGCCAGAGTTTTGCTCCAAAAATGCATCAAACGGTGTTGTCGGAAATTTTATTTATATCGTTACGCGTCACCTATTATAAGAGGACTTGTCATCGCAATAAAGAATTGCCCATAACTTTTTGCAACAACCCCATGGAGAATCAAGTGATACAAATTCCGAAAGCGCATAATAATGGTATTGGGAAGGTGCTACCCCTAATATCACCTACCCCCATACGAGTATAATACAAGAAATTTATATGTAACTGCCCGTCGTACTGGTTCCGTTCTGACATTATAGCCATTTAAGGGTTGTTCGCCGTCGAGCAAAACTCCGAGTTGCGAACGGCGAGAAGCCCTTTTAATTATCTACAATTTGATATATGATAGAAAGTTATGCAACAATATTTGCAAAAGTTATAAACATTTTCCTGCCACAACCACCCGACATATCATTGCCGGCGGGGACGGTCGCGTACTGACATTATCGCCATTTAAGGGTTGTTCGCCGTCGAGCAAAACTCCGAGCGGCGAAGGGCGAGAAACCACTTTAATTACCTACAATTTGATATATGATAGAAAGTTATCCAACAATATTTGCAAAAGTTATAAATATTTTTCTGCAGCAGCCACTTGATATGTGATTGACCGTGGTACTGGTTCCGTACTGACACTATCGCCATTTAAGGGTTGTTCGCCGTCGAGCAAAACTCCGAGCGGCGAAGGGTGAGAAGCCCTTTTAATTACCTACGATTTGGTATATGATAGAAAGTTATGCAACAATATTTGCAAAAGTTATAAATGCTTTCCTACAACAACCAACCGGCATACGATTGCCGGCGGGGACGGTTGCGTACTGACATGATCGTCATTTAAGGGTTGTTTGCCGTCGAGCAAAACTCCGACCGTTCAAGGGTAAATAGTACATATTCAAATAGTACGTATTCAAACCAAAGCGCGCAACCGGCAAGCAAATATACCCAACTACCCAACCGTTGGACGTTTACGTTTCTCCCGTACAAAAACGCTCCAAATGACTAGCAAGAATAAACTCACCGTCTAGCAGAATAGTAACCGTTCCCTCTTGCATATTTCTTATGAATTCGTTTGAAGGCACTCGAAAGTATATACAGGTAACAACAATCAGTCAAACACGAACGAAATTGCACCAAAATATTCAAAAAACCTACGCGAAACGCAGCATTACTCATCATGATCACACCGCGGTCATAACCGTCATAACTAATCTTCAATCGTTGTTTGTATCAACATCCAGCCAATCACATCGCGGCGCGTCTTACGAATTTTAACCGCGGTAGTCAAGCTGTCAACCGTATGATGAGAACTAATAAAGACGGATTATTAAATTTACATACATAATAATCTGCTTAAATTAAAATTTAGTTGTCGTTGTTTTGTTTAGTTTGGTATTCGTAATTGTATGTGTTGTACAATGAGATTTGCCAAACTCTGTAATATTTTTGTGGTATATTGACTAATTGAATAATAAATAAATAATAATGAAATTGCAAATTGTAGTAGAACTCTGTGAGCGCGCATACCTCCATCTAACGGCAAATCGCTGAACAAGATGTGTGGTCGACAAAAATACTTACTTCTACATACCGACAATAGATGTGGCACCACCAGGTAAAATTTAAAACACAAAACTTTACAAAAATGTATATATTATAAACTATACACGTTGTAAATCAGTAGATATAAGTAAATAATATAAAATATTACCGCAGAAACAATAGGATACATTTTTAAAGTACATATTACATATTGTGATGTAAATAACTGTATATTTATAGGTATAAGAGTATAAAGATTTAAAAAATACGAAATTAAAAAGGCATTTACACACATTAGAAACAAATACATTCGTAAACACATTCCCCAGCTATCCACGTTTGTAGCAAGTCTAGATTGTCGTTGAGCATCACAAAATCGGCGTCCGAGTTGAAATTTAGAGTTCCTTTCCTATCGGCAATTCCTATTGCTTGAGCAGGGTGAAGTGTGGCTGCTTCCAAGGCATATTCCTTACAGCAACCTAAACAAAGCACGTGATTAATATAAATTAAACCGGAATCAAGGAAATCTATAATTTACCTATCGCCCGTTGGAAAATCTGAACACAATTATTCATTGCTGCTATACTTCCACAGAGGGTATTTGTACCAGCAATAAAAGCTTTATTTTGGCGAACTTCTATTTCCAATTGACCAATTTTATGTTTCCCTTCTTCAAGCCCCAACGCTGATATGGCGTCTGTCACCAACACAAGTCCTGGAATAAGAGACAATATTATTAGAAAAATATAAATTTAACTAAAATAAAAATGTTTCCTCTAAGTGTGTTATAGTAGAGGTCATTTACAATCTGTTTTAGCCCCATATGCATTAAGCAAAAGTAAACAGTTTTTGAGATATTTTAATTCTCGTGATTTTTTTAAGAAAACGCTATCTATGCAGACAAATGAAAAATAAATAATGAATAGTATTTTTTTAGTGTCAATCGTGTCTCTGTTGTTGTATCAACATTTCCTCAAAAACATCATCGAGAAATGAAAACTGGCCCAAATTTATTTCGAAAATTCATATCCAAGCTTCAAATTAATGCCATTTTTCCTTGAAACTTTTATAATACATTTAATAGATGGTTAGTTGTATAAACTCTGTTTCAATAATTATCTATTAAGCGTATAATAAGCAAATATATTTGTTTTTTTATAAAATATATAGCGTTTACTTATTGTGTTCCAGAAACACTTTTTTGTGTGCTTTCTTTCTCATTTTGCAGGTTTATTTTAAGCGCCTATTTTCCAATAATATATGTTTATAATTCCGCACTCTAGTTATTACTCTTAAAACGCACGATTAAGAGCAAAAAAATCTCTTTATAGGCAGCGTTTTCTTAAAATACCACGAGAATGGAATATCTAAAACACTGTTAACGTTTGGATAATACATATGGCGGTGAAATATATTCCAAATTACCTCTACTATCACATGTTAAAAAGAATACGATTAGGTACCAAAAACCCCTTACACATACCATCTGGGTGAGCTCTATGAGCAATTCTTAAAGCAGCTGGATGCGTATGAGTACCATCAGCGATTATGCCAAAATACACAGTTTTTCCTTCAGGAATTTGGTCCGAAGTTAACAGGCCGACCAGACCTGGGTCACGGTGATGAAACTATTCACAAAATAATCAATTACGAAAGACAATTTACATAAAAATAGCGTAAGATAAAAAAATTTACCTACTGGCAACATAGCGTTAAAAAGATGCGTAATAAACGAGGCCCCATTCTTGACAGCCTGTTCGCCGCATTTTAAATCAGACATGGAATGACCTAAAGATAATATAATATTAACGTTTCGATATATTATTATGTGTACAATAAATTTACCAACGGAGACTACAATGTCTTTGGAAAGCAATTCTTGGATAACAGATTTGCTATTTTTCAATTCAGGGGCAATTGTGATTATTTTTACATCTTCTAATGTTCCGTATATTTCCTTCACGGTCTCAAAACCCTTAAAACAAACAAAAAACGAAATTTATTAAATTTAAAACTACTTACGTTATTTAGTTTAATATTTTATCCGTACCTTATCAAAATTTCTAATACACTCCGCTGGATGAGCCCCCTTCTTCTCCACGTTAATAAACGGCCCTTCCACGTGTATACCTAAGACAGTAGCCCCTTTTTTGCCCCCAGCGCGTTTCTTAATCTTAGGCAGCACAGTATGATACACGTCTTTAGGAGACGTTACCACTGTAGGACAAAACGATGTAACTCCATGGCTTAGAAGTTCTTTAGCTACTGTATCAATAGCTACTTCCGTGTTACTCAAGTTCGAAAAATCATATCCAAAACCACCTAGAAAACTACGTCAATTTCAAAGTAACTAAACAAATTTCATTAACGTACCATTAATTTGAAGATCTATAAACCCAGCGCATAGAATCGAGTCATTACAATCGATCCTTTTATCCGCTTGTATCTGTTCATCGAAGAAAAGCTTCTCGGGGTCGATAATTTTACCATTGCGAACCCATAGGTCTTCACGTGTGATTTTGTGGTCTCGTAGAATACGACAGTTCACGAATTGTGTGAGTGTTGACGCAGACATAACTATAAATTTGGTGGTCTGCCGTAGACACGAACTAAAGATCTGGGTGGTAAAAATGCTCGCTTCTGAAGGTCAAATTCTTCTTTTACATGTTTATTGTTCCATGATAAACTATCAGGCTCAAATCTGTCGGTTCCTAAATGCTTTTATGTGCCCTCTTTGTTGTAATGGTATCTTATCTTCGTTGTTATCCACTATAAATGAGCGTAAGTATCGTAATTTCGTTGACCTATTTTTTCCAGCATTCACTGTAAATAATTGTGTACAGGCTATAACAATTACAAAACGAATACAGAATGAAACCTTTATACTTACACTAAGTATTTTATATTGCATAGAATGAATTTAAACTCTTTTCATGTTGTAATTTATATTTACCAGAATGTTTAATTTCTCCACAGACGTTTCGACGTATGTACGTGTCGTCCTGAATTCTCATGACACTGATTTAAATGCACCGCTTTTTAGCAGTTTATTGGAAACACGAATAGATGGCGCGGTGTAACAGTTATTGATTATAACAACACCACTAAAATATATATCGTACGATAGATGGCAGCACAGTAGACCATAACGTTATGTTCCTTTTATCTTATCCCAATTGTTTCTTATCACCTTATCACCTATCACCGATTTCAACGGGTTGATGATTCCGGAGATGCTTTCGAAATTATAAATTAAGTTTGGAAATTTTGACATCTTAATTTTGTAAAATTGGCAGTCTTATGTGCGTCGAACAAAATGATATGTATGTTTCTTTACATTCAAACTAATTACTAATTAGAACGACAGCCTCTTGATATTAACCTCAAAATAGATTTTGATACCGTTTTGTTTTTTGTAAAAAATCCAATGACGAAATTTATTTCTTTGAAATGTAGAATGGTTCTCACGGCCTCACAGAAGGTGGTCCAGGAGAGAAAATAATCTTTCAAGTGCGAGCCTTATATTCTTTCAACAATCCCGGTTTTACGATGGTCGATGGTGAGGTCATGATCCTGCTAAATAAGAGCAATCCGGATTGGTGGTGTGTTTGGTGTGAAAGGCTTTGCTTCCGGTTACTACGTTAAGGAGATCAAGCCGATGGTCATGCAAGTGCCGCTGAGGATCAATATGTTGCAGAAGGTACTTGACTTCTGGTCAAGTAGACCATCTACGTTAAGGTTGTTAAGCAGCCAAGGCATCCGGCAGTCAAGAGGAAGACATACGATAGCAATTTGATACCAATAAATACGTACGAGGACTATCGAGAATTTGAGAAGTGGATCGGAGACGAAGAGACAATACGCAGGAGAATGTCAATCAGGCTAAGAGAAAATACGTGGTAAGATATTTTGTTCTTTACCTTTGTGCGAGTCAAATTAGATAAACAACCTTACCTTACAGTTAATTACAAAACTGACACGGAACAATTTGCTATGGGAAGTTTGACGAGTACGTTTGGTCTCTTTTTTGTATAATATTTTGTACGTTCGGTTTGACGAAACAATTTAGTTCGGAAACTTGGAAACTTGTATCACGTTTATAGTAAATAGACAACTGTATATTCTCACTAATCAGAATACGGCCTACTCTACTCCCCCATAGTTGGAATGCTCAGCCTATATTTTGCCGTTGATCGGAATACCAAAAACGATAATGTTATATGCCCTTACTACCTATGCGCAAAAATGTAAAAATGCAAAAATGTAAAATGTTTTTTGCAGCGTTAGTTGTTGTGTTTTCGCTGTAATTTTGTATTTTTCTTTTTAGCGTTGGCTTAAAAATGTCCTAATTGGACGAAACATTAAATATACTATTGAAACATATCGAACAGTGAAGAATATCTTTTCCTCATCTCATAAAAATGTATTTGTCTACATTTATTGCTATAAAGAAGAAGAATACTTTATTACTATCGATAATCTATTGTATTTGTAACTAATCTCATTTTTATGCAAGGGTGAAGATTTGGATTTGAGCCTCCTACGTTCTGATGTCGAACACTTGACCATCCTCACTACAGTTCATCTCTTATGAAGTTTGTGATTCCGGTTATCAACTGGGATAGAATACCATGCATTATGACAGTAGATAAAGAAGAACTGTTTTAAACCAGTAATTAAACGAGTAAGTTTTTACATCAACAATTTATCAAACTTTTTAAGACTTATTCTTCATTTCAGTTCAAAACTACACATTGTTGGGAAAGGCAACACACAAAGGGAGTGTGATGACAGAAGACTAACAAACCTCATGCTGCTGACCTTTGTAACCTTCTAACTCCATTTTTTCCTCTAATGTGAGTCTTTGTCTGACCATCGGTTGCCTGTCTTGACTATGATGATGCCATTCTGTCACCAGGTATTTCATGATTTTATACTTTATTATTATAAATTAAGTTTATTTTCTAAAATTGTATAAAAAGTTATTCCATGGATTGCCAGAAGCCAACTTTTATTCAATTTACATGTTTTTTTCACTTCAAGGCAGCGTTGTGTTGGCATGTTTTGTTTCTTGAATTAAAAAACCTAAAATTGTGTAGTTTGAATAAAAACCAGCAAAGTTTATCATATCTTCAAGATCTTTGTTTTTATGTTTTTTTTTTTTAGTACATAGGCAGAATAAGGGTAATCCGCGTATGATACGGTAAAAAAATGTTACAGCTGGTCACACTGTGAGAACCGAAAATGATGTTTTTGGTCTAAGTATCGGACAACCTGCGGAGTTCTCAAATACTTTTTATAAGGCCCTATCAATTTTCAACATTTTGTTTTTGAATTCATCTCAATACTTGCATTTTTCTGGACGACAATTACTGGAAAAGATTTCTACGCAAAAATTATCTGTACTACCAGACACACTGGTGAAACTGTATTTTGCGATGCAAACTGAATGTGCTGCAATCCATTCAATGTTGTGTTGATTTGGTGTTGTTATTTCAACGAGACATTATTGAAATATGTAACAAGTACACGTTAAGATGAGCCTGTTAACTTTAAATTCTCTACCCATTGGTTCATCTGTTAATAATGTCATTATCTGTCAAATAAATCATATTCTCAACTAAGTAACTAAAACTGAAAACTGCTAAGCTTCCGCATTTCAAATTGCAATGGTTTCCTTGAAATGATGTATCTACATTTAGACACATTTAATTTTGAAAAGAGGCAATAAATAACATGTAGAGAATTGATATGAGACAGCTGAATAACTGTTCCTTACTTGCTTCGCGGCGTGTCCGATTTTAATGTTTATTTCAGAACATTTAAGGATAGGTAACATGATGATTCAGTGGACAATAACAATCAAAATTGGTCAATGATTACAAAAGTTATTGAACACCAATGTTTACCTAAATAGCTAAACCTACCTATTTTCCTTTAATAGGGTATTCCGGTGTTTTTGAAATTGTCATTTTTTATAAACTATGGGTGTTACTGTTTGCTACTTCACTAGTAAAATATCAAACATCGTTTTAAATTAAGAGAAATCGTTGTTTGAATTTTGAATTAGGATTGGTCTTTGTGACGTCACAAAGACTGCTCAAAGTGAGCAACTTGACAACGTTGCTATATCTAGGGTGCACGTAATTTTTTGTTTTGTTGTGTCAACGTTTAGAATTGCTCGTTTGTTGACACCTGCTTTGGTTATTGAAGTTATATCAAATACTTGACTTCAAAATGTATAAACGCCAACGCCGACATAGTTTTGCGCCGAATTGAAAATGGAGTTCGACTTCGTTCTCAAACAACAGGGTAGCCAACCGTCAACTTGGGCGATCAGCTGTTCGAGAGCTGTCCGCTGTTGCCAGCGCTAATGGGGATCGGTAATGATCGTGTGTTTCCGAGGGTGGTCGGTGAATTCAAACGAAATGCACTTTTAATTGCAATTATCTCACAGAAAAACTAAATCAAAAAGCTCATAGCTTAACTTTATGAATCCTCATTATTTGTACAATAGGTTAAACCGAATATTTGCTTAAATTTTGACATGACCGGAATACCCTATTGTGCAGTTGTTCTGCAAGTAAGCGATTATTCATAATTTTGAATTTTTGAGTGTTTTCTTTTTACTATAAAGCCGAGGTTTGAATCCACAGCCTGGAACAGGGACTGGAAATTTATCAACATTAGAAAAAAGAACATTTTTTAACTTTGTAACATTAAAACGGACTGGTGCCTAGGCCAGTATTTTGATTTTGAAGAGTTGGCAACTCTAGTTTGGAATAGAAGGCAAACAACAGCGAAAATTTAAAGTATGAAGATAAAAACAATGTTTGACATTTATGATTGTACTTTATTTAAACAAATATTTCAAGAACTCTACAATCTCAGTTTGTAATCAAACCTTTGGAATTACTTTTCTTCTCATTTATTGCCTACCTTAGTAATAATATCAACCATTTAATATTTTAAAATTAATTGCTTCGAGTACAATAATTGGATATAAAATTCGTTAATTTAACTAATTCTCTTCTCTCTATTCATAGGATCCAAACTCTGTTCCCATATAATAATAATAATAATAATAAACTTTATTGGAACTCAAGATGTTACAGTTCAAGTCGTAATTAATGTTGTACTTTCGATAAAGTAGACTGGATCACCAATAAATGGATTGTCACGTTCAAATTTCTGCTTACAGAAGGCAACTTCCGTGCAACTCCCGGCAACTTCTGTGATATCAAACTTGTTTCTGTATTTACAGTAAGTCCCTAATTTTTTATTTAATATCTTTTTAAAGTTTTCTTTTATTTATATTACGCTTCTCGATGCTTATTGTTTATTTGAGATTCTGTTATGATTTATCTGGAATAAAGGGAGGTTCGCAATATGTGAAATAACTTTAGAATTGTCAAAGGAACACTCTGTATATCTTGAAATACTCAAAATAAGAAAACTAAATAATAAAGTATTATGATTACGATATTGTTGACACTAGTTCCTTGTAGGTGCCGTCCCGTTAATTAACTGTGACCCTGCAGCGAGAATATACTGTGAGGACTACAAGGAGTGGAGAGAGCAGCTCTCAAAGCGCCTTTTTGCAATGTTTAACGAGAATATATTCAGAAATAAGCTCTCCAAGGATACCCCCTTCGAGCGGACCAATCGTTTAGTAACAACTGCGGGCTTCTGTCAATGTAGGAGATCCCTAACCGGTCCGGAGATGGTAGTTATTGAGCTGTCCGCCAAAGTGAACGACTTGCCACACCGTCTTTGCGACACTTTGGTGCATGAAATGTGCCATGCCGCTGTGTGGATGATCGACGAGCTGAACGAAACTCACATATCTACAGATATAATTTTACGTTTTTGCGATGCTGATCAAAACATACTTATTTAACACTAATAATTATTATTTATTAGCAGATAGATTAAGTAATTAATCCTGAAAATTAAAGATCTCTATCCGCTCACCTTTTTTCAGGGGAATTATTTCAAAAATTTATTTGTGTGGTGTTTGCGGACGGAATGTAATAAATTTGTTTCATGGTCGATTACACGCAAAGTAGTTGCGATAATATTTAGAATTGTATATTATTTATTAGCAGATAGATTAAGTAATTAATCCTGAAAATTACAGATCTCTATCTGCTCAACTTTTTTCAGGGGAAATATTTCAAAAATTTATTTCCGTCGTGTTATCGGGTGAAATGTAACAAATTTGTTTCATGGTCGATTACGAGAAAAATAGTTGCGTTAATATTTACTTTTGTAGATTATTTATTAGCAGATAGATTAAGTAATTAATCCTGGAAATTACAGATCTCTATCTGCTCAACTTTTTATGGAGGAATTATTTAAAAAATTTATTTCTGTCGTGTTATCGGGTGAAATGTAACAAATTTGTTTCATGGTCGATTACGAGAAAAATAGTTGCGCTAATATTTACTTTTGTAGATTATTTATTAGCAGATAGATTAAGTAATTAATCCTGAAAATTACAGATCTCTATCTGCTCAACTTTTTTCAGGGGAATTATTTCAAAAATTTATTTCCATCGTGTTAACGGGTGAAATGTAACAAATTTGTTTCATGGTCGAGTATGAGAAAAATAGTTGCGTTAATATTTACTTTTGTAGATTATTCATTAGCAGATAGATTAAGTAATTAATCCTTAAAATTACAGATCTCTATCTGGTCAACTTTTTTCAGGGGAATTATTTCAAAAATTTATTTCCGTCGTGTTATCGGGTGAAATGTAACAAATTTGTTTCATGGTCGATTACGAGAAAAATAGTTGCGCTAATATTTACTTTTGTAGATTATTTATTAGCAGATAGATTAAGTAATTAATCCTGAAAATTACAGATCTCTATCTGCTCAACTTTTTTCAGGGGAATTATTTAAAAAATTTATTTCCATCGTGTTAACGGGTGAAATGTAACAAATTTGTTTCATGGTCGATTAGGAGAAAAATAGTTGCGTTAATATTTACTTTTGTAGATTATTCATTAGCAGATAGCTTAAGTAATTAATCCTGAAAATTACAGATCTCTATCTGCTCAACTTTTTACGGAGGAATTATTTCAAAAATTTATTTCCGTCGTGTTATCGGGTGAAATGTAACAAATTTGTTTCATGGTCGATTACGAGAAAAATAGTTGCGTTAATATTTACTTTTGTAGATTATTCATTAGCAGATAGATTAAGTAATTAATCCTGAAAATTACAGATCTCTATCTGCTCAACTTTTTACGGAGGAATTATTTCAAAAATTTATTTCCGTCGTGTTATCGGGTGAAATGTAACAAATTTGTTTCTTGGTCGATTACGAGAAAAATAGTTGCGTTAATATTTACTTTTGTAGATTATTCATTAGCAGATAGATTAAGTAATTAATCCTGAAAATTACAGATCTCTATCTGCTCAACTTTTTACGGAGGAATTATTTCAAAAATTTATTTCCGTCGTGTTATCGGGTGAAATGTAACAAATTTGTTTCATGGTCGATTACGAGAAAAATAGTTGCGCTAATATTTACTTTTGTAGATTATTTATTAGCAGATAGATTAAGTAATTAATCCTGAAAATTACAGCTCTCTATCTGCTCAACTTTTCTCAGGAAAATTATTTCAAAAATTTATTTCCTATGGTATAACCAAATTAACCGTGATTTGTTAATTTGGTTGCCTAATTTCTAGCAGTTAGTCCCTGGAGTATAGGCAACCAAATTACCTGATGTGGTAATTTGGTTGCCTAACTCATAGCAGTTAGTCCCTGGGGTATAGGCAACCAAATTACCAGTGATGTGTTAATTTGGTTGCCTAACTACTGGGTGACAATGAAAATTAATTGCTATATTATAAGTATTATGTTGTTCCAGTTTCTTACGCGCAAAATAGTTTCGATTAATATGTATTATTGTAGATTATTTATTAGCAGATAGATTAAGTAATTAATCCTGTAAATTACAGAATTCTATCTGCTCAACTTTTTTCATCGGAATTATTTCAAAAATTTATTTCCGTCGTGTTATCGGGTGAAATGTAACAAATTTGTTTCATGGTCGATTACGAGAAAAATAGTTGCGTTAATATTTACTTTTGTAGATTATTCATTAGCAGATAGATTAAGTAATTAATCCTGAAAATTACAGATCTCTATCTGCTCAACTTTTTACGGAGGAATTATTTCAAAAATTTATTTCCGTCGTGTTATCGGGTGAAATGTAACAAATTTGTTTCTTGGTCGATTACGAGAAAAATAGTTGCGTTAATATTTACTTTTGTAGATTATTCATTAGCAGATAGATTAAGTAATTAATCCTGAAAATTACAGATCTCTATCTGCTCAACTTTTTACGGAGGAATTATTTCAAAAATTTATTTCCGTCGTGTTATCGGGTGAAATGTAACAAATTTGTTTCTTGGTCGATTACGAGAAAAATAGTTGCGTTAATATTTACTTTTGTAGATTATTCATTAGCAGATAGATTAAGTAATTAATCCTGAAAATTACAGATCTCTATCTGCTCAACTTTTTACGGAGGAATTATTTCAAAAATTTATTTCCGTCGTGTTATCGGGTGAAATGTAACAAATTTGTTTCTTGGTCGATTACGAGAAAAATAGTTGCGTTAATATTTACTTTTGTAGATTATTCATTAGCAGATAGATTAAGTAATTAATCCTGAAAATTACAGATCTCTATCTGCTCAACTTTTTACGGAGGAATTATTTCAAAAATTTATTTCCGTCGTGTTATCGGGTGAAATGTAACAAATTTGTTTCATGGTCGAGTATGAGAAAAATAGTTGCGTTAATATTTACTTTTGTAGATTATTCATTAGCAGATAGATTAAGTAATTAATCCTTAAAATTACAGATCTCTATCTGCTCAACTTTTTTCAGGGGAATTATTTCAAAAATTTATTTCCGTCGTGTTATCGGGTGAAATGTAACAAATTTGTTTCATGGTCGATTACGAGAAAAATAGTTGCGCTAATATTTACTTTTGTAGATTATTTATTAGCAGATAGATTAAGTAATTAATCCTGAAAATTACAGATCTCTATCTGCTCAACTTTTCTCAGGAAAATTATTTCAAAAATTTATTTCGTATTGGTAACCAAATTAACCGTGATTTGTTAATTTGGTTGCCTAATTTCTTGCAGTTAGTCCCTGGAGTATAGGCAACCAAATTAACTGATGTGGTAATTTGGTTGCCTAACTCATAGCAGTTAGTCCCTGGGGTACAGGCAACCAACTTACCATTGATGTGTTAATTTGGTTGCCTAACTACTGGGTCACTTAATGAAAATGAATTGCTATATTCTAAGTATTATGTTGTTCCAGTTTCTTACGCGCAAAATAGTTGCGATTAATATGTATTATTGTAGATTATTTATTAGCAGATAGATTAAGTAATTAATCCTGTAAATTACAGAATTGTATCTGCTCAATTTTTTTCAGGGGAATTATTTCAAAAATTTATTTCCGTCGTGTTATCGGGTGAAATGTAACAAATTTGTTTCTTGGTCGATTATGATAAAAATAGTTGCGTTAATATTTACTTTTGTAGATTATTTATTAGCAGATAGATTAAGTAATTAATCCTGAAAATTACAGATCTCTATCTGCTCAACTTTTTTCAGGGGAATTATTTCAAAAATTTATTTCCGTCGTGTTATCGGGTGAAATGTAACAAATTTGTTTCATGGTCGATTATGAGAAAAATAGTTGCGTTAATATTTACTTTTGTAGATTATTCATTAGCAGATAGATTTAGTAATTAATCCTGTAAATTACAGATCTCTAACTACTCAACTCTTTTCAGGGGAATTATTTCAAAAATTTAGTTCCGTCTTTTTATCGGATGAAATGTAACAAATTTGTTTCATAGTGGATTACGCGAAAAATAGTTGCGATAATATTTATAATTGTATATTATTTATTAGCAGATATATTTCTTCCGATTTTGCCGAAATATGTATGGCTATTAATTTTAATTCTGACATTTAAAAATACGTGCATACGCGGGCGCCATCTGTGGAGGAGCGGTTGAAGTACCGGCACAACTACTGGTTTCGCCGGTCACTCATAGATGGCGCCAGAATCGTCTAGGGGGCGTTCTTACCGGCACGCAGGTGTTTTGCCTATCCGCGTATAGATGGCGCCAAGTGTTTAATAAACTGGTAAAAAAATATTTGCGACGGAGTAAACAAACATGGCGAAAGCGTTATGTCTCCGAATCTGTATTCTTTACGGCGTTAGCGGAGTCCATAGAAAATACTTCGTAGAAAGGAAACAAGCGTGCTAAAACCTTGGTAAGACAGACGCACGGCCTCTTACGGTGTTCAGACAAAGCTTTCCTCGTAATTTTTGCTCAGTAGAATAAGTTGCATAACTACAAGCGCATGACAACAAGTAACGTGTACTTATGCAACCCATTATTCCCATTTGAACAGTTTTCTTAGTGATATATTATCAAACGCACAAATACAACTCATTAGAATGTTATAAATTTATTTCATATGTGACAATATACAAATAAATGTAGCTGTAGCATGTTAATATAAAATATTGACTAATTTATCAAACAAGGCCAAATATAACGTATATAAGGGTGTAACAAAAAGACGTCTTTTTCAAAATTTCAAGTTGATAAAAAGTTGTCCCTATGGACCCACATATACCTCAAAAAATTGACCTAATTGAAAAATATTTACGTCTCAATCAGGAGGCCTAAAGTTTATAATTATCTTTAATAATTAGACTTTTTTATTGATTTTTTATTGATTTTTCTTTTTCAAATAGAAAAAGTTTGACAGTAAGGTGTGAAATTAACGTATGCAAAAATATATTACAGTAATGCAATATTTACATAGCCGGCAGGTTATTTTGGTTTGATAGAACTTTTATAACTATGATCATTTTCGTATAATTTAAAAAATGGGCTTAAATGTTCAGAAAAGTTTGTCATTAAATATTCTATTATGTGCGTCGATGTGGGCTTTAAAAAAGAAAAATCTCAAACATCAAATTAATCTTTCATTAAAACAAATAGGTATGAAAAAATGAATTTTTAAAGAAAATTATAACCTTTAGCCCCCCTGCGGGAGACTGAATTTTTTTTATTCGACCATTATTTTGTCTTATATGTGGGTCCATAGGGACAACTTTTTATCAACTTGAAATTTTGAAAACGTTTTTTTCGAAATACCCTAATGTATATGGTATAAATGGTATAATATGTACATTACATGGATATTTATGATATATAAATATAATAATAATACAATGATAGCATAATCAAATATAAATGTTCTTAAAAACTAATCAAGTATAATATTTGAAAGTACACAGAATATATTCTTAATACATACAATATATTTTAGTTAATAAATTTTAGTTCAATTTCCTTTAAACCTATTTACCTAAATAATCTTTTTTTAAATAAATAGTATATCTTTTTCTTCTCTTATCCAGAAGATGTAATCAATTAACATTGTAGCCATTATTTTACAATTAAGGATTAAAAATATAAAATATATAACTTTGCATGAAATCATTTATCGGCAATTAGTATCACACAACATTTGATGCTAATTGTTAAATTTTAAATGTTGAGCTTTTCAATAATGTAAAACAATAACATAATATTTATATAGTAATAACAAATAAAGATCAAGTAATTTGAGTTTCAAAGAGTTATGAAACTGGAAAATCCGTTTACTTTGTTAAATTTAATAAATTAGAATTAATGAGTGTGATAAATACACTAATAATAAATAAAAGGTAATTTGTAATATAAATTATGTGAAATTTTAGATGTTCGAAAATGTGACTGTATTATTATTTAGCTGCTGCACATAGGTTGTCAGACCTCATACATATCTATTAGTTACGAAATTCAAAAGCAAAACTACGTAGATGGGAATATAATAAAATTATTACATAATTATATAATTTTCTAGAGGTGTATACGGTATAATATAAAATTTTAATTTTGCCAACTTTCAAATAAAATAACTTTTCTTAAAAACCTAGAAGACAAAAATATGCTTTTGACACAAGAAATTCAATCTCAAGATTAGGCAACAAATAACAAATGGCATAAAATACAACTTACAATTTTATTATTTGGAAGTACAACTGGTTTGATTTCGGTGATAATACTGTTAAAAGTTAAAACTGAGTAATAAGAAATCCAGAAAAGGGATCTCAATTCCATTGATCTTCACTAAAATTACCTTTTATCTCATTTTATTGATACAGAGATTTTATATAATTGCCTTTATTTCAATCATTGATATTTACAACTTTCAAGGTGATTTCTCTCAAATTAAAGCAAATATCTCATATTGTTTTTCTTCATCACATGTATTTTAGCTAGGTAGTCATATATTTCGAATACTACAATTTGGCAACCCTGGGTGTACACCATCATTGAGCCAGTGTAATTAGAACTGGATTCTTTTTACAAAAAAATGGCAAATTAAAAAAAATATCCTAGACGCTTTATTAATATCATTTGGTGTAACTACTGTTAACATTAATATATGCAATATTTTTGATAGTAAAACAAAAATGTCACTGATTTTTTTAATTGGACTATAGAAAAATAATTGTTGAGAACCACATAAACATCGCCAGGCTTTCATTATCAAATTTATCGCAAAAAGAAAAGAACCAATATAAGAACCAATTTTCAGCCATCTTTACTGTAACTTTTTAACTTTGATGTTTGATTATTGTGTAATCCCTGTAAATATTTCACCTTTATCCTTTACAGCGTATACAACTATGTTTTAAGCAGTAGTCTACATAAATAGACAAATCTATAGAAATGTTGTACGTAAATTGGTAGTCGCATAAATTCCCATGAAAATCATTAAAATTGGAAAAGATCCCACCATCGCATTCCGTTCCATTATTCCACGGATTGGCTAGAATAACTGATCCTCCTGGTTTCTCATATGCCCAGATTCGTATTCGTACAAATAAATAATTTCTAATTTCTAATTTCTAATCTTACTATCCCATTTTTCAATTTCCAATTCCAGTCTGGTCAATTTGGTGTTGGTGTCAAGTTGTCCAGTGATGAATTTTGTTTCTCTGCTGCAACGCATTGCATTTTAATTTTTGCATTGCAGAATCTATAGTATCGTCTATAATAAAAACAAGAACAATAACCTGAAATAAAAGAAAAAAATCGTACCTCATAAATTTTTAAAATATCTTCTTCTGGGGCATGTTGATACCGTCAATAGGTACTAATTTTGTATGATGAACATCTCGTCTGATTATATATCCGTATGACAAATTACTCTGGTAGATATTTAAAAATCTGCATGCTCTGCGTAAAACGATAAAAAGTACACTTAGTTATTAGTAACAAAGGACTATGGCGAGAGAGTTAATGAAATTACCTTGCAAAAGGTGATGGCTGCCATATTTTTCTTTAAAACTGTACGTGCAGTTGATCGTGGAAGAGGTTGATGCCCAACATTTTGTTTGTTTTTATCCGTGATCGACAGCTGTGGGTTAATAACTATCCCAGCAGCCATGTGGTTTATTGTACCTCCTCAAATTGATAATGATCAGTCTTTCGATTAAGTTGTTTAATTCGGTTAAGCTTATTGCGGTAATGTCTTCCCCAAGGATTGCTTCCATCCAGTGCGTTAAATGCTTGGCATTCAAATGGGCAAAGCATCTTCCCCATCTTCAAGTTTTTATATCACACACTAAACGAACACTATTATCAATATATATTATCAGTAATTAGCGAATAATTAGAGAACAATAAGACTAATTTGACACGTTGCTCGGCAAATTGCTAATTGTGCAATGTTTGTATTGTCGGTTGATTGTCGGTAACAAATTTTCGCTGGTTACTATGGCGATACTCACGTTTTAAAATTGTAGTGGCGCCACCTTACGGTATTCAAACTTCAAAACATATATAGATATACTAACCAAGGCACGCCGTTTTAGTTCCGTCGGTATGGCGGAGTCTATTCGTTTTTCGCATTAATTGCGCGATATACATCACGATCCCGATGTTTCTGACCACCGATGTATTACGATCTAAAACCCCCATGATCTCACGAAGTTCGTGAGACGGACTGATGATTCCGGAGAAGCTTGCGAAATAGTAAAGTAAGTTTGGATATTTTGACATCTTAATTTTGTAAAATTGTCAGTCTTATGTGTCTTGTTCAACGAAATTATGTATGTTTCTTTACATTCAAACTAATTACTAATAAGACCGACGTCCTCTTGATATTAACCTCAAAATTGATTTTTATAACGTTTTGTTTTTGTAAAAATCCCAATGACGAACTTTATTTCTTTGAAATGCAGAATGGTTCTCACGGTCTCACAGAAGGTGGTCCAGGAGAGAAAATAATCTTTCAAGTGCGAGCCTTATATTCTTTCAACAATCCCGGTTTTACGATGGCCGATGGTGACGTCATGATTCTGCTAAATAAGAGCAATCCGGATTGGTGGTGTGTTTGGTGTGAAAGGCTTTGCTTCCGGTTACTACGTTAAGGAGATCAAGCCGATGGTCATGCAAGTGCCGCTGAGGATCAATATGTTGCAGAAGGTACTTGACTTCTGGCCAAGTAGACCATCTACGTTAAGGTTGTTAAGCAGCCAAGGCATCCGGCAGTCAAGAGGAAGACATACGATAGCAATTTGATACCAGTAAATACGTACGAGGACTGTCGAGAATTTGAGAAGTGGATCGGAGACGAGGAGACAATACGCAGGAGAATGTCAACCAGGCTAACAGAAAATACGTGGTAAGATATTTTGTTCTTTACCTTTGTGCGAGTCAAATTAGATAAACAACCTTACCTTACAGTTAATTACAAAACTGACACGGAACAATTTACTATGGGAAGTTTGACGAGTACGTTTGGTCTCTTTTTTGTATAATATTTTGTACGTTCGGTTTGACGAAACAATTTAGTTCGGAAACTTGGAAACTTGTATCACGTTTATAGTAAATAGACAACTGTATATTCTCACTAATCAGAATACGGCCTACTCTACTCCCCCATAGTTGGAATGCTCAGCCTATATTTTGCCGTTGATCGGAATACCAAAAACGATAATGTTATATGCCCTTACTACCTATGCGCAAAAATGTAAAAATGCAAAAATGTAAAATGTTTTTTGCAGCGTTAGTTGTAGTTTTTTCGCTGTAATTTTGTATTTTTCTTTTTAGCGTTGGCTTAAAAATGTCCTAATTGGACGAAACATTAAATATACTATTGAAACATATCGAACAGTGAAGAATATCTTTTCCTCATCTCATAAAAATGTATTTGTCGACATTTATTGCTATAAAGAAGAAGAATACTTTATTACTATCGATAATCTATTGTATTTGTAACTAATCTAATTTTTATGCAAGGGTGAAGATTTGGATTTGAGCCTCCTACGTTCTGATGTCGAACACTTGACCATCCTCACTACAGTTCATCTCTTATGAAGTTTGTGATTCCGGTTATCAACTGGGATAGAATACCATGCATTATGACAGTAGATAAAGAAGAACTGTTTTAAACCAGTAATTAAACGAGTAAGTTTTTACATCAACAATTTATCAAACTTTTTAAGACTTATTCTTCATTTCAGTTCAAAACTACACATTGTTGGGAAAGGCAACACACAAAGGGAGTGTGATGACAGAAGACTAACAAACCTCATGCTGCTGACCTTTGTAACCTTCTAACTCCATTTTTTCCTCTAATGTGAGTCTTTGTCTGACCGTCGGTTGCCTGTCTTGACTATGATGATGCCATTCTGTCACCAGGTATTTCATGATTTTATACTTTATTATTATAAATTAAGTTTATTTTCTAAAATTGCATAAAAAGTTATTCCATGGATTGCCAGAAGCCAACTTTTATTCAATTTACATATTTTTTTCACTTCAAGGCAGCGTTGTGTTGGCATGTTTTGTTTCTTGAATTAAAAAACCTAAAATTGTGTAGTTTGAATAAAAACCAGCAAAGTTTAGCATATCTTCAAGATCTTTGTTTTTATGTTTTTTTTTTTAATGCATAGGCAGAATAAGGGTAATCCGCGTATGATACGGTAAAAAAATGTTACAGCTGGTCACACTGTGAGAACCGAAAATGGTGTTTTTGTTCTAAGTATCGGACAACCTGCGGAGTTCTCAAATACTTTTTATAAGGCCCTATCAATTTTCAATATTTTGTTTTTGAATTCATCTCAATACTTGCATTTTTGTGGACGACAATTACTGGAAAAGATTTCTACGCAAAAATTATCTGTACTACCTGACACACTGGTGAAACTGCATTTTGCGATGCAAACTGAATGTGCTGCAATCCATTCAATGTTGTGTTGACTTGGTGTTGTTATTTCAACAAGACATTATTGAAATATGTAACAAGTACACTTTAAGATGAGCCTGTTAACTTTAAATTCTCTACCCATTGGTTTATCTGTTAACAATGTCATTATCTGTAAAATAAATCATATTCTCAACTAAGTAACCAAAACTGAAAACAGCAAAGCTTCCGCATTTCAAATTGCAATGGTTTCCTTGAAATGATGTATCTTCATTTAGACACATTTAATTTTGAAAAGAGGCAATAAATAACATGTAGAGAATTGATATGAGACAGCTGAATAACTGTTCCTTACTTGCTTCGCGGCGTGTCCGATTTTAATGTTTATTTCAGAACATTTAAGGATAGGTAACATGATGATTCAGTGGACAAAAACAATCAAAATTGGTCAATGATTACAAAAGTTATTGAACACCAATGTTTACCTAAATAGCTAAACCTACCTATTTTCCTTTAATTGTGCAGTTGTTCTGCGAGTAAGCGATTATTCATAATTTTGAATTTTTGAGTGTTTTCTTTTTACTATAAAGCCGAGGTTTGAATCCACAGCGTGGAACAGGGACTGGAAATTTATCAACATTAGAAAAAAGAACATTTTTTAACTTTGTAACATTAAAAAATAGTCTGCCACGGACTGGTGCCTAGGCCAGTATTTTGATTTTAAAGTTTTCTTTTATTTATATTACGCTTCTCGATGCTTTTTGTTTATTTGAGATTCTGTTATGATTTATCTGGAATAAAGGGAGGTTCGCAATATGTGAAATAACTTTAGAATTGTCAAAGGAACACTCTGTATATCTTGAAATACTCAAAATAAGAAAACTAAATAATAAAGTATTATGATTACGATATTGTTGACACTAGTTCCTTGTAGGTGCCGTCCCGTTAACTAACTGTGACCCTGCAGCGAGAATATACTGTGAGGACTACAAGGAGTGGAGAGAGCAGCTCTCAAAGCGCCTTTTTGCAATGTTTAACGAGAATATATTCAGAAATAAGCTCTCCAAGGATACCCCCTTCGAGCGGACCAATCGTTTAGTAACAACTGCGGGCTTCTGTCAATGTAGGAGATCCCTAACCGGTCCGGAGATGGTAGTTATATATTACAGATAGATTAAGATTATATATTACAGATAGATTAAGTAATTAATCCTGAAAATTACAGATCTCTATCTGCTCAACTTTTTTCAGGGGTAATATTTCAAAAATTTATTTCCGTCGTGTTATCGGGTGAAATGTAACAAATTTGTTTCATGGTCGATTACGAGAAAAATAGTTGCGTTAATATTTACTTTTGTAGATTATTTATTAGCAGATAGATTAAGTAATTAATCCTGGAAATTACAGATCTCTATCTGCTCAACTTTTTATGGAGGAATTATTTCAAAAATTTATTTCTGTCGTGTTATCGGGTGAAATGTAACAAATTTGTTTCATGGCCGATTACGAGAAAAATAGTTGCGCTAATATTTACTTTTGTAGATTATTTATTAGCAGATAGATTAAGTAATTAATCCTGAAAATTACAGATCTCTATCTGCTCAACTTTTCTCAGGAAAATTATTTCAAAAATTTATTTCGTATGGTATAACCAAATTAACCGTGATTTGTGAATTTGGTTGCCTAATTTCTAGCAGTTAGTCCCTGGAGTATAGGCAACCAAATTAACTGATGTGGTAATTTGGTTGCCTAACTCATAGCAGTTAGTCCCTGGGGTATAGGCAACCAAATTACCAGTGATGTGTTAATTTGGTTGCCTAACTACTGGGTGACAATGAAAATGAATTGCTATATTATAAGTATTATGTTGTTCCAGTTTCTTACGCGCAAAATAGTTTCGATTAATATGTATTATTGTAGATTATTTATTAGCAGATAGATTAAGTAATTAATCCTGTAAATTACAGAATTCTATCTGCTCAACTTTTTTCATCGGAATTATTTCAAAAATTTATTTCCGTCGTGTTATCGGGTGAAATGTAACAAATTTGTTTCTTGGTCGATTACGAGAAAAATAGTTGCGTTAATATTTACTTTTGTAGATTATTCATTAGCAGATAGCTTAAGTAATTAATCCTGAAAATTACAGATCTCTATCTGCTCAACTTTTTACGGAGGAATTATTTCAAAAATTTATTTCCGTCGTGTTATCGGGTGAAATGTAACAAATTTGTTTCTTGGTCGATTACGAGAAAAATAGTTGCGTTAATATTTACTTTTGTAGATTATTTATTAGCAGATAGATTAAGTAATTATCCTGAAAATTACAGATCTCTATCTGCTCAACTTTTTACGGAGGAATTATTTCAAAAATTTATTTCCATCGTGTTAACGGGTGAAATGTAACAAATTTGTTTCATGGTCGAGTATGAGAAAAATAGTTGCGTTAATATTTACTTTTGTAGATTATTCATTAGCAGATAGATTAAGTAATTAATCCTGAAAATTACAGATATCTATCTGCTCAACTTTTTACGGAGGAATTATTTCAAAAATTTATTTCCGTCGTGTTATCGGGTGAAATGTAACAAATTTGTTTCATGGTCGATTACGAGAAAAATAGTTGCGTTAATATTTACTTTTGTAGATTATTCATTAGCAGATAGATTAAGTAATTAATCCTGAAAATTACAGATCTCTATCTGCTCAACTTTTTACGGAGGAATTATTTCAAAAATTTATTTCCGTCGTGTTATCGGGTGAAATGTAACAAATTTGTTTCTTGGTCGATTACGAGAAAAATAGTTGCGTTAATATTTACTTTTGTAGATTATTCATTAGCAGATAGATTAAGTAATTAATCCTGAAAATTACAGATCTCTATCTGCTCAACTTTTTACGGAGGAATTATTTCAAAAATTTATTTCCGTCGTGTTATCGGGTGAAATGTAACAAATTTGTTTCTTGGTCGATTACGAGAAAAATAGTTGCGTTAATATTTACTTTTGTAGATTATTCATTAGCAGATAGATTAAGTAATTAATCCTGAAAATTACAGATCTCTATCTGCTCAACTTTTTACGGAGGAATTATTTCAAAAATTTATTTCCGTCGTGTTATCGGGTGAAATGTAACAAATTTGTTTCTTGGTCGATTACGAGAAAAATAGTTGCGTTAATATTTACTTTTGTAGATTATTCATTAGCAGATAGATTAAGTAATTAATCCTGAAAATTACAGGTCTCTATCTGCTCAACTTTTTACGGAGGAATTATTTCAAAAATTTATTTCCGTCGTGTTATCGGGTGAAATGTAACAAATTTGTTTCTTGGTCGATTACGAGAAAAATAGTTGCGTTAATATTTACTTTTGTAGATTATTTATTAGCAGATAGATTAAGTAATTAATCCTGAAAATTACAGATCTCTATCTGCTCAACTTTTTTCAGGGGAATTATTTCAAAAATTTATTTCCGTCGTGTTATCGGGTGAAATGTAACAAATTTGTTTCATGGTCGAGTATGAGAAAAATAGTTGCGTTAATATTTACTTTTGTAGATTATTCATTAGCAGATAGATTAAGTAATTAATCCTTAAAATTACAGATCTCTATCTGCTCAACTTTTTTCAGGGGAATTATTTCAAAAATTTATTTCCGTCGTGTTATCGGGTGAAATGTAACAAATTTGTTTCATGGTCGATTACGAGAAAAATAGTTGCGCTAATATTTACTTTTGTAGATTATTTATTAGCAGATAGTGTGTTATCGTGTTATCGGGTGAAATGTAACAAGTTTGTTTCTTGGTCGATTACGAGAAAAATAGTTGCGTTAATATTTACTTTTGTAGATTATTCATTAGCAGATAGATTAAGTAATTAATCCTGAAAATTACAGATCTCTATCTGCTCAACTTTTTACGGAGGAATTATTTCAAAAATTTATTTCCGTCGTGTTATCGGGTGAAATGTAACAAATTTGTTTCTTGGTCGATTACGAGAAAAATAGTTGCGTTAATATTTACTTTTGTAGATTATTCATTAGCAGATAGATTAAGTAATTAATCCTGAAAATTACAGGTCTCTATCTGCTCAACTTTTTACGGAGGAATTATTTCAAAAATTTATTTCCGTCGTGTTATCGGGTGAAATGTAACAAATTTGTTTCTTGGTCGATTACGAGAAAAATAGTTGCGTTAATATTTACTTTTGTAGATTATTTATTAGCAGATAGATTAAGTAATTAATCCTGAAAATTACAGATCTCTATCTGCTCAACTTTTTTCAGGGGAATTATTTCAAAAATTTATTTCCGTCGTGTTATCGGGTGAAATGTAACAAATTTGTTTCATGGTCGAGTATGAGAAAAATAGTTGCGTTAATATTTACTTTTGTAGATTATTCATTAGCAGATAGATTAAGTAATTAATCCTTAAAATTACAGATCTCTATCTGCTCAACTTTTTTCAGGGGAATTATTTCAAAAATTTATTTCCGTCGTGTTATCGGGTGAAATGTAACAAATTTGTTTCATGGTCGATTACGAGAAAAATAGTTGCGCTAATATTTACTTTTGTAGATTATTTATTAGCAGATAGATTAAGTAATTAATCCTTAAAATTACAGATCTCTATCTGCTCAACTTTTTTCAGGGGAATTATTTCAAAAATTTATTTCCGTCGTGTTATCGGGTGAAATGTAACAAATTTGTTTCATGGTCGATTACGAGAAAAATAGTTGCGCTAATATTCACTTTTGTAGATTATTTATTAGCAGATAGATTAAGTAATTAATCCTGAAAATTACAGATCTCTATCTGCTCAACTTTTCTCAGGAAAATTATTTCAAAAATTTATTTCGTATTGGTAACCAAATTTACCGTGATTTGTTAATTTGGTTGCCTAATTTCTTGCAGTTAGTCCCTGGAGTATAGGCAACCAAATTAACTGATGTGGTAATTTGGTTGCCTAACTCATAGCAGTTAGTCCCTGGGGTATAGGCAACCAAATTACCAGTGATGTGTTAATTTGGTTGCCTAACTACTGGGTGACAATGAAAATGAATTGCTATATTATAACTATTATGTTGTTCCAGTTTCTTACGCGCAAAATAGTTTCGATTAATATGTATTATTGTAGATTATTTATTAGCAGATAGATTAAGTAATTAATCCTGTAAATTACAGAATTCTATCTGCTCAACTTTTTTCATCGGAATTATTTCAAAAATTTATTTCCGTCGTGTTATCGGGTGAAATGTAACAAATTTGTTTCTTGGTCGATTACGAGAAAAATAGTTGCGTTAATATTTACTTTTGTAGATTATTTATTAGCAGATAGATTAAGTAATTATCCTGAAAATTACAGATCTCTATCTGCTCAACTTTTTACGGAGGAATTATTTCAAAAATTTATTTCCATCGTGTTAACGGGTGAAATGTAACAAATTTGTTTCATGGTCGAGTATGAGAAAAATAGTTGCGTTAATATTTACTTTTGTAGATTATTCATTAGCAGATAGATTAAGTAATTAATCCTGAAAATTACAGATCTCTATCTGCTCAACTTTTTACGGAGGAATTATTTCAAAAATTTATTTCCGTCGTGTTATCGGGTGAAATGTAACAAATTTGTTTCATGGTCGATTACGAGAAAAATAGTTGCGTTAATATTTACTTTTGTAGATTATTCATTAGCAGATAGATTAAGTAATTAATCCTGAAAATTACAGATCTCTATCTGCTCAACTTTTACGGAGGAATTATTTCAAAAATTTATTTCCGTCGTGTTATCGGGTGAAATGTAACAAATTTGTTTCTTGGTCGATTACGAGAAAAATAGTTGCGTTAATATTTACTTTTGTAGATTATTTATTAGCAGATAGATTAAGTAATTAATCCTGAAAATTACAGATCTCTATCTGCTCAACTTTTTTCAGGGGAATTATTTCAAAAATTTATTTCCGTCGTGTTATCGGGTGAAATGTAACAAATTTGTTTCATGGTCGAGTATGAGAAAAATAGTTGCGTTAATATTTACTTTTGTAGATTATTCATTAGCAGATAGATTAAGTAATTAATCCTTAAAATTACAGATCTCTATCTGCTCAACTTTTTTCAGGGGAATTATTTCAAAAATTTATTTCCGTCGTGTTATCGGGTGAAATGTAACAAATTTGTTTCATGGTCGATTACGAGAAAAATAGTTGCGCTAATATTTACTTTTGTAGATTATTTATTAGCAGATAGTGTGTTATCGTGTTATCGGGTGAAATGTAACAAGTTTGTTTCTTGGTCGATTACGAGAAAAATAGTTGCGTTAATATTTACTTTTGTAGATTATTCATTAGCAGATAGATTAAGTAATTAATCCTGAAAATTACAGATCTCTATCTGCTCAACTTTTTACGGAGGAATTATTTCAAAAATTTATTTCCGTCGTGTTATCGGGTGAAATGTAACAAATTTGTTTCTTGGTCGATTACGAGAAAAATAGTTGCGTTAATATTTACTTTTGTAGATTATTCATTAGCAGATAGATTAAGTAATTAATCCTGAAAATTACAGGTCTCTATCTGCTTAACTTTTTACGGAGGAATTATTTCAAAAATTTATTTCCGTCGTGTTATCGGGTGAAATGTAACAAATTTGTTTCTTGGTCGATTACGAGAAAAATAGTTGCGTTAATATTTACTTTTGTAGATTATTTATTAGCAGATAGATTAAGTAATTAATCCTGAAAATTACAGATCTCTATCTGCTCAACTTTTTTCAGGGGAATTATTTCAAAAATTTATTTCCGTCGTGTTATCGGGTGAAATGTAACAAATTTGTTTCATGGTCGAGTATGAGAAAAATAGTTGCGTTAATATTTACTTTTGTAGATTATTCATTAGCAGATAGATTAAGTAATTAATCCTTAAAATTACAGATCTCTATCTGCTCAACTTTTTTCAGGGGAATTATTTCAAAAATTTATTTCCGTCGTGTTATCGGGTGAAATGTAACAAATTTGTTTCATGGTCGATTACGAGAAAAATAGTTGCGCTAATATTTACTTTTGTAGATTATTTATTAGCAGATAGATTAAGTAATTAATCCTTAAAATTACAGATCTCTATCTGCTCAACTTTTTTCAGGGGAATTATTTCAAAAATTTATTTCCGTCGTGTTATCGGTTGAAATGTAACAAATTTGTTTCATGGTCGATTACGAGAAAAATAGTTGCGCTAATATTCACTTTTGTAGATTATTTATTAGCAGATAGATTAAGTAATTAATCCTGAAAATTACAGATCTCTATCTGCTCAACTTTTCTCAGGAAAATTATTTCAAAAATTTATTTCGTATTGGTAACCAAATTTACCGTGATTTGTTAATTTGGTTGCCTAATTTCTTGCAGTTAGTCCCTGGAGTATAGGCAACCAAATTAACTGATGTGGTAATTTGGTTGCCTAACTCATAGCAGTTAGTCCCTGGGGTATAGGCAACCAAATTACCAGTGATGTGTTAATTTGGTTGCCTAACTACTGGGTGACAATGAAAATGAATTGCTATATTATAACTATTATGTTGTTCCAGTTTCTTACGCGCAAAATAGTTTCGATTAATATGTATTATTGTAGATTATTTATTAGCAGATAGATTAAGTAATTAATCCTGTAAATTACAGAATTCTATCTGCTCAACTTTTTTCATCGGAATTATTTCAAAAATTTATTTCCGTCGTGTTATCGGGTGAAATGTAACAAATTTGTTTCTTGGTCGATTACGAGAAAAATAGTTGCGTTAATATTTACTTTTGTAGATTATTTATTAGCAGATAGATTAAGTAATTATCCTGAAAATTACAGATCTCTATCTGCTCAACTTTTTACGGAGGAATTATTTCAAAAATTTATTTCCATCGTGTTAACGGGTGAAATGTAACAAATTTGTTTCATGGTCGAGTATGAGAAAAATAGTTGCGTTAATATTTACTTTTGTAGATTATTCATTAGCAGATAGCTTAAGTAATTAATCCTGAAAATTACAGATCTCTATCTGCTCAACTTTTTACGGAGGAATTATTTCAAAAATTTATTTCCGTCGTGTTATCGGGTGAAATGTAACAAATTTGTTTCTTGGTCGATTACGAGAAAAATAGTTGCGTTAATATTTACTTTTGTAGATTATTTATTAGCAGATAGATTAAGTAATTATCCTGAAAATTACAGATCTCTATCTGCTCAACTTTTTACGGAGGAATTATTTCAAAAATTTATTTCCATCGTGTTAACGGGTGAAATGTAACAAATTTGTTTCATGGTCGAGTATGAGAAAAATAGTTGCGTTAATATTTACTTTTGTAGATTATTCATTAGCAGATAGATTAAGTAATTAATCCTGAAAATTACAGATCTCTATCTGCTCAACTTTTTACGGAGGAATTATTTCAAAAATTTATTTCCGTCGTGTTATCGGGTGAAATGTAACAAATTTGTTTCATGGTCGATTACGAGAAAAATAGTTGCGTTAATATTTACTTTTGTAGATTATTCATTAGCAGATAGCTTAAGTAATTAATCCTGAAAATTACAGATCTCTATCTGCTCAACTTTTTACGGAGGAATTATTTCAAAAATTTATTTCCGTCGTGTTATCGGGTGAAATGTAACAAATTTGTTTCTTGGTCGATTACGAGAAAAATAGTTGCGTTAATATTTACTTTTGTAGATTATTTATTAGCAGATAGATTAAGTAATTATCCTGAAAATTACAGATCTCTATCTGCTCAACTTTTTACGGAGGAATTATTTCAAAAATTTATTTCCATCGTGTTAACGGGTGAAATGTAACAAATTTGTTTCATGGTCGAGTATGAGAAAAATAGTTGCGTTAATATTTACTTTTGTAGATTATTCATTAGCAGATAGATTAAGTAATTAATCCTGAAAATTACAGATCTCTATCTGCTCAACTTTTTACGGAGGAATTATTTCAAAAATTTATTTCCGTCGTGTTATCGGGTGAAATGTAACAAATTTGTTTCTTGGTCGATTACGAGAAAAATAGTTGCGTTAATATTTACTTTTGTAGATTATTCATTAGCAGATAGATTAAGTAATTAATCCTGAAAATTACAGGTCTCTATCTGCTCAACTTTTTACGGAGGAATTATTTCAAAAATTTATTTCCGTCGTGTTATCGGGTGAAATGTAACAAATTTGTTTCATGGTCGATTACGAGAAAAATAGTTGCGTTAATATTTACTTTTGTAGATTATTCATTAGCAGATAGATTAAGTAATTAATCCTGAAAATTACAGATCTCTATCTGCACAACTTTTTACGGAGGAATTATTTCAAAAATTTATTTCCGTCGTGTTATCGGGTGAAATGTAACAAATTTGTTTCTTGGTCGATTACGAGAAAAATAGTTGCGTTAATATTTACTTTTGTAGATTATTCATTAGCAGATAGATTAAGTAATTAATCCTGAAAATTACAGATCTCTATCTGCTCAACTTTTTACGGAGGAATTATTTCAAAAATTTATTTCCGTCGTGTTATCGGGTGAAATGTAACAAATTTGTTTCTTGGTCGATTACGAGAAAAATAGTTGCGTTAATATTTACTTTTGTAGATTATTCATTAGCAGATAGATTAAGTAATTAATCCTGAAAATTACAGATCTCTATCTGCTCAACTTTTTACGGAGGAATTATTTCAAAAATTTATTTCCGTCGTGTTATCGGGTGAAATGTAACAAATTTGTTTCTTGGTCGATTACGAGAAAAATAGTTGCGTTAATATTTACTTTTGTAGATTATTCATTAGCAGATAGATTAAGTAATTAATCCTGAAAATTACAGGTCTCTATCTGCTCAACTTTTTACGGAGGAATTATTTCAAAAATTTATTTCCGTCGTGTTATCGGGTGAAATGTAACAAATTTGTTTCTTGGTCGATTACGAGAAAAATAGTTGCGTTAATATTTACTTTTGTAGATTATTTATTAGCAGATAGATTAAGTAATTAATCCTGAAAATTACAGATCTCTATCTGCTCAACTTTTTTCAGGGGAATTATTTCAAAAATTTATTTCCGTCGTGTTATCGGGTGAAATGTAACAAATTTGTTTCATGGTCGAGTATGAGAAAAATAGTTGCGTTAATATTTACTTTTGTAGATTATTCATTAGCAGATAGATTAAGTAATTAATCCTTAAAATTACAGATCTCTATCTGCTCAACTTTTTTCAGGGGAATTATTTCAAAAATTTATTTCCGTCGTGTTATCGGGTGAAATGTAACAAATTTGTTTCATGGTCGATTACGAGAAAAATAGTTGCGCTAATATTTACTTTTGTAGATTATTTATTAGCAGATAGATTAAGTAATTAATCCTTAAAATTACAGATCTCTATCTGCTCAACTTTTTTCAGGGGAATTATTTCAAAAATTTATTTCCGTCGTGTTATCGGGTGAAATGTAACAAATTTGTTTCATGGTCGATTACGAGAAAAATAGTTGCGCTAATATTCACTTTTGTAGATTATTTATTAGCAGATAGATTAAGTAATTAATCCTGAAAATTACAGATCTCTATCTGCTCAACTTTTCTCAGGAAAATTATTTCAAAAATTTATTTCGTATTGGTAACCAAATTTACCGTGATTTGTTAATTTGGTTGCCTAATTTCTTGCAGTTAGTCCCTGGAGTATAGGCAACCAAATTAACTGATGTGGTAATTTGGTTGCCTAACTCATAGCAGTTAGTCCCTGGGGTATAGGCAACCAAATTACCAGTGATGTGTTAATTTGGTTGCCTAACTACTGGGTGACAATGAAAATGAATTGCTATATTATAACTATTATGTTGTTCCAGTTTCTTACGCGCAAAATAGTTTCGATTAATATGTATTATTGTAGATTATTTATTAGCAGATAGATTAAGTAATTAATCCTGTAAATTACAGAATTCTATCTGCTCAACTTTTTTCATCGGAATTATTTCAAAAATTTATTTCCGTCGTGTTATCGGGTGAAATGTAACAAATTTGTTTCTTGGTCGATTACGAGAAAAATAGTTGCGTTAATATTTACTTTTGTAGATTATTCATTAGCAGATAGCTTAAGTAATTAATCCTGAAAATTACAGATCTCTATCTGCTCAACTTTTTACGGAGGAATTATTTAAAAAATTTATTTCCGTCGTGTTATCGGGTGAAATGCAACAAATTTGTTTCTTGGTCGATTACGAGAAAAATAGTTGCGTTAATATTTTCTTTTGTAGATTATTTATTAGCAGATAGATTAAGTAATTATCCTGAAAATTACAGATCTCTATCTGCTCAACTTTTTACGGAGGAATTATTTCAAAAATTTATTTCCATCGTGTTAACGGGTGAAATGTAACAAATTTGTTTCATGGTCGAGTATGAGAAAAATAGTTGCGTTAATATTTACTTTTGTAGATTATTCATTAGCAGATAGATTAAGTAATTAATCCTGAAAATTACAGATCTCTATCTGCTCAACTTTTTACGGAGGAATTATTTCAAAAATTTATTTCCGTCGTGTTATCGGGTGAAATGTAACAAATTTGTTTCATGGTCGATTACGAGAAAAATAGTTGCGTTAATATTTACTTTTGTAGATTATTCATTAGCAGATAGATTAAGTAATTAATCCTGAAAATTACAGATCTCTATCTGCACAACTTTTTACGGAGGAATTATTTCAAAAATTTATTTCCGTCGTGTTATCGGGTGAAATGTAACAAATTTGTTTCTTGGTCGATTACGAGAAAAATAGTTGCGTTAATATTTACTTTTGTAGATTATTCATTAGCAGATAGATTAAGTAATTAATCCTGAAAATTACAGATCTCTATCTGCTCAACTTTTTACGGAGGAATTATTTCAAAAATTTATTTCCGTCGTGTTATCGGGTGAAATGTAACAAATTTGTTTCTTGGTCGATTACGAGAAAAATAGTTGCGTTAATATTTACTTTTGTAGATTATTCATTAGCAGATAGATTAAGTAATTAATCCTGAAAATTACAGGTCTCTATCTGCTCAACTTTTTACGGAGGAATTATTTCAAAAATTTATTTCCGTCGTGTTATCGGGTGAAATGTAACAAATTTGTTTCTTGGTCGATTACGAGAAAAATAGTTGCGTTAATATTTACTTTTGTAGATTATTTATTAGCAGATAGATTAAGTAATTAATCCTGTAAATTACAGATCTCTATCTGCTCAACTTTTTTCAGGGGAATTATTTCAAAAATTTATTTCCGTCGTGTTATCGGGTGAAATGTAACAAATTTGTTTCATGGTCGATTACGAGAAAAATAGTTGCGCTAATATTTACTTTTGTAGATTATTTATTAGCAGATAGATTAAGTAATTAATCCTTAAAATTACAGATCTCTATCTGCTCAACTTTTTTCAGGGGAATTATTTCAAAAATTTATTTCCGTCGTGTTATCGGGTGAAATGTAACAAATTTGTTTCTTGGTCGATTACGAGAAAAATAGTTGCGTTAATATTTACTTTTGTAGATTATTCATTAGCAGATAGCTTAAGTAATTAATCCTGAAAATTACAGATCTCTATCTGCTCAACTTTTTACGGAGGAATTATTTAAAAAATTTATTTCCGTCGTGTTATCGGGTGAAATGTAACAAATTTGTTTCTTGGTCGATTACGAGAAAAATAGTTGCGTTAATATTTACTTTTGTAGATTATTTATTAGCAGATAGATTAAGTAATTATCCTGAAAATTACAGATCTCTATCTGCTCAACTTTTTACGGAGGAATTATTTCAAAAATTTATTTCCATCGTGTTAACGGGTGAAATGTAACAAATTTGTTTCATTTTCGAGTATGAGAAAAATAGTTGCGTTAATATTTACCTTTGTAGATTATTCATTAGCAGATAGATTAAGTAATTAATCCTGAAAATTACAGATCTCTATCTGCTCAACTTTTTACGGAGGAATTATTTCAAAAATTTATTTCCGTCGTGTTATCGGGTGAAATGTAACAAATTTGTTTCATGGTCGATTACGAGAAAAATAGTTCCGTTAATATTTACTTTTGTAGATTATTCATTAGCAGATAGATTAAGTAATTAATCCTGAAAATTACAGATCTCTATCTGCACAACTTTTTACGGAGGAATTATTTCAAAAATTTATTTCCGTCGTGTTATCGGGTGAAATGTAACAAATTTGTTTCTTGGTCGATTACGAGAAAAATAGTTGCGTTAATATTTACTTTTGTAGATTATTCATTAGCAGATAGATTAAGTAATTAATCCTGAAAATTACAGATCTCTATCTGCTCAACTTTTTACGGAGGAATTATTTCAAAAATTTATTTCCGTCGTGTTATCGGGTGAAATGTAACAAATTTGTTTCTTGGTCGATTACGAGAAAAATAGTTGCGTTAATATTTACTTTTGTAGATTATTCATTAGCAGATAGATTAAGTAATTAATCCTGAAAATTACAGATCTCTATCTGCTCAACTTTTTACGGAGGAATTATTTCAAAAATTTATTTCCGTCGTGTTATCGGGTGAAATGTAACAAATTTGTTTCTTGGTCGATTACGAGAAAAATAGTTGCGTTAATATTTACTTTTGTAGATTATTCATTAGCAGATAGATTAAGTAATTAATCCTGAAAATTACAGATCTCTATCTGCTCAACTTTTTACGGAGGAATTATTTCAAAAATTTATTTCCGTCGTGTTATCGGGTGAAATGTAACAAATTTGTTTCTTGGTCGATTACGAGAAAAATAGTTGCGTTAATATTTACTTTTGTAGATTATTCATTAGCAGATAGATTAAGTAATTAATCCTGAAAATTACAGATCTCTATCTGCTCAACTTTTTACGGAGGAATTATTTCAAAAATTTATTTCCGTCGTGTTATCGGGTGAAATGTAACAAATTTGTTTCTTGGTCGATTACGAGAAAAATAGTTGCGATAATATTTACTTTTGTAGATTATTCATTAGCAGATAGATTAAGTAATTAATCCTGAAAATTACAGGTCTCTATCTGCTCAACTTTTTACGGAGGAATTATTTCAAAAATTTATTTCCGTCGTGTTATCGGGTGAAATGTAACAAATTTGTTTCTTGGTCGATTACGAGAAAAATAGTTGCGTTAATATTTACTTTTGTAGATTATTTATTAGCAGATAGATTAAGTAATTAATCCTGAAAATTACAGATCTCTATCTGCTCAACTTTTTTCAGGGGAATTATTTCAAAAATTTATTTCCGTCGTGTTATCGGGTGAAATGTAACAAATTTGTTTCATGGTCGAGTATGAGAAAAATAGTTGCGTTAATATTTACTTTTGTAGATTATTCATTAGCAGATAGATTAAGTAATTAATCCTTAAAATTACAGATCTCTATCTGCTCAACTTTTTTCAGGGGAATTATTTCAAAAATTTATTTCCGTCGTGTTATCGGGTGAAATGTAACAAATTTGTTTCATGGTCGATTACGAGAAAAATAGTTGCGCTAATATTTACTTTTGTAGATTATTTATTAGCAGATAGATTAAGTAATTAATCCTTAAAATTACAGATCTCTATCTGCTCAACTTTTTTCAGGGGAATTATTTCAAAAATTTATTTCCGTCGTGTTATCGGGTGAAATGTAACAAATTTGTTTCATGGTCGATTACGAGAAAAATAGTTGCGCTAATATTCACTTTTGTAGATTATTTATTAGCAGATAGATTAAGTAATTAATCCTGAAAATTACAGATCTCTATCTGCTCAACTTTTCTCAGGAAAATTATTTCAAAAATTTATTTCGTATTGGTAACCAAATTAACCGTGATTTGTTAATTTGGTTGCCTAATTTCTTGCAGTTAGTCCCTGGAGTATAGGCAACCAAATTAACTGATGTGGTAATTTGGTTGCCTAACTCATAGCAGTTAGTCCCTGGGGTATAGGCAACCAAATTACCAGTGATGTGTTAATTTGGTTGCCTAACTACTGGGTGACAATGAAAATGAATTGCTATATTATAACTATTATGTTGTTCCAGTTTCTTACGCGCAAAATAGTTTCGATTAATATGTATTATTGTAGATTATTTATTAGCAGATAGATTAAGTAATTAATCCTGTAAATTACAGAATTCTATCTGCTCAACTTTTTTCATCGGAATTATTTCAAAAATTTATTTCCGTCGTGTTATCGGGTGAAATGTAACAAATTTGTTTCTTGGTCGATTACGAGAAAAATAGTTGCGTTAATATTTACTTTTGTAGATTATTCATTAGCAGATAGCTTAAGTAATTAATCCTGAAAATTACAGATCTCTATCTGCTCAACTTTTTACGGAGGAATTATTTCAAAAATTTATTTCCGTCGTGTTATCGGGTGAAATGTAACAAATTTGTTTCTTGGTCGATTACGAGAAAAATAGTTGCGTTAATATTTACTTTTGTAGATTATTTATTAGCAGATAGATTAAGTAATTATCCTGAAAATTACAGATCTCTATCGGCTCAACTTTTTACGGAGGAATTATTTCAAAAATTTATTTCCATCGTGTTAACGGGTGAAATGTAACAAATTTGTTTCATGGTCGAGTATGAGAAAAATAGTTGCGTTAATATTTACTTTTGTAGATTATTCATTAGCAGATAGATTAAGTAATTAATCCTGAAAATTACAGATCTCTATCTGCTCAACTTTTTACGGAGGAATTATTTCAAAAATTTATTTCCGTCGTGTTATCGGGTGAAATGTAACAAATTTGTTTCATGGTCGATTACGAGAAAAATAGTTGCGTTAATATTTACTTTTGTAGATTATTCATTAGCAGATAGATTAAGTAATTAATCCTGAAAATTACAGATCTCTATCTGCACAACTTTTACGGAGGAATTATTTCAAAAATTTATTTCCGTCGTGTTATCGGGTGAAATGTAACAAATTTGTTTCTTGGTCGATTACGAGAAAAATAGTTGCGTTAATATTTACTTTTGTAGATTATTTATTCATTAGCAGATAGATTAAGTAATTAATCCTGAAAATTACAGATCTCTATCTGCTCAACTTTTTACGGAGGAATTATTTCAAAAATTTATTTCCGTCGTGTTATCGGGTGAAATGTAACAAATTTGTTTCTTGTTCGATTACGAGAAAAATAGTTGCGTTAATATTTACTTTTGTAGATTATTCATTAGCAGATAGATTAAGTAATTAATCCTGAAAATTACAGATCTCTATCTGCTCAACTTTTTACGGAGGAATTATTTCAAAAATTTATTTCCGTCGTGTTATCGGGTGAAATGTAACAAATTTGTTTCTTGGTCGATTACGAGAAAAATAGTTGCGTTAATATTAACTTTTGTAGATTATTCATTAGCAGATAGATTAAGTAATTAATCCTGAAAATTACAGGTCTCTATCTGCTCAACTTTTTACGGAGGAATTATTTCAAAAATTTATTTCCGTCGTGTTATCGGGTGAAATGTAACAAATTTGTTTCTTGGTCGATTACGAGAAAAATAGTTGCGTTAATATTTACTTTTGTAGATTATTTATTAGCAGATAGATTAAGTAATTAATCCTGAAAATTACAGATCTCTATCTGCTCAACTTTTTTCAGGGGAATTATTTCAAAAATTCATTTCCGTCGTGTTATCGGGTGAAATGTAACAAATTTGTTTCATGGTCGAGTATGAGAAAAATAGTTGCGTTAATATTTACTTTTGTAGATTATTCATTAGCAGATAGATTAAGTAATTAATCCTTAAAATTACAGATCTCTATCTGCTCAACTTTTTTCAGGGGAATTATTTCAAAAATTTATTTCCGTCGTGTTATCGGGTGAAATGTAACAAATTTGTTTCATGGTCGATTACGAGAAAAATAGTTGCGCTAATATTTACTTTTGTAGATTATTTATTAGCAGATAGATTAAGTAATTAATCCTTAAAATTACAGATCTCTATCTGCTCAACTTTTTACGGAGGAATTATTTCAAAAATTTATTTCCGTCGTGTTATCGGGTGAAACGTAACAAATTTGTTTCTTGGTCGATTACGAGAAAAATAGTTGCGTTAATATTTACTTTTGTAGATTATTCATTAGCAGATAGATTAAGTAATTAATCCTGAAAATTACAGATCTCTATCTGCTCAACTTTTTACGGAGGAATTATTTCAAAAATTTATTTCCGTCGTGTTATCGGGTGAAATGTAACAAATTTGTTTCATGGTCGATTACGAGAAAAATAGTTGCGCTAATATTTACTTTTGTAGATTATTTATTAGCAGATAGATTAAGTAATTAATCCTGAAAATTACAGATCTCTATCTGCTCAACTTTTCTCAGGAAAATTATTTCAAAAATTTATTTCGTATTGGTAACCAAATTAACCGTGATTTGTTAATTTGGTTGCCTAATTTCTTGCAGTTAGTCCCTGGAGTATAGGCAACCAAATTAACTGATGTGGTAATTTGGTTGCCTAACTCATAGCAGTTAGTCCCTGAGGTATAGGCAACCAACTTACCATTGATGGTGTTAATTTGGTTGCCTAACTACTGGGTGACTTAATGAAAATGAATTGCTATATTCTAAGTATTATGTTGTTCCAGTTTCTTACGCGCAAAATAGTTGGGATTAATATGTATTATTGTAGATTATTTATTAGCAGATAGATTAAGTAATTAATCCTGTAAATTACAGAATTCTATCTGTTCAACTTTTTTCAGGGGAATTATTTCAAAAATTTATTTCCGTCGTGTTATCGGGTGAAATGTAACAAATTTGTTTCTTGGTCGATTACGAGAAAAATAGTTGCGTTAATATTTACTTTTGTAGATTATTTATTAGCAGATAGATTAAGTAATTAATCCTGAAAATTACAGATCTCTATCTGCTCAACTTTTTTCAGGGGAATTATTTCAAAAATTTATTTCCGTCGTGTTATCGGGTGAAATGTAACAAATTTGTTTCATGGTCGATTATGAGAAAAATAGTTGCGTTAACATTTACTTTTGTAGATTATTCATTAGCAGATAGATTTAGTAATTAATCCTGTAAGTTACAGATCTCTAACTACTCAACTCTTTTCAGGGGAATTATTTCAAAAATTTAGTTCCGTCTTTTTATCGGATGAAATGTAACAAATTTGTTTCATAGTGGATTACGCGAAAAATAGTTGCGATAATATTTATAATTGTATATTATTTATTAGCAGATATATTATTTCCGATTTTGCCGAAATATGTATGGCTATTAATTTTAATTCTGACATTTAAAAATACGTGCATACGCGTGCGCCATCTGTGGAGGAGCGCTTGAAGTACCGGCACAACTACTGGTTTCGCCGGTCACTCATAGATGGCGCCAGAATCGTCTAGGGGGCGTTCTTACCGGCACGCAGGTGTTTTGCCTATCCGCGTATAGATGGCGCCAAGTGTTTAATAAACTGGTAAAAAAATATTTGCGACGGAGTAAACAAACATGGCGAAAGCGTAATGTCTCCGAATCCGTATTGTTTACGGCGTTAGCGGAGTCTATTCGTTTTTCGCATTAATTGCGCGATATACATCACGATCCCGATGTTTCTGACCACCGATGTATTACGATCTAAAACCCCCATGATCTCACGGACTGATGATTCCGGAGAAGCTTGCGAAATAGTAAAGTAAGTTTGGATATTTTGACATCTTAATTTTGTAAAATTGTCAGTCTTATGTGTCTTGTTCAACGAAATTATGTATGTTTCTTTACATTCAAACTAATTACTAATTAGACCGACATCCTCTTGATATTAACCTCAAAATTGATTTTGATAACGTTTTGTTTTTGTAAAAATCCCAATGACGAAATTTATTTCTTTGAAATGCAGAATGGTTCTCACGGTCTCACAGAAGGTGGTCCAGGAGAGAAAATAATCTTTCAAGTGCGAGCCTTATATTCTTTCAACAATCCCGGTTTTACGATGGCCGATGGTGACGTCATGATCCTGCTAAATAAGAGCAATCCGGATTGGTGGTGTGTTTGGCGTGAAAGGCTTTGCTTCCGGTTACTACGTTAAGGAGATCAAGCCGATGGTCATGCAAGTGCCGCTGAGGATCAATATGTTGCAGAAGGTACTGGACTTCTGGTCAAGTAGACCATCTACGTTAAGGTTTTTAAGCAGCCAAGGCATCCGGCAGTCAAGAGGAAGACATACGATAGCAATTTGATACCAGTAAATACGTACGAGGACTGTCGAGAATTTGAGAAGTGGATCGGAGACGAGGAGACAATACGCAGGAGAATGTCAATCAGGCTAAGAGAACGTGGTACGTGGTAAGATATTTTGTTCTTTACCTTTGTGCGAGTCAAATTAGATAAACAACCTTACCTTACAGTTAATTACAAAACAGACGCGGAACAATTTGCTATGCGAAGTTTGACGAGTACGTTTGGTCTCTTTTTTGTATAATATTTTGTACGTTCGGTTTGACGAAACAATTTAGTTCGGAAACTTGGAAACTTGTATCACGTTTATAGTAAATAGACAACTGTATATTCTCACTAATCAGAATACGGCCTACTCTACTCCCCCATAGTTGGAATGCTCAGCCTATATTTTGCCGTTGATCGGAATACCAAAAACGATAATATTATATGCCCTTACTACCTATCCGCAAAAATGTAAAAATGTAAAATGTTTTTTGCAGCGTTAGTTGTAGTTTTTTCGCTGTAATTTTGTATTTTTCTTTTTAGCGTCGGCTTGAAAATGTCCTAATTGGACGAAACATTAAATATACTATTGAAACATATCGAACAGTGAAGAATATCTTTTCCTCATCTCATAAAAATGTATTTGTCGACATTTATTGCTATAAAGAAGAAGAATACTTTATTACTATCGATAATCTATTGTATTTGTAACTAATCTAATTTTTATGCAAGGGTGAAGATTTGGATTTGAGCCTCCTACGTTCTGATGTCGAACACTTGACCATCCTCACTACAGTTCATCTCTTATGAAGTTTGTGATTCCGGTTATCAACTGGGATAGAATACCATGCATTATGACAGTAGATAAAGAAGAACTGTTTTAAACCAGTAATTAAACGAGTAAGTTTTTACATCAACAATTTATCAAACTTTTTAAGACTTATTCTTCATTTCAGTTCAAAACTACACATTGTTGGGAAAGGCAACACACAAAGGGAGTGTGATGACAGAAGACTAACAAACCTCATGCTGCTGACCTTTGTAACCTTCTAACTCCATTTTTTCCTCTAATGTGAGTCTTTGTCTGACCGTCGGTTGCCTGTCTTGACTATGATGATGCCATTCTGTCACCAGGTATTTCATGATTTTATACTTTATTATTATAAATTAAGTTTATTTTCTAAAATTGCATAAAAAGTTATTCCATGGATTGCCAGAAGCCAACTTTTATTCAATTTACATATTTTTTTCACTTCAAGGCAGCGTTGTGTTGGCATGTTTTGTTTCTTGAATTAAAAAACCTAAAATTGTGTAGTTTGAATAAAAACCAGCAAAGTTTAGCATATCTTCAAGATCTTTGTTTTTATGTTTTTTTTTTTTTAATGCATAGGCAGAATAGGGGTAATACGCGTATGATACGGTAAAAAAATGTTACAGCTGGTCACACTGTGAGAACCGAAAATGATGTTTTTGGTCTAAGTATCGGACAACCTGCGGAGTTCTCAAATACTTTTTATAAGGCCCTATCAATTTTCAACATTTTGTTTTTGAATTCATCTCCATACTTGCATTTTTGTGGACGACAATTACTGGAAAAGATTTCTACGCAAAAATTATCTGTACTACCAGACACACTGGTGAAACTGTATTTTGCGATGCAAACTGAATGTGCTGCAATCCATTCAATGTTGTGTTGACTTGGTGTTGTTATTTCAACAAGACATTATTGAAATATGTAACAAGTACATTATTAAGATGAGCCTGTTAACTTTAAATTCTCTACCCATTGGTTTATCTGTTAATAATGTCATTATCTGTAAAATAAATCATATTCTCAACTAAGTAACCAAAACTGAAAACTGCAAAGCTTCCGCATTTCAAATTGCAATGGTTTCCTTGAAATGATGTATCTACATTTAGACACATTTAATTTTGAAAAGAGGCAAGAAATAACATGTAGAGAATTGATATGAGACAGCTGAATAACTGTTCCTTACTTGCTTCGCGGCGTGTCCGATTTTAATGTTTATTTCAGAACATTTAAGGATAGGTAACATGATGATTCAGTGGACAAAAACAATCAAAATTGGTCAATGAGTACAAAAGTTATTGAACACCAATGTTTACCTAAATAGCTAAACCTACCTATTTTCCTTTAATTGTGCAGTTGTTCTGCGAGTAAGCGATTATTCATAATTTTGAATTTTTGAGTGTTTTCTTTTTACTATAAAGCCGAGGTTTGAATCCACAGCCTGGAACAGGGACTGGAAATTTATCAACATTAGAAAAAAGAACATTTTTTAACTTTGTAACATTAAAAAATAGTCTGCCACGGACTGGTGCCTAGGCCAGTATTTTGATTTTGAAGAGTTGGCAACTCTAGTTTGGAATAGAAGGCAAACAACAGCGAAAATTTAAAGTATGAAGATAAAAACAATGTTTGACATTTATGATTGTACTTTATTTAAACAAATATTTCAAGAACTCTACAATCTCAGTTTGTAATCAAACCTTTGGAATTATTTTTCTTCCCATTTATTGCCTACATTAGTAATAATATCAACCATTTAATATTTTAAAATTAATTGCTTCGAGTACAATAATTGGATATAATATCCGTTAATTTAACTAATTCTCTTCTCTCTATTCATAGGATCCAAACTCTGTTCCCATATACTTTCGATAAAGTGGACTGGATCACCAATAAATGGATTGTCACGTTCAAATTTCTGCTTACAGAAGGCAACTTCCGTGCAACTCCCGGCAACTTCTGTGATATCAAACTTGTTTCTGTATTTACAGTAAGTCCCTAATTTTTTATTTAATATCTTTTTAAAGTTTTCTTTTATTTATATTACGCTTCTTGATGCTTATTGTTTGTTTGAGATTCTGTTATGATTTATCTGGAATAAAGGGAGGTTCGCAATATGTGAAATAACTTTAGAATTGTCAAAGGAACACTCTGTATATCTTGAAATACTCAAAATATGAAAACTAAATAATAAAGTATTATGATTACGATATTGTTGACACTAGTTCCTTGTAGGTGCCGTCCCGTTAACTAACTGTGACCGTGCAGCGAGAATATACTGTGAGGACTACAAGGAGTGGAGAGAGCAGCTCTCAAAGCGCCTTTTTGCAATGTTTAACGAGAATGTATTCAGAAATAAGCTCTCCAAGGATACCCCCTTCGAGCGGACCAATCGTTTAGTAACTGCGGGCTTCTGTCAATGTAGGAGATCCCTAACCGGGCCGGAGATGGTAGTTATTGAGCTGTCCGCCAAAGTGAACGACTTGCCACACCGTCTTTGCGACACATTGGTGCATGAAATGTGCCATGCCGCGGTGTGGATGTTCGACGAGCTGAACGAAACTCACGAAACTCACATATCTACAGATATAATTTTACGTTTTTGCGATGCTGATCAAAACATACTTATTTAACACAAATAATTATTATTTATTAGCAGATAGATTAAGTAATTAATCCTGAAAATTACAGCTCTCTATCCGCTCAACTTTTTTCAGGGGAATTATTTCAAAAATTTATTTGTGTGGTGTTTGCGGACGGAATATAACAAATTTGTTTCATGGTCGATTACACGCAAAGTAGTTGCGATAATATTTAGAATTGTATATTATTTATTAGCAGATAGATTAAGTAATTAATCCTGTAAATTACAGGATTCTATCTGCTCAACTTTTTTCAGGGAAAATATTTAAAAAATTTATTTCCGTCGTGTTATCGGGTGAAATGTAACAAATTTGTTTCATGGTCGATTATGAGAAAAATAGTTGCGTTAATATTTACTTTTGTAGATTATTTATTAGCAGATAGATTAAGTAATTAATCCTGTAAATTACAGGATTCTATCTGCCCAACTTTTTTCAGGGGAATTATTTAAAAAATTTATTTCCGTCGTGTTATCGGGTGAAATGTAACAAATTTGTTTCATTGTCGATTACGAGAAAAATAGTTGCGTTAATATTTACTTTTGTAGATTATTCATTAGCAGATAGATTAAGTAATTAATTCTGAAAATTACAGATCTCTATCTGCTCAACTTTTTACGGAGGAATTATTTAAAAAATTTATTTCTGTCGTGTTATCGAATGAAATGTAACAAATTTGTTTCATGGTCGATTACGAGAAAAATAGTTGCGTTAATATTTACTTTTGTAGATTATTTATTAGCAGATAGATTAAGTAATTAATCCTGTAAATTACAGAATTCTATCTGCTCAACTTTTTTCAGGGGAATTATTTCAAAAATTTATTTCCGTCGTGTTATCGGGTGAAATGTAACAAATTTGTTTCATGGTCGATTAGGAGAAAAATAGTTGCGTTAATATTTACTTTTGTAGATTATTCATTAGCAGATAGATTAAGTAATTAATCCTGAAAATTATAGATCTCTATCTGCTCAACTTTTTACGGAGGAATTATTTCAAAAATTTATTTCCGTCGTGTTATCGAATGAAATGTAACAAATTTGTTTCATGGTCGATTACGAGAAAAGTAGTTGCGTTAATATTTACTTTTGTAGATTATTTATTAGCAGATAGATTAAGTAATTAATCCTGAAAATTACAGATCTCTATCTGCTCAACTTTTCTCAGGAAAATTATTTCAAAAATTTATTTCGTATGGGTAACCAAATTAACCGTGATTTGTTAATTTGGTTGCCTAATTTCTAGCAGTTAGTCCCTGGAGTATAGGCAACCAAATTAACTGATGTGGTAATTTGGTTGCCTAACTCATAGCAGTTAGTCCCTGGGGTATAGGCAACCAAATTACCAGTGATGTGTTAATTTGGTTGCCTAACTACTGGGTGACTTAATGAAAATGAATTGCTATATTCTAAGTATTATGTTGTTCCAGTTTCTTACGCGCAAAATAGTTGCGATTAATATGTATTATTGTAGATTATTTATTAGCAGATAGATTAAGTACTTAATCCTGTAAATTACAGAATTCTATCTGCTCAACTTTTTTCAGGGGAATTATTTCAAAAATTTATTTCCGTCGTGTTATCAGGTGAAATGTAACAAATTTGTTTCATGGTCAATTACGAGAAAAATAGTTGCGTTAATATTTACTTTTGTAGATTATTTATTAGCAGATAGATTAAGTAATTAATCCTGTAAATTACAGAATTCTATCTGCTCAACTTTTTTCAGGGGAATTATTTAAAAATTTATTTCCGTCGTGTTATCGGGTGAAATGTAACAAATTTGTTTCATGGTCGATTAGGAGAAAAATAGTTGCGTTAATATTTACTTTTGTAGATTATTTATTAGCAGATAGATTAAGTAATTAATCCTGTAAATTACAGAATTCTATCTGCTCAACTTTTTTCAGGGGAATTATTTAAAAAATTTATTTCCGTCGTGTTATCGGGTGAAATGTAACAAATTTGTTTCATGGTCGATTAGGAGAAAAATAGTTGCGTTAATATTTACTTTTGTAGATTATTCATTAGCAGATAGATTAAGTAATTAATCCTGAAAATTACAGATCTCTATCTGCTCACCTTTTTACGGAGGAATTATTTCAAAAATTTATTTCTGTCGTGTTATCGAATGAAATGTAACAAATTTGTTTCATGGTCGATTACGAGAAAAATAGTTGCGCTAATATTTACTTTTGTAGATTATTTATTAGCAGATAGATTAAGTAATTAATCCTGTAAATTACAGAATTCTATCTGCTCAACTTTTTTCAGGGGAATTATTTCAAAAATTTATTTCCGTCGTGTTATCGGGTGAAATGTAACAAATTTGTTTCATGGTCGATTAGGAGAAAAATAGTTGCGTTAATATTTACTTTTGTAGATTATTTATTAGCAGATAGATTAAGTAATTAATCCTGAAAATTACAGATCTCTATCTGCTCAACTTTTTACGGAGGAATTATTTCAAAAATTTATTTCCGTCGTGTTATCGAATGAAATGTAACAAATTTGTTTCATGGTCGATTACGACAAAAATAGTTGCGTTAATATTTACTTTTGTAGATTATTTATTAGCAGATAGATTAAGTAATTAATCCTGTAAATTACAGAATTCTATCTGCTCAACTTTTTTCAGGGGAATTATTTAAAAAATTTATTTCCGTCGTGTTATCGGGTGAAGTGTAACAAATTTGTTTCATGGTCGATTAGGAGAAAAATAGTTGCGTTAATATTTACTTTTGTAGATTATTTATTAGCAGATAGATTAAGTAATTAATCCTGTAAATTACAGAATTCTATCTGCTCAACTTTTTTCAGGGGAATTATTTAAAAAATTTATTTCCGTCGTGTTATCGGGTGAAATGTAACAAATTTGTTTCATGGTCGATTAGGAGAAAAATAGTTGCGTTAATATTAGTTTTGTAGATTATTCATTAGCAGATAGATTAAGTAATTAATCCTGAAAATTACAGATCTCTATCTGCTCAACTTTTTACGGAGGAATTATTTCAAAAATTTATTTCCGTCGTGTTATCGAATGAAATGTAACAAATTTGTTTCATGGTCGATTACGAGAAAAATAGTTGCATTAATATTTACTTTTGTAGATTATTTATTAGCAGATAGATTAAGTAATTAATCCTGTAAATTACAGAATTCTATCTGCTCAACTTTTTTCAGGGGAATTATTTCAAAAATTTATTTCCGTCGTGTTATCGGGTGAAATGTAACAAATTTGGTCATAGTCGATTAGGAGAAAAATAGTTGCGTTAATATTTACTTTTGTAGATTATTTATTAGCAGATAGATTTAGTAATTAATCCTGTAAATTACAGAATTCTATCTGCTCAACTTTTTTCAGGGGAATTATTTCAAAAATGTATTTCCGTCGTGTTATCGGGTGAAGTGTAACAAATTTGTTTGATGGTCGATTAGGAGAAAAATAGTTGCGTTAATATTTACTTTTGTAGATTATTCATTAGCAGATAGATTAAGTAATTAATCCTGAAAATTACAGATCTCTATCTGCTCAACTTTTTACGGAGGAATTATTTCAAAAATTTATTTCCGTCGTGTTATCGAATGAAATGTAACAAATTTGTTTCATGGTCGATTACGAGAAAAGTAGTTGCGTTAATATTTACTTTTGTAGATTATTTATTAGCAGATAGATTAAGTAATTAATCCTGAAAAGTACAGATCTCTATCTGCTCAACTTTTCTCAGGAAAATTATTTCAAAAATTTATTTCGTATGGGTAACCAAATTAACCGTGATTTGTTAATTTGGTTGCCTAATTTCCAGCAGTTAGTCCCTGGAGTACAGGCAACCAAATTAACTGATGTGGTAATTTGGTTGCCTAACTCATAGCAGTTAGTCCTTGGGGTATAGGCAACCAAATTACCAGTGATGTGTTAATTTGGTTGCCTAACTACTGGGTGACTTAATGAAAATGAATTGCTATATTCTAAGTATTATGTTGTTCCAATTTCTTACGCGCAAAATAGTTGCGATTAATATGTATTATTGTAGATTATTTATTAGCAGATAGATTGTAACGAAAAAGGAAAATTATTGCAAAAATTTATTTTGTAAGGGTACCCAAATTAACCGTGATGTGTTAATTTGGTTGCCTAACTTCTAGCAGTTACTCCCTGGGGTATAGGCAGCCAAATTAACAGTGAAGTGTTAATTTGGTTGCCTAACTTCTAGCAATCAGCCCCTCGGTTATAGGCAACCAAATTAACAGTGACATATTAATTTGGTTGCCTAACTTTCAGCAGTCAGTCCCTGGGTTATAGGCAACCAAATTAACACTGATGTGTTCGGTATATGTATGTATTATGCTAATAAATATTTCAAATAAAAACGCATTCTCTTCTTTAACCTCTTTAATATGTTGTCTTTAATTTGAATTTACAACAAATCAAATATCAGAAATTGCAGTTCCAGAGGTTTGATTTGTCTCAGCTGCCTAATTTTGCGACGGTGGCGCCACGGATTCCCCCGTGGTAAATAGCTGAACTAACCGTGAAATTTTTTCAGGTTTGCGTCTCGGCTAAATTTAGCCAAGTCGCAAACCAGGGAAAATTTTGCGGTTAGTTCAGCTATTTCCCACCAGGGAAATAGTGGCGCTAGTGTCTCTAAGTGCGGCGGTGGCGCCGATTTTTCCCTGGTGGGAAATAGCTGAACTAACCGTGAAATTTTTTCAGGTTTGCGTCTCGGCTAAATTTAGCCAAGTCGCAAACCAGGGAAAATTTTGCGGTTAGTTCAGCTATTTCCCACCAGGGAAATAGTGGCGCTAGTGTCTCTAAGTGCGGCGGTGGCGCCGATTTTTCCCTGGTGGGAAATAGCTGAACTAACCGTGAACATTCTTCTGGTTTGCGACTCGGCTGGCCGCGTCCGAATTTAGCCAAGTTGCAAACCAGCGGCTATTTAGCGGTTATGGAACTTACCTGGTTAAATTTTATGCAGTTTTCAACAGGAAGAATTAAAAAAGGCAGGTATTGTAATCATTTTATTAAAATCGTATTAGGAGAGAAACTGGAACAACATAATACTTATAATACAGCAATTCATTTTCATTAAATCACCCAGAAGTTAGGCAACCAAATTAACACATCACTGGTAATTTGGTTGCCTATACCCCAGGGACTAACTGCTATAAGTTAGGCAACCAAATTAACTGATGTGGTAAAGGTAAAGGTACCAAATTACCACATCAGTTAATTTGGTTGCCTATACTCCAGGGACTAACTGCTAGAAATTAGGCAACCAAATTCACAAATCACCAAATAAATTTTTGAAATAATTTTCCTGAGAAAATTTGAGCAGATAGAGATCTGTAATTTTCAGGATTAATTATTTAATCTATCTGCTAATAAATAATCTACAAAAGTAAATATTAACGCAACTATTTTTCTCGTAATCGACCATGAAACAAATTTGTTACATTTCACCCGATAACACGACGGAAATAAATTTTTGAAATATTTGCCCTGAAAAAAGTTGAGCAGATAGAGATCTGTAATTTTCAGGATTAATTACTTAATCTATCTGCTAATAAATAATCTACAAAAGTAAATATTAACGCAACTATTTTTCTCCTAATCGACCATGAAACAAATTTGTTACATTTCACCCGATAACACGACGGAAATAAATTTTTGAAATATTTCCCCTGAAAAAAGTTGAGCAGATAGAGATCTGTAATTTTCAGGATTAATTACTTAATCCATCTGCTAATAAACAATCTACAAAAGTAAATATTAACGCAAGTATTTTTCTCGTAATCGACCATGAAACAAATTTGTTACATTTCATTCGATAACACGACGGAAATAAATTTTTGAAATAATTCCTCCGTAAAAAGTTGAGCAGATAGAGATCTGTAATTTTCAGGATTAATTACTTAATCTATCTGCTAATGAATAATCTACAAAAGTAAATATTAACGCAACTATTTTTCTCCTAATCGACCATGAAACAAATTTGTTACATTTCACCCGATAACACGACGGAAATAAATTTTTTAAATAATTCCCCTGAAAAAAGTTGGGCAGATAGAATTCCGTAATTTACAGGATTAATTACTTAATCTATCTGCTAATAAATAATCTACAAAAGTAAATATTAACGCAACTATTTTTCTCCTAATCGACCATGAAACAAATTTGTTACATTTCATTCGATACCACGACGGAAATAAATTTTTGAAATAATTCCTCCGTAAAAAGTTGAGCAGATAGAGATCTGTAATTTTCAGGATTAATTACTTAATCTATCTGCTAATGAATAATCTACAAAAGTAAATATTAACGCAACTATTTTTCTCGTAATCGACCATGAAACAAATTTGTTACATTTCACCCGATAACACGACGGAAATAAATTTTTGAAGTAATTCCTCCGTAAAAAGTTGAGCAGATAGAGATCTGTAATTTTCAGGATTAATTACTTAATCTATCTGCTAATGAATAATCTACAAAAGTAAATATTAACGCAACTATTTTTCTCGTAATCGACCATGAAACAAATTTGTTACATTTCATTCGATAACACGACGGAAATAAATTTTTGAAATAATTCCTCCGTAAAAAGTTGAGCAGATAGAGATCTGTAATTTTCAGAATTAATTACTTAATCTATCTGCTAATGAATAATCTACAAAAGTAAATATTAACGCAACTATTTTTCTCGTAATCGACAATGAAACAAATTTGTTACATTTCACCCGATAACACGACGGAAATAAATTTTTGAAATATTTCCCCTGAAAAAAGTTGAGCAGATAGAGATCTGTAATTTTCAGGATTAATTACTTAATACATCTGCTAATAAATAATCTACAAAAGTAAATATTAACGCAACTATTTTTCTCGTAATCGACCATGAAACAAATTTGTTACATTTCATTCGATAACACGACGGAAATAAATTTTTGAAATAATTCCTCCGTACAAAGTTGAGCAGATAGAGATCTGTAATTTTCAGGATTAATTACTTAATCTATCTGCTAATGAATAATCTACAAAAGTAAATATTAACGCAACTATTTTGCTCGTAATCGACCATGAAACAAATTTGTTACATTTCACCCGATAACACGACGGAAATAAATTTTTGAAATAATTCCCCTGAAAAAAGTTGAGCAGATAGAATTCTGTAATTTACAGGATTAATTGCTTAATCTATCTGCTAATAAATAATCTACAAAAGTAAATATTAACGCAACTATTTTTCTCGTAATCGACCATGAAACAAATTTGTTACATTTCATTCGATAACACGACAGAAATAAATTTTTGAAATAATTCCTCCGTAAAAAGTTGAGCAGATAGAGATCTGTAATTTTCAGAATTAATTACTTAATCTATCTGCTAATGAATAATCTACAAAAGTAAATATTAACGCAACTATTTTTCTCGTAATCGACAATGAAACAAATTTGTTACATTTCACCCGATAACACGACGGAAATAAATTTTTTAAATAATTCCCCTGAAAAAAGTTGGGCAGATAGAATTCCGTAATTTACAGGATTAATTACTTAATCTATCTGCTAATAAATAATCTACAAAAGTAAATATTAACGCAACTATTTTTCTCCTAATCGACCATGAAACAAATTTGTTACATTTCATTCGATACCACGACGGAAATAAATTTTTGAAATAATTCCTCCGTAAAAAGTTGAGCAGATAGAGATCTGTAATTTTCAGGATTAATTACTTAATCTATCTGCTAATGAATAATCTACAAAAGTAAATATTAACGCAACTATTTTTCTCGTAATCGACCATGAAACAAATTTGTTACATTTTACCCGATAACACGACGGAAATAAATTTTTGAAGTAATTCCTCCGTAAAAAGTTGAGCAGATAGAGATCTGTAATTTTCAGGATTAATTACTTAATCTATCTGCTAATGAATAATCTACAAAAGTAAATATTAACGCAACTATTTTTCTCGTAATCGACCATGAAACAAATTTGTTACATTTCATTCGATAACACGACGGAAATAAATTTTTGAAATAATTCCTCCGTAAAAAGTTGAGCAGATAGAGATCTGTAATTTTCAGAATTAATTACTTAATCTATCTGCTAATGAATAATCTACAAAAGTAAATATTAACGCAACTATTTTTCTCGTAATCGACAATGAAACAAATTTGTTACATTTCACCCGATAACACGACGGAAATAAATTTTTGAAATATTTCCCCTGAAAAAAGTTGAGCAGATAGAGATCTGTAATTTTCAGGATTAATTACTTAATACATCTGCTAATAAATAATCTACAAAAGTAAATATTAACGCAACTATTTTTCTCGTAATCGACCATGAAACAAATTTGTTACATTTCATTCGATAACACGACGGAAATAAATTTTTGAAATAATTCCTCCGTACAAAGTTGAGCAGATAGAGATCTGTAATTTTCAGGATTAATTACTTAATCTATCTGCTAATGAATAATCTACAAAAGTAAATATTAACGCAACTATTTTGCTCGTAATCGACCATGAAACAAATTTGTTACATTTCACCCGATAACACGACGGAAATAAATTTTTGAAATAATTCCCCTGAAAAAAGTTGAGCAGATAGAATTCTGTAATTTACAGGATTAATTGCTTAATCTATCTGCTAATAAATAATCTACAAAAGTAAATATTAACGCAACTATTTTTCTCGTAATCGACCATGAAACAAATTTGTTACATTTCATTCGATAACACGACAGAAATAAATTTTTGAAATAATTCCTCCGTAAAAAGTTGAGCAGATAGAGATCTGTAATTTTCAGAATTAATTACTTAATCTATCTGCTAATGAATAATCTACAAAAGTAAATATTAACGCAACTATTTTTCTCGTAATCGACAATGAAACAAATTTGTTACATTTCACCCGATAACACGACGGAAATAAATTTTTTAAATATTTCCCCTGAAAAAAGTTGAGCAGATAGAATCCTGTAATTTACAGGATTAATTACTTAATCTATCTGCTAATAAATAATCTACAATAATACATATTAATCGCAACTATTTTGCGCGTAAGAAACTGGAACAACATAATACTTAGAATATAGCAATTCATTTTCATTAAGTCACCCAGTAGTTAGGCAACCAAATTACCACATCAGTTAATTTGGTTGCCTATACTCCAGGGACTAACTGCTAGAAATTAGGCAACCAAATTAACAAATCACGGTTAATTTGGTTACCCATACGAAATAAATTTTTGAAATAATTTTCCTGAGAAAAGTTGAGCAGATAGAGATCTGTAATTTTCAGGATTAATTACTTAATCTATCTGCTAATGAATAATCTACAAAAGTAAATATTAACGCAACTACTTTTCTCGTAATCGACCATGAAACAAATTTGTTACATTTCATTCGATAACACGACGGAAATAAATTTTTGAAATAATTTCTCCGTAAAAAGTTGAGCAGATAGAGATCTATAATTTTCAGGATTAATTACTTAATCTATCTGCTAATGAATAATCTACAAAAGTAAATATTAACGCAACTATTTTTCTCCTAATCGACCATGAAACAAATTTGTTACATTTCACCCGATAACACGACGGAAATAAATTTTTGAAATAATTCCCCTGAAAAAAGTTGAGCAGATAGAATTCTGTAATTTACAGGATTAATTACTTAATCTATCTGCTAATAAATAATCTACAAAAGTAAATATTAACGCAACTATTTTTCTCGTAATCGACCATGAAACAAATTTGTTACATTTCATTCGATAACACGACAGAAATAAATTTTTGAAATAATTCCTCCGTAAAAAGTTGAGCAGATAGAGATCTGTAATTTTCAGAATTAATTACTTAATCTATCTGCTAATGAATAATCTACAAAAGTAAATATTAACGCAACTATTTTTCTCGTAATCGACAATGATACAAATTTGTTACATTTCACCCGATAACACGACGGAAATAAATTTTTTAAATATTTTCCCTGAAAAAAGTTGAGCAGATAGAATCCTGTAATTTACAGGATTAATTACTTAATCTATCTGCTAATAAATAATATACAATTCTAAATATTATCGCAACTACTTTGCGTGTAATCGACCATGAAACAAATTTGTTACATTCCGTCCGCAAACACCACACAAATAAATTTTTGAAATAATTCCCCTGAAAAAAGTTGAGCGGATAGAGAGCTGTAATTTTCAGGATTAATTACTTAATCTATCTGCTAATAAATAGTAATTATTTGTGTTAAATAAGTATGTTTTGATCAGCATCGCAAAAACGTAAAATTATATCTGTAGATATGTGAGTTTCGTGAGTTTCGTTCAGCTCGTCGAACATCCACACCGCGGCATGGCACATTTCATGCACCAATGTGTCGCAAAGACGGTGTGGCAAGTCGTTCACTTTGGCGGACAGCTCAATAACTACCATCTCCGGCCCGGTTAGGGATCTCCTACATTGACAGAAGCCCGCAGTTACTAAACGATTGGTCCGCTCGAAGGGGGTATCCTTGGAGAGCTTATTTCTGAATACATTCTCGTTAAACATTGCAAAAAGGCGCTTTGAGAGCTGCTCTCTCCACTCCTTGTAGTCCTCACAGTATATTCTCGCTGCACGGTCACAGTTAGTTAACGGGACGGCACCTACAAGGAACTAGTGTCAACAATATCGTAATCATAATACTTTATTATTTAGTTTTCATATTTTGAGTATTTCAAGATATACAGAGTGTTCCTTTGACAATTCTAAAGTTATTTCACATATTGCGAACCTCCCTTTATTCCAGATAAATCATAACAGAATCTCAAACAAACAATAAGCATCAAGAAGCGTAATATAAATAAAAGAAAACTTTAAAAAGATATTAAATAAAAAATTAGGGACTTACTGTAAATACAGAAACAAGTTTGATATCACAGAAGTTGCCGGGAGTTGCACGGAAGTTGCCTTCTGTAAGCAGAAATTTGAACGTGACAATCCATTTATTGGTGATCCAGTCCACTTTATCGAAAGTATATGGGAACAGAGTTTGGATCCTATGAATAGAGAGAAGAGAATTAGTTAAATTAACGGATATTATATCCAATTATTGTACTCGAAGCAATTAATTTTAAAATATTAAATGGTTGATATTATTACTAATGTAGGCAATAAATGGGAAGAAAAATAATTCCAAAGGTTTGATTACAAACTGAGATTGTAGAGTTCTTGAAATATTTGTTTAAATAAAGTACAATCATAAATGTCAAACATTGTTTTTATCTTCATACTTTAAATTTTCGCTGTTGTTTGCCTTCTATTCCAAACTAGAGTTGCCAACTCTTCAAAATCAAAATACTGGCCTAGGCACCAGTCCGTGGCAGACTATTTTTTAATGTTACAAAGTTAAAAAATGTTCTTTTTTCTAATGTTGATAAATTTCCAGTCCCTGTTCCAGGCTGTGGATTCAAACCTCGGCTTTATAGTAAAAAGAAAACACTCAAAAATTCAAAATTATGAATAATCGCTTACTCGCAGAACAACTGCACAATTAAAGGAAAATAGGTAGGTTTAGCTATTTAGGTAAACATTGGTGTTCAATAACTTTTGTAATCATTGACCAATTTTGATTGTTTTTGTCCACTGAATCATCATGTTACCTATCCTTAAATGTTCTGAAATAAACATTAAAATCGGACACGCCGCGAAGCAAGTAAGTAACAGTTATTCAGCTGTCTCATATCAATTCTCTACATGTTATTTCTTGCCTCTTTTCAAAATTAAATGTGTCTAAATGTAGATACATCATTTCAAGGAAACCATTGCAATTTGAAATGCGGAAGCTTTGCAGTTTTCAGTTTTGGTTACTTAGTTGAGAATATGATTTATTTTACAGATAATGACATTATTAACAGATAAACCAATGGGTAGAGAATTTAAAGTTAACAGGCTCATCTTAATAATGTACTTGTTACATATTTCAATAATGTCTTGTTGAAATAACAACACCAAGTCAACACAACATTGAATGGATTGCAGCACATTCAGTTTGCATCGCAAAATACAGTTTCACCAGTGTGTCTGGTAGTACAGATAATTTTTGCGTAGAAATCTTTTCCAGTAATTGTCGTCCACAAAAATGCAAGTATGGAGATGAATTCAAAAACAAAATGTTGAAAATTGATAGGGCCTTATAAAAAGTATTTGAGAACTCCGCAGGTTGTCCGATACTTAGACCAAAAACATCATTTTCGGTTCTCACAGTGTGACCAGCTGTAACATTTTTTTACCGTATCATACGCGTATTACCCCTATTCTGCCTATGCATTAAAAAAAAAAAAACATAAAAACAAAGATCTTGAAGATATGCTAAACTTTGCTGGTTTTTATTCAAACTACACAATTTTAGGTTTTTTAATTCAAGAAACAAAACATGCCAACACAACGCTGCCTTGAAGTGAAAAAAATATGTAAATTGAATAAAAGTTGGCTTCTGGCAATCCATGGAATAACTTTTTATGCAATTTTAGAAAATAAACTTAATTTATAATAATAAAGTATAAAATCATGAAATACCTGGTGACAGAATGGCATCATCATAGTCAAGACAGGCAACCGACGGTCAGACAAAGACTCACATTAGAGGAAAAAATGGAGTTAGAAGGTTACAAAGGTCAGCAGCATGAGGTTTGTTAGTCTTCTGTCATCACACTCCCTTTGTGTGTTGCCTTTCCCAACAATGTGTAGTTTTGAACTGAAATGAAGAATAAGTCTTAAAAAGTTTGATAAATTGTTGATGTAAAAACTTACTCGTTTAATTACTGGTTTAAAACAGTTCTTCTTTATCTACTGTCATAATGCATGGTATTCTATCCCAGTTGATAACCGGAATCACAAACTTCATAAGAGATGAACTGTAGTGAGGATGGTCAAGTGTTCGACATCAGAACGTAGGAGGCTCAAATCCAAATCTTCACCCTTGCATAAAAATTAGATTAGTTACAAATACAATAGATTATCGATAGTAATAAAGTATTCTTCTTCTTTATAGCAATAAATGTCGACAAATACATTTTTATGAGATGAGGAAAAGATATTCTTCACTGTTCGATATGTTTCAATAGTATATTTAATGTTTCGTCCAATTAGGACATTTTCAAGCCGACGCTAAAAAGAAAAATACAAAATTACAGCGAAAAAACTACAACTAACGCTGCAAAAAACATTTTACATTTTTACATTTTTGCGGATAGGTAGTAAGGGCATATAATATTATCGTTTTTGGTATTCCGATCAACGGCAAAATATAGGCTGAGCATTCCAACTATGGGGGAGTAGAGTAGGCCGTATTCTGATTAGTGAGAATATACAGTTGTCTATTTACTATAAACGTGATACAAGTTTCCAAGTTTCCGAACTAAATTGTTTCGTCAAACCGAACGTACAAAATATTATACAAAAAAGAGACCAAACGTACTCGTCAAACTTCGCATAGCAAATTGTTCCGCGTCTGTTTTGTAATTAACTGTAAGGTAAGGTTGTTTATCTAATTTGACTCGCACAAAGGTAAAGAACAAAATATCTTACCACGTACCACGTTCTCTTAGCCTGATTGACATTCTCCTGCGTATTGTCTCCTCGTCTCCGATCCACTTCTCAAATTCTCGACAGTCCTCGTACGTATTTACTGGTATCAAATTGCTATCGTATGTCTTCCTCTTGACTGCCGGATGCCTTGGCTGCTTAAAAACCTTAACGTAGATGGTCTACTTGACCAGAAGTCCAGTACCTTCTGCAACATATTGATCCTCAGCGGCACTTGCATGACCATCGGCTTGATCTCCTTAACGTAGTAACCGGAAGCAAAGCCTTTCACGCCAAACACACCACCAATCCGGATTGCTCTTATTTAGCAGGATCATGACGTCACCATCGGCCATCGTAAAACCGGGATTGTTCAAAGAATATAAGGCTCGCACTTGAAAGATTATTTTCTCTCCTGGACCACCTTCTGTGAGACCGTGAGAACCATTCTGCATTTCAAAGAAATAAATTTCGTCATTGGGATTTTTACAAAAACAAAACGTTATCAAAATCAATTTTGAGGTTAATATCAAGAGGATGTCGGTCTAATTAGTAATTAGTTTGAATGTAAAGAAACATACATAATTTCGTTGAACAAGACACATAAGACTGACAATTTTACAAAATTAAGATGTCAAAATATCCAAACTTACTTTACTATTTCGCAAGCTTCTCCGGAATCATCAGTCCGTGAGATCATGGGGGTTTTAGATCGTAATACATCGGTGGTCAGAAACATCGGGATCGTGATGTATATCGCGCAATTAATGCGAAAAACGAATAGACTCCGCTAACGCCGTAAACAATACGGATTCGGAGACATTACGCTTTCGCCATGTTTGTTTACTCCGTCGCAAATATTTTTTTACCAGTTTATTAAACACTTGGCGCCATCTATACGCGGATAGGCAAAACACCTGCGTGCCGGTAAGAACGCCCCCTAGACGATTCTGGCGCCATCTATGAGTGACCGGCGAAACCAGTAGTTGTGCCGGTACTTCAAGCGCTCCTCCACAGATGGCGCACGCGTATGCACGTATTTTTAAATGTCAGAATTAAAATTAATAGCCATACATATTTCGGCAAAATCGGAAATAATATATCTGCTAATAAATAATATACAATTATAAATATTATCGCAACTATTTTTCGCGTAATCCACTATGAAACAAATTTGTTACATTTCATCCGTAAAAAGACGGAACTAAATTTTTGAAATAATTCCCCTGAAAAGAGTTGAGTAGTTAGAGATCTGTAACTTACAGGATTAATTACTAAATCTATCTGCTAATGAATAATCTACAAAAGTAAATGTTAACGCAACTATTTTTCTCATAATCGACCATGAAACAAATTTGTTACATTTCACCCGATAACACGACGGAAATAAATTTTTGAAATAATTCCCCTGAAAAAAGTTGAGCAGATAGAGATCTGTAATTTTCAGGATTAATTACTTAATCTATCTGCTAATAAATAATCTACAAAAGTAAATATTAACGCAACTATTTTTCTCGTAATCGACCAAGAAACAAATTTGTTACATTTCACCCGATAACACGACGGAAATAAATTTTTGAAATAATTCCCCTGAAAAAAGTTGAGCAGATAGAATTCTGTAATTTACAGGATTAATTACTTAATCTATCTGCTAATAAATAATCTACAATAATACATATTAATCCCAACTATTTTGCGCGTAAGAAACTGGAACAACATAATACTTAGAATATAGCAATTCATTTTCATTAAGTCACCCAGTAGTTAGGCAACCAAATTAACACCATCAATGGTAAGTTGGTTGCCTGTACCTCAGGGACTAACTGCTATGAGTTAGGCAACCAAATTACCACATCAGTTAATTTGGTTGCCTGATGTGGTAATTTGGTTGCCTATACTCCAGGGACTAACTGCAAGAAATTAGGCAACCAAATTAACAAATCACGGTTAATTTGGTTACCAATACGAAATAAATTTTTGAAATAATTTTCCTGAGAAAAGTTGTGCAGATAGAGATCTGTAATTTTCAGGATTAATTACTTAATCTATCTGCTAATAAATAATCTACAAAAGTGAATATTAGCGCAACTATTTTTCTCGTAATCGACCATGAAACAAATTTGTTACATTTCACCCGATAACACGACGGAAATAAATTTTTGAAATAATTCCTCCGTAAAAAGTTGAGCAGATAGAGATCTGTAATTTTCAGGATTAATTACTTAATCTATCTGCTAATGAATAATCTACAAAAGTAAATATTAACGCAACTATTTTTCTCGTAATCGACCAAGAAACAAATTTGTTACGTTTCACCCGATAACACGACGGAAATAAATTTTTGAAATAATTCCTCCGTAAAAAGTTGAGCAGATAGAGATCTGTAATTTTCAGGATTAATTACTTAATCTATCTGCTAATGAATAATCTACAAAAGTAAATATTAACGCAACTATTTTTCTCGTAATCGACCATGAAACAAATTTGATACATTTCACCCGATAACACGACGGAAATAAATTTTTGAAATAATTCCTCCGTAAAAAGTTGAACAGATAGAGATCTGTAATTTTCAGGATTAATTACTTAATCTATCTGCTAATGAATAATCTACAAAAGTAAATATTAACGCAACTATTTTTCTCGTAATCGACCAAGAAACAAATTTGTTACATTTCACCCGATAACACGACGGAAATAAATTTTTGAAATAATTCCTCCGTAAAAAGTTGAGCAGATAGAGATCTGTAATTTTCAGGATTAATTACTTAATCTATCTGCTAATGAATAATCTACAAAAGTAAATATTAACGCAACTATTTTTCTCGTAATCGACCATGAAACAAATTTGTTACATTTCACCCGATAACACAACGGAAATAAATTTTTGAAATAATTCCTCCGTAAAAAGTTGAGCAGATAGAGATCTGTAATTTTCAGGATTAATTACTTAATCTATCTGCTAATGAATAATCTACAAAAGTAAATATTAACGCAACTATTTTTCTCGTAATCGACCATGAAACAAATTTGTTACATTTCATTCGATAACACGACGGAAATAAATTTTTCAAATAATTCCTCCGTAAAAAGTTAAAAAAGTTGAGCAGATAGAATTCTGTAATTTACAGGATTAATTACTTAATCTATCTGCTAATAAATAATCTACAAAAGTAAATATTAACGCAACTATTTTTCTCGTAATCGACCAAGAAACAAATTTGTTACATTTCACCCGATAACACGACGGAAATAAATTTTTGAAATAATTCCTCCGTAAAAAGTTGAGCAGATAGAGATCTGTAATTTTCAGGATTAATTACTTAATCTATCTGCTAATGAATAATCTACAAAAGTAAATATTAACGCAACTATTTTTCTCGTAATCGACCATGAAACAAATTTGTTACATTTCATTCGATAACACGACGGAAATAAATTTTTGAAATAATTCCTCCGTAAAAAGTTAAAAAAGTTGAGCAGATAGAATTCTGTAATTTACAGGATTAATTACTTAATCTATCTGCTAATAAATAATCTACAAAAGTAAATATTAACGCAACTATTTTTCTCGTAATCGACCATGAAACAAATTTGTTACATTTCACCCGATAACACGACGGAAATAAATTTTTGAAATAATTCCTCCGTAAAAAGTTGAACAGATAGAGATCTGTAATTTTCAGGATTAATTACTTAATCTATCTGCTAATGAATAATCTACAAAAGTAAATATTAACGCCACTATTTTTCTCGTAATCGACCAAGAAACAAATTTGTTACATTTCACCCGATAACACGACGGAAATAAATTTTTGAAATAATTCCTCCGTAAAAAGTTGAGCAGATAGAGATCTGTAATTTTCAGGATTAATTACTTAATCTATCTGCTAATGAATAATCTACAAAAGTAAATATTAACGCAACTATTTTTCTCGTAATCGACCAAGAAACAAATTTGTTACATTTCACCCGATAACACGACGGAAATAAATTTTTGAAATAATTCCTCCGTAAAAAGTTGAGCAGATAGAGATCTGTAATTTTCAGGATTAATTACTTAATCTATCTGCTAATGAATAATCTACAAAAGTAAATATTAACGCAACTATTTTTCTCGTAATCGACCAAGAAACAAATTTGTTACATTTCACCCGATAACACGATGGAAATAAATTTTTGAAATAATTCCTCCGTAAAAAGTTGAGCAGATAGAGATCTGTAATTTTCAGGATTAATTACTTAATCTATCTGCTAATGAATAATCTACAAAAGTAAATATTAACGCAACTATTTTTCTCGTAATCGACCAAGAAACAAATTTGTTACATTTCACCCGATAACACGATGGAAATAAATTTTTGAAATAATTCCTCCGTAAAAAGTTGAGCAGATAGAGATCTGTAATTTTCAGGATTAATTACTTAATCTATCTGCTAATGAATAATCTACAAAAGTAAATATTAACGCAACTATTTTTCTCGTAATCGACCAAGAAACAAATTTGTTACATTTCACCCGATAACACGATGGATATAAATTTTTGAAATAATTCCTCCGTAAAAAGTTGAGCAGATAGAGATCTGTAATTTTCAGGATTAATTACTTAATCTATCTGCTAATGAATAATCTACAAAAGTAAATATTAACGCAACTATTTTTCTCGTAATCGACCATGAAACAAATTTGTTACATTTCACCCGATAACACGACGGAAATAAATTTTTGAAATACTTCCTCCGTAAAAAGTTGAGCAGATAGAGATCTGTAATTTTCAGGATTAATTACTTAATCTATCTGCTAATGAATAATCTACAAAAGTAAATATTAACGCAACTATTTTTCTCGTAATCGACCATGAAACAAATTTGTTACATTTCATTCGATAACACGACGGAAATAAATTTTTGAAATAATTCCTCCGTAAAAAGTTAAAAAAGTTGAGCAGATAGAATTCTGTAATTTACAGGATTAATTACTTAATCTATCTGCTAATAAATAATCTACAAAAGTAAATATTAACGCAACTATTTTTCTCGTAATCGACCAAGAAACAAATTTGTTACATTTCACCCGATAACACGACGGAAATAAATTTTTGAAATAATTCCTCCGTAAAAAGTTGAGCAGATAGAGATCTGTAATTTTCAGGATTAATTACTTAATCTATCTGCTAATGAATAATCTACAAAAGTAAATATTAACGCAACTATTTTTCTCGTAATCGACCAAGAAACAAATTTGTTACATTTCACCCGATAACACGACGGAAATAAATTTTTGAAATAATTCCTCCGTAAAAAGTTGAGCAGATAGAGATCTGTAATTTTCAGGATTAATTACTTAATCTATCTGCTAATGAATAATCTACAAAAGTAAATATTAACGCAACTATTTTTCTCGTAATCAACCAAGAAACAAATTTGTTACATTTCACCCGATAACACGACGGAAATAAATTTTTGAAATAATTCCTCCGTAAAAAGTTGAGCAGATAGAGATCTGTAATTTTCAGGATTAATTACTTAATCTATCTGCTAATGAATAATCTACAAAAGTAAATATTAACGCAACTATTTTTCTCGTAATCGGCCATGAAACAAATTTGTTACATTTCACCCGATAACACGACGGAAATAAATTTTTGAAATAATTCCTCCGTAAAAAGTTGAGCAGATAGAGATCTGTAATTTTCAGGATTAATTACTTAATCTATCTGCTAATGAATAATCTACAAAAGTAAATATTAACGCAACTATTTTTTTCGTAATCGACCAAGAAACAAATTTGTTACATTTCACCCGATAACACGACGGAAATAAATTTTTGAAATAATTCCTCCGTAAAAAGTTGAGCAGATAGAGATCTGTAATTTTCAGGATTAAATACTTAATCTATCTGCTAATGAATAATCTACAAAAGTAAATATTAACGCAACTATTTTTCTCGTAATCGACCATGAAACAAATTTGTTACATTTCACCCGATAACACGACGGAAATAAATTTTTGAAATAATTCCTCCGTAAAAAGTTGAGCAGATAGAGATCTGTAATTTTATGGATTAATTACTTAAGCTATCTGCTAATGAATAATCTACAAAAGTAAATATTAACGCAACTATTTTTCTCCTAATCGACCATGAAACAAATTTGTTACATTTCACCCGTTAACACGATGGAAATAAATTTTTTAAATAATTCCCCTGAAAAAAGTTGAGCAGATAGAGATCTGTAATTTTCAGGATTAATTACTTAATCTATCTGCTAATAAATAATCTACAAAAGTAAATATTAACGCAACTATTTTTCTCGTAATCGACCAAGAAACAAATTTGTTACATTTCACCCGATAACACGACGGAAATAAATTTTTGAAATAATTCCTCCGTAAAAAGTTGAGCAGATAGAGATCTGTAATTTTCAGGATTAATTACTTAATCTATCTGCTAATGAATAATCTACAAAAGTAAATATTAACGCAACTATTTTTCTCGTAATCGACCAAGAAACAAATTTGTTACATTTCACCCGATAACACGACGGAAATAAATTTTTGAAATAATTCCGATGAAGAAAGTTGAGCAGATAGAATTCTGTAATTTACAGGATTAATTACTTAATCTATCTGCTAATAAATAATCTACAATAATACATATTAATCGAAACTATTTTGCGCGTAAGAAACTGGAACAACATAATACTTATAATATAGCAATTCATTTTCATTGTCACCCAGTAGTTAGGCAACCAAATTAACACATCACTGGTAATTTGGTTGCCTATACCCCAGGGACTAACTGCTATGAGTTAGGCAACCAAATTCCCACATCAGTTAATTTGGTTGCCTATACTCCAGGGACTAACTGCTAGAAATTAGGCAACCAAATTAACAAATCACGGTTAATTTGGTTATACCATACGAAATAAATTTTTGAAATAATTTTCCTGAGAAAAGTTGAGCAGATAGAGATCTGTAATTTTCAGGATTAATTACTTAATCTATCTGCTAATAAATAATCTACAAAAGTAAATATTAGCGCAACTATTTTTCTCGTAATCGACCATGAAACAAATTTGTTACATTTCACCCGATAACACGACAGAAATAAATTTTTGAAATAATTCCTCCATAAAAAGTTGAGCAGATAGAGATCTGTAATTTCCAGGATTAATTACTTAATCTATCTGCTAATAAATAATCTACAAAAGTAAATATTAACGCAACTATTTTTCTCGTAATCGACCATGAAACAAATTTGTTACATTTCACCCGATAACACGACGGAAATAAATTTTTGAAATATTACCCCTGAAAAAAGTTGAGCAGATAGAGATCTGTAATTTTCAGGATTAATTACTTAATCTATCTGCTAATGAATAATCTACAAAAGTAAATATTAACGCAACTATTTTTCTCGTAATCGACCAAGAAACAAATTTGTTACATTTCACCCGATAACACGATGGAAATAAATTTTTGAAATAATTCCTCCGTAAAAAGTTGAGCAGATAGAGATCTGTAATTTTCAGGATTAATTACTTAATCTATCTGCTAATGAATAATCTACAAAAGTAAATATTAACGCAACTATTTTTCTCGTAATCGACCAAGAAACAAATTTGTTACATTTCACCCGATAACACGATGGAAATAAATTTTTGAAATAATTCCTCCGTAAAAAGTTGAGCAGATAGAGATCTGTAATTTTCAGGATTAATTACTTAATCTATCTGCTAATGAATAATCTACAAAAGTAAATATTAACGCAACTATTTTTCTCGTAATCGACCAAGAAACAAATTTGTTACATTTCACCCGATAACACGATGGATATAAATTTTTGAAATAATTCCTCCGTAAAAAGTTGAGCAGATAGAGATCTGTAATTTTCAGGATTAATTACTTAATCTATCTGCTAATGAATAATCTACAAAAGTAAATATTAACGCAACTATTTTTCTCGTAATCGACCATGAAACAAATTTGTTACATTTCACCCGATAACACGACGGAAATAAATTTTTGAAATACTTCCTCCGTAAAAAGTTGAGCAGATAGAGATCTGTAATTTTCAGGATTAATTACTTAATCTATCTGCTAATGAATAATCTACAAAAGTAAATATTAACGCAACTATTTTTCTCGTAATCGACCATGAAACAAATTTGTTACATTTCATTCGATAACACGACGGAAATAAATTTTTGAAATAATTCCTCCGTAAAAAGTTAAAAAAGTTGAGCAGATAGAATTCTGTAATTTACAGGATTAATTACTTAATCTATCTGCTAATAAATAATCTACAAAAGTAAATATTAACGCAACTATTTTTCTCGTAATCGACCAAGAAACAAATTTGTTACATTTCACCCGATAACACGACGGAAATAAATTTTTGAAATAATTCCTCCGTAAAAAGTTGAGCAGATAGAGATCTGTAATTTTCAGGATTAATTACTTAATCTATCTGCTAATGAATAATCTACAAAAGTAAATATTAACGCAACTATTTTTCTCGTAATCGACCAAGAAACAAATTTGTTACATTTCACCCGATAACACGACGGAAATAAATTTTTGAAATAATTCCTCCGTAAAAAGTTGAGCAGATAGAGATCTGTAATTTTCAGGATTAATTACTTAATCTATCTGCTAATGAATAATCTACAAAAGTAAATATTAACGCAACTATTTTTCTCGTAATCAACCAAGAAACAAATTTGTTACATTTCACCCGATAACACGACGGAAATAAATTTTTGAAATAATTCCTCCGTAAAAAGTTGAGCAGATAGAGATCTGTAATTTTCAGGATTAATTACTTAATCTATCTGCTAATGAATAATCTACAAAAGTAAATATTAACGCAACTATTTTTCTCGTAATCGGCCATGAAACAAATTTGTTACATTTCACCCGATAACACGACGGAAATAAATTTTTGAAATAATTCCTCCGTAAAAAGTTGAGCAGATAGAGATCTGTAATTTTCAGGATTAATTACTTAATCTATCTGCTAATGAATAATCTACAAAAGTAAATATTAACGCAACTATTTTTTTCGTAATCGACCAAGAAACAAATTTGTTACATTTCACCCGATAACACGACGGAAATAAATTTTTGAAATAATTCCTCCGTAAAAAGTTGAGCAGATAGAGATCTGTAATTTTCAGGATTAAATACTTAATCTATCTGCTAATGAATAATCTACAAAAGTAAATATTAACGCAACTATTTTTCTCGTAATCGACCATGAAACAAATTTGTTACATTTCACCCGATAACACGACGGAAATAAATTTTTGAAATAATTCCTCCGTAAAAAGTTGAGCAGATAGAGATCTGTAATTTTCAGGATTAATTACTTAAGCTATCTGCTAATGAATAATCTACAAAAGTAAATATTAACGCAACTATTTTTCTCCTAATCGACCATGAAACAAATTTGTTACATTTCACCCGTTAACACGATGGAAATAAATTTTTTAAATAATTCCCCTGAAAAAAGTTGAGCAGATAGAGATCTGTAATTTTCAGGATTAATTACTTAATCTATCTGCTAATAAATAATCTACAAAAGTAAATATTAACGCAACTATTTTTCTCGTAATCGACCAAGAAACAAATTTGTTACATTTCACCCGATAACACGACGGAAATAAATTTTTGAAATAATTCCTCCGTAAAAAGTTGAGCAGATAGAGATCTGTAATTTTCAGGATTAATTACTTAATCTATCTGCTAATGAATAATCTACAAAAGTAAATATTAACGCAACTATTTTTCTCGTAATCGACCAAGAAACAAATTTGTTACATTTCACCCGATAACACGACGGAAATAAATTTTTGAAATAATTCCGATGAAGAAAGTTGAGCAGATAGAATTCTGTAATTTACAGGATTAATTACTTAATCTATCTGCTAATAAATAATCTACAATAATACATATTAATCGAAACTATTTTGCGCGTAAGAAACTGGAACAACATAATACTTATAATATAGCAATTCATTTTCATTGTCACCCAGTAGTTAGGCAACCAAATTAACACATCACTGGTAATTTGGTTGCCTATACCCCAGGGACTAACTGCTATGAGTTAGGCAACCAAATTCCCACATCAGTTAATTTGGTTGCCTATACTCCAGGGACTAACTGCTAGAAATTAGGCAACCAAATTAACAAATCACGGTTAATTTGGTTATACCATACGAAATAAATTTTTGAAATAATTTTCCTGAGAAAAGTTGAGCAGATAGAGATCTGTAATTTTCAGGATTAATTACTTAATCTATCTGCTAATAAATAATCTACAAAAGTAAATATTAGCGCAACTATTTTTCTCGTAATCGACCATGAAACAAATTTGTTACATTTCACCCGATAACACGACAGAAATAAATTTTTGAAATAATTCCTCCATAAAAAGTTGAGCAGATAGAGATCTGTAATTTCCAGGATTAATTACTTAATCTATCTGCTAATAAATAATCTACAAAAGTAAATATTAACGCAACTATTTTTCTCGTAATCGACCATGAAACAAATTTGTTACATTTCACCCGATAACACGACGGAAATAAATTTTTGAAATATTACCCCTGAAAAAAGTTGAGCAGATAGAGATCTGTAATTTTCAGGATTAATTACTTAATCTATCTGTAATATATAATCTTAATCTATCTGTAATATATAACTACCATCTCCGGACCGGTTAGAGATCTCCTACATTGACAGAAGCCCGCAGTTGTTACTAAACGATTGGTCCGCTCGAAGGGGGTATCCTTGGAGAGCTTATTTCTGAATATATTCTCGTTAAACATTGCAAAAAGGCGCTTTGAGAGCTGCTCTCTCCACTCCTTGTAGTCCTCACAGTATATTGTCGCTGCAGGGTCACAGTTAGTTAACGGGACGGCACCTACAAGGAACTAGTGTCAACAATATCGTAATCATAATACTTTATTATTTAGTTTTCTTATTTTGAGTATTTCAAAATATACAGAGTGTTCCTTTGACAATTCTAAAGTTATTTCACATATTGCGAACCTCCCTTTATTCCAGATAAATCATAACAGAATCTCAAATAAACAATAAGCATCGAGAAGCGTAATATAAATAAAAGAAAACTTTAAAAAGATATTAAATAAAAAATTAGGGACTTACTGTAAATACAGAAACAAGTTTGATATCACAGAAGTTGCCGGGAGTTGCACGGAAGTTGCCTTCTGTAAGCAGAAATTTGAACGTGACAATCCATTTATTGGTGATCCAGTCTACTTTATCGAAAGTACAACATTAATTACGACTTGAACTGTAACATCTTGAGTTCCAATAAAGTTTATTATTATTATTATTATTATTATATGGGAACAGAGTTTGGATCCTATGAATAGAGAGAAGAGAATTAGTTAAATTAACGGATATTATATCCAATTATTGTACTCGAAGCAATTAATTTTAAAATATTAAATGGTTGATATTATTACTAAGGTAGGCAATAAATGGGAAGAAAAATAATTCCAAAGGTTTGATTATAAACTGAGATTGTAGAGTTCTTGAAATATTTGTTTAAATAAAGTACAATCCTAAATGTCAAACATTGTTTTTATCTTCATACTTTAAATTTTCGCTGTTGTTTGCCTTCTATTCCAAACTAGATTTGCCAACTCTTCAAAATCAAAATACTGGCCTAGGCACCAGTCCGTGGCAGACTATTTTTTAATGTTACAAAGTTAAAAAATGTTCTTTTTTCTAATGTTGATAAATTTCCAGTCCCTGTTCCACGCTGTGGATTCAAACCTCGGCTTTATAGTAAAAAGAAAACACTCAAAAATTCAAAATTATGAATAATCGCTTACTCGCAGAACAACTGCACAATTAAAGGAAAATAGGTAGGTTTAGCTATTTAGGTAAACATTGGTGTTCAATAACTTTTGTAATCATTGACCAATTTTGATTGTTTTTGTCCACTGAATCATCATGTTACCTATCCTTAAATGTTCTGAAATAAACATTAAAATCGGACACGCCGCGAAGCAAGTAAGGAACAGTTATTCAGCTGTCTCATATCAATTCTCTACATGTTATTTATTGCCTCTTTTCAAAATTAAATGTGTCTAAATGAAGATACATCATTTCAAGGAAACCATTGCAATTTGAAATGCGGAAGCTTTGCAGTTTTCAGTTTTGGTTACTTAGTTGAGAATATGATTTATTTTACAGATAATGACATTGTTAACAGATAAACCAATGGGTAGAGAATTTAAAGTTAACAGGCTCATCTTAAAGTGTACTTGTTACATATTTCAATAATGTCTTGTTGAAATAACAACACCAAGTCAACACAACATTGAATGGATTGCAGCACATTCAGTTTGCATCGCAAAATACAGTTTCACCAGTGTGTCAGGTAGTACAGATAATTTTTGCGTAGAAATCTTTTCCAGTAATTGTCGTCCACAAAAATGCAAGTATTGAGATGAATTCAAAAACAAAATGTTGAAAATTGATAGGGCCTTATAAAAAGTATTTGAGAACTCCGCAGGTTGTCCGATACTTAGACCAAAAACACCATTTTCGGTTCTCACAGTGTGACCAGCTGTAACATTTTTTTACCGTATCATACGCGGATTACCCTTATTCTGCCTATGTATTAAAAAAAAAAACATAAAAACAAAGATCTTCAAGATATGATAAACTTTGCTGGTTTTTATTCAAACTACACAATTTTAGGTTTTTTAATTCAAGAAACAAAACATGCCAACACAACGCTGCCTTGAAGTGAAAAAACATGTAAATTGAATAAAAGTTGGCTTCTGGCAATCCATGGAATAACTTTTTATACAATTTTAGAAAATAAACTTAATTTATAATAATAAAGTATAAAATCATAAAATACCTGGTGACAGAATGGCATCATCATAGTCAAGACAGGCAACCGACGGTCAGACAAAGACTCACATTAGAGGAAAAAATGGAGTTAGAAGGTTACAAAGGTCAGCAGCATGAGGTTTGTTAGTCTTCTGTCATCACACTCCCTTTGTGTGTTGCCTTTCCCAACAATGTGTAGTTTTGAACTGAAATGAAGAATATGTCTTAAAAAGTTTGATAAATTGTTGATGTAAAAACTTACTCGTTTAATTACTGGTTTAAAACAGTTCTTCTTTATCTACTGTCATAATGCATGGTATTCTATCCCAGTTGATAACCGGAATCACAAACTTCATAAGAGATGAACTGTAGTGAGGATGGTCAAGTGTTCGACATCAGAACGTAGGAGGCTCAAATCCAAATCTTCACCCTTGCATAAAAATTAGATTAGTTACAAATACAATAGATTATCGATAGTAATAAAGTATTCTTCTTCTTTATAGCAATAAATGTCGACAAATACATTTTTATGAGATGAGGAAAAGATATTCTTCACTGTTCGGTATGTTTCAATAGTATATTTAATGTTTCGTCCAATTAGGACATTTTTAAGCCAACGCTAAAAAGAAAAATACAAAATTACAGCGAAAAAACTACAACTAACGCTGCAAAAAACATTTTACATTTTTGCATTTTTACATTTTTGCGCATAGGTAGTAAGGGCATATAACATTATCGTTTTTGGTATTCCGATCAACGGCAAAATATAGGCTGAGCATTCCAACTATGGGGGAGTAGAGTAGGCCGTATTCTGATTAGTGAGAATATACAGTTGTCTATTTACTATAAACGTGATACAAGTTTCCAAGTTTCCGAACTAAATTGTTTCGTCAAACCGAACGTACAAAATATTATACAAAAAAGAGACCAAACGTACTCGTCAAACTTCCCATAGCAAATTGTTCCGTGTCAGTTTTGTAATTAACTGTAAGGTAAGGTTGTTTATCTAATTTGACTCGCACAAAGGTAAAGAACAAAATATCTTACCACGTATTTTCTCTTAGCCTGATTGACATTCTCCTGCGTATTGTCTCCTCGTCTCCGATCCACTTCTCAAATTCTCGATAGTCCTCGTACGAATTTACTGGTATCAAATTGCTATCGTATGTCTTCCTCTTGACTGCCGGATGCCTTGGCTGCTTAACAACCTTAACGTAGATGGTCTACTTGACCAGAAGTCAAGTACCTTCTGCAACATATTGATCCTCAGCGGCACTTGCATGACCATCGGCTTGATCTCCTTAACGTAGTAACCGGAAGCAAAGCCTTTCACGCCAAACACACCACCAATCCGGATTGCTCTTATTTAGCAGGATCATGACCTCACCATCGGCCATCGTAAAACCGGGATTGTTCAAAGAATATAAGGCTCGCACTTGAAACATTATTTTCTCTTCCTGGACCACCTTCTGTTCCCTTTTTCTACAGATTCCTCTTCCCAGACTGTGAGAAGCATTCTGCGTTTCAAAGAAATAAATTTCGTCATTGGAATTTTTACAAAAAACAAAACGGTATCAATCTATTTTGAGGTTAATATCAAGAGGATGTTGTTCTAATTAGTTATTAGTGTGAATGTAAAGAAACATACATATAATTTTGTTCGAGGCACATAAGACCGCATAAGACTGCCAATTTTACAAAATTAAGATGTCAAAATTTCCAAACTTACTTTATAATTTTGAAAGCGATACGACATTTAGCTGGCTGACCCACTTGAAGTAAACGCCATTTGAAGGTCGAATTTCAATGGGGCTGTACAACCACATCGGGCGCTGGCTAGCGCTAGCTAAGCGGTGCTAGCGCTGACACTAAGCGGTCGCTATCGAACGGCTGAACGCCCCCATTAACTCCAACAATTTCTTGAAAACCGTCAATCTCTTATCGTAACTTCCTAACTGCGATAATTTCTTTATTTCCTGTGCCAATAGTGAAAGAGAAAACTAAGTTTTCGAAAGTTTAAAAAGATATAGTGTGACGTTTAAATATTGGTAAACATGATCTAGGTACCTTAAATTTATTTATCTGTTTACGACAACTTCTAGCTAATCTGTGACTTCTAGTATTGATCAAACAACAATCATGGTAAGATATCATACCACTATTATAGTTTAAACTTTTATTTAAATACAAATCGTTTTGTAGGCTACCCAAGTCGCAATGAAAAAACCAATCGGGGCACGTAAAAAGGGTTCTCTACCGAAATTCGAGCTTACGGAAGAGCAAAAAGTCGATATAAAAGAGGCGTTTGATCTTTTCGATACGGAGAGCACAGGTCATATCGATACAAAGGAGCTAAAAGTTGCGATTCGCGCTTTGGGATTTGAACCGAAGAAGGAAGAAATCAAAAAGATGATCGCAGAAATTGACAAGGACGGTACAGGAAAAGTGTCATACGATGACTTCTTGCAATTAATGTCCGTAAAGATGGCTGAGAAGGACTCTAAGGAGGAAATTTTGAAGGCGTTTCGCTTATTTGATGACGATGAAACAGGAAGAATTAGTTTCAAGAACTTGAAGCGTGTTGCCAAGGAGTTAGGAGAAAATTTGACTGACGATGAGTTGCAGGAGATGATTGATGAAGCTGATAGAGATGGGGACGGTGAGATAAGCCAGGAGGAGTTCTTGCGGATCATGAAGAAAACTAGCCTCTATTGAGAGAGGCGTTCGTGTGGTCTACTTTCTTCGAAATGCGTTTCAAGGATTGTGTTTAAATGTATGGACAATCCGTGTGAATCTATTGTTATATACTATTTTTTTAGATGTTCTTACAATCCTATCCTAGTCACTCTTGAACATTATCAGTACCGAATTGTAACGTTTAAGATTATTTGTAAATTACCGTTTAATAAATAAACTTATCTGTCTTCGTAGATTGTTTGTTTAAAATTGATTTAGTCTTTGGCTAGAATTAGAATAGTAAAGGATTTTTTAGATTTGTGTTCCTTTTCAGGATTTGACTAAAAATGGGAAATAATTTTTTACACAAAATCAATGTACGTATAATAAAGAACACAATGGTGTATAAAATTTATATTAATTGTTCTTGTTCACATATAACGTTATTCAGTGTAAGAAGTTGTGAAATTAATACTGTAAATGGAAATGTCTATAAAATTATTTCATAATTTGTGCAGTAGGAAGAAATCCTTAGAATAATGTCTGATAAGGCCAACAAATTTCATTGGTGTTGAATTCAGCAAACAAATCATTTATCTACATTTATCAGCGCAGGAAGTAGAAGTTTCTTATTACAATTAGTTTACAATTTGTGCTGTAATAGCAAAAATACTATATTCATAACTCAACTAGTAATTATTATTTCAAATGAACAAAATTAAATAATAGAAAAAATGTTTTTATAAAAAACAATTTCCAAATATTACTCAATTATTCATTTAAATACTTTATCTAGAAATAACAACGCAATAATCTATTACAAAATTAGCATATATTATAAAATTATTCAGATATTACAAAATAACAAAAAAGTTAATCTCTTGCGCAAGCTGGTTTCGGCAACTCTTGCTCTTTGACACTTCCATCGGCAAGCCCGAAATAAGCCTTCTTAGCCATTTTAACGAACAATCCAGTTTCCACTACTCCAGGAATCTGAATAATGTCCGTGTTGACTTCAGCCCACTTGACTACCTGATCGAAATTTTTCCAGTCGAGAATAAAGTTACCGTTGTCGGTAATAATAGGGCCAGCCTTAGCGGTGGCCATCCTCAGATCCACGTCTCCTTTATATTTCTTCTCCAGGTGTCGTTTAACAGGCATGTACGCCGAAGGAACGACTTCAATAGGAATACCTTTTTTGTATTGTTGACCGAGCAGGGTAGAGTTTTTCGTGTAGTCGGCTATGATTATCAAAGTATTCGCACAGCTGGCTACGATTTTCTCTTGCAGCAAACATCCACCGCCTCCTTTGATTAACGTTAACTCAGTATCGACTTCATCCGCACCATCTATGCAGACGTCTAACGATGGGTGTTGTTCTAGATCACCTATGGGGATGTTGTACTTTACGAGGAGTTGTTTCGATTGAAAAGAAGTCGGTACGCAGATAACTTTAAAGTTGTTTTCTTGCACTCTTTGAGCCAATCGTTCAACAGCATAAACTATCGTAGAACCGCTACCAACACCGATTTTATCTCCATCGTGGATGTGGTTATCCACTGCTTTGAATGCCGCTGCTTTTTTAGCCGATTCTATTGGAGACGACATGGTTTTCGAACTGGTAGAGAACGCTCTAACTTGTGCTCTAACCAAGAATTGCGATGCCAAACGCATGTAATTTCACAATTCTTCGCTATTTATTTTTTATCGGCGCGCATAGGTTATGACAGGTTATGATTTAAAAATCAATGTGAGGTTATGTCGTATTAAGTTCGTCTGGTGTAAAACTTGTTCGATAGATGGCGACACACGTATTTTATAAACTATTTATTTGAATGCAGACATTTATTGATGCTATGAAATGAAAACTACTTCTTGAAAATTATTCAATTAATATAAATAAAGATTTGGTTATAATTTATAATTTATCTTTGTCCACGTTGCCATCTATGGACAGGTCGGAGAAGCTCACCAAGCTGTCCGCGAGCCGGTAAGAACGCTCCCTAGACGATAATTGTTATTTTAATAAATTATTAATAAACGATAGGATTTAGCGCAAAATTTCATAAGGAAATATCGATCCCCGCACCAAGACGCATAATTTACTGTTTGTTTCGTCGAAATTGGAGTAGATTTTGAAAATTTAAAATAATTAGTCCTTATATTTTTTATCCCAAAAACTATTATGGTTACGACAAAAGTTATTTGAAACTATTTGTTTGTAATCGCCCAAGGAATACTTTGTTTTTAGTTTCATCCCGATCGGTCAAAGAATAACTAATTCACGATTCATTTAATCCAGTTGTGACTTTACTAGTACATTCAATTATTAAAAAAAAAAAAAACGTTTTTTATGGCTATGGAGATGAGTGAATTTTAATTTATACGTACAAATTAGTCCAATTAGGTCGTAGATTCGTTGTAATTGGGTGTAATTATTAATTTGCCGTCAGTATAGCAAGAATTTAAAAACCGTGTAGGTTTACAAGAGTTGTAATAATAGTTGTTACTGGTGATTATGCAGCTAAATGGAATTTGGGTTGAAATTACGGTATATTCTGCATCGTAAAAAGTGTCAAATAGTGGCGTGCCGTTTAAAATATAGCGGACAGGGGATTTCAAATATACGATTTTAAAATATATATAGCAGACGCATCGAACAAAACCGGCCGTTTCGAAACAGCGGTAATTAATAACTGCAAATAATTTTCATTTGTATTGGCCATTAATACGGCTTTAAATTGATTTAAACGCCTAAATATGTGTACGCTCGTCCGCATTGTAGGTTTTATTTGGTGGCGCCACTCACACCCTTCCGGGGGATTTGCGTGCACACAACATAATAACCTGAAACCTATACTGCTAATTTGATTTATTGAATCGATTCGGTTCCACTTCCAAGTGGATTTTTGCCCGCATTTTACGGTTTGCACTATTTGCCGGGAACACTGTTGATTATTCATTTAAATGGTTGACCCGATTACCCGCGCTCGAAAATCAGCAAACAATACGACTGTTTATCATTTAGTAGCCTTTGGCGTCCGTAAGTCCAAGTGTGTTTTTATTTATCGGCGTATTAGATATTCCTTTCGATTTCAATATACCCAATATTTCTATTTTACTTGAGTGCAAGACTGTTTCCAGATTACAAAGTAAGTACTTAGACAATTTTTTATGTAGTTAGTACCTAGAAATAGTAAAACTAATTTGTTGTTTTTAAAGGGAATCCTTGATTATCCTTTGATGTATTAGTCGTCACAGATTATATAAGAGATTTCTTTCTTTAATGTGAAATACAATATTGCTTTGTTGCTTGTAAAGATTTATTTATAAAAAGTATATTAGTGGAGTCGAATATTTTAAAAAATATATAAGAATATCTTGCAACCTTATCGTGGTTTAATATTTAGTATACATTAAATTTCACTGTGTGTGTTTAATTTTAGAAACAGCAACTGTCATTAGAAATGTATGCTCCGATATAAAGCTGTTTATCAACACGTTACTCCATATATACATATTGATATCGTATACCAACAAAATAATATATTTTTGTTTGCTCCATTTTACAAGTCTATTTTATAAAATACTTTCTGGCGGATTATATGGAACGAGATACTATTAAAAAAATAATTTCATGATATTTGCAGTATTACTAATATGTACAAATTAGGTTAAAAAGAGCTATAGAGGTTCAACAGTTTATCGTTTGATAAAATATTACATGAGATAGGGGCTATAACAAAAAAAATTGCACAACGTGAGAGATAATCATGCGATTGATGTAAACCAAAAAGTATACATAATGGCTTGTTTTATAGTACTTATATAGGTAAGCCAAAAAAATCCCTCTAGCTACTTATAGTTTTTGATAGGCATATGTCAATTTTTGTTTTTCAAATTGTACGGTATAATTTATCTTAAAAAATCTGATACAGAATTTTGTCTGAATTTAATGAGGACGAAATTAATCAAACGCACAAACGTAATAATATTCCTTCAGTTCAGGCAACAACTTTTAGTCATTGCCCAATAGGGTTGCCAGGTGCGTAAGACCTCCTATACAACTAATAAATATATCTATCCTCTGACTGATCGAGCACTGAGAATTGTTTCACAATATCCACTATAACATATCTACAAACTGAATCTACACTAAAACAAATTTAATTTCAGGTCATCATGCATTGGTGGGTGTTTCTTCTGATTCTTCCAACATGCACATTCTCCCACAACTTATTCCACAACATAATACCAGAAGGCTGCTCTTTCGATCGCGAAACTTCCCAATACCAATGCGTCAAGATCAGAAAACAATTCCCCAGCATGTACTATGGAGACTACCGCCTGAATTGTATGCATTGCGAACTGAAGATATTTGATGAGAAGACCTTCCCCCATAAGAACGCTCTATTGGTCTTCAATGTCACCAACAGCATCATGCAGAATATCACAAGTTTCGCTTTCCAGAACTTGCAGAATCTACAACACATCCATCTGGAACGCAACCAGATAGCAAATGTATCCGCAGACGCCTTCAATGGGCTAAGACACGTGTACGAATTGCATTTGGAACATAACAAAATTGAGAATTTAACAGAAGGTTTCCTGAACGGGTTTGAGGCTAATACTATTTATTTGAATAATAATAATATCAGGGATGTTCCACCTGGGGTGTTTACAGGTTTACATGGAGTTATGAGCCTGGATTTGTCTTATAATCATTTAAAGACTTTAGATAAGGATTCATTTTATGACTTAAATGGTATTGAGATGTTGAATTTGCAACACAACCAATTGTGTTCGTTACCTCACGGTGCATTTAAACACATAAAAACGTTAAGGGATTTGAATCTTGCAAATAACAAATTTAAAACGTTCCCTATTGGGCTATTTTCACCATTAAAGTCTGTATTAATCTTAAATATTTCTCATAATTACTTGGAAGATTTTGATACTAATACTTTATTACCTCTGAAATGGTTGAGCAAGCTTGACCTATCCGGGAATGGTTTAGAATATTTGGACACTGTTACGTTGCATAAAAATGTGCCTACGTTGAGACATTTGACTATCAACGATAACCTATGGACTTGTGCAAATTTGGCCAACGCTATTCAGCATTTAAAAAGTGTGAACGTTGATGTTTCTGAACATAGTTCTGAACGATATGACATGATGAACATTCATGGGATTGCTTGCAGCAATTTCGCTGTTGCTGGAAAGATGAAGGTTGACAAATTCTTAGAGCATGTTCTGCAATATTCAGCGCAATATTATTGTTAGAGGATGTTGGTTATTTTAGTGTTAGATGTGATAGTTTTAGACTATATAGAACCTTTTTGTAAATCAACATAAGTCTAATATTTTTTAATAAACGATTAAACTTACTACTTAGTTTTCAATCAATAGTTTGGCCTGAACTTCTATAGTATAGAAAGCATTACAAGATATCAGAGAGTGTATATTATTTATTTCGATAGAGATACCGGAAAATTACCCATTTCCAGCGTCGTATTTGCTTAGGTATTTAAATTTTACGTATATTCGTTCCAAGTAAACTTGAATATAATGCTTTTAGGAACCATAAAATCTGCATATCTAAACTGGGAATCTTGCGTTCATGCATGGTAGGTGTGGCGAGGCGAAAAAAAGATCTAGATGTAGAAGCTGTAGATTAGACAAGCAGGGAGATGCTATCCGTCATATTGGGGTTTCCGGCTACCCTTAAGATTTTGTCATTTTCAAACGAGGTATACGTGATGTATTTGCCCCCGATTCTAAAGTCTTCAGGATCTATTACCTTATTTGGTATTCTGTTCAGATATTTTACTCCATACGTTCAATTTTTCTTATGCATTTTTCGTACATATTAGAGTAATATAGAATCAGCTGGTTTGACAACATGTGTATTTCAATGCGTTCAGCGCAGTTTCAAAGTAGTTTTTCAAAGTCACATAATCTTGATACGTTTCCCTATCTATATATCATAAAATATATCCGATAACCATGTTAAACTACTAATTTCATTGCTTCAGGTGAACAAACTTAACTGAGTATAGACAATTAACTTAAATTAAAATAAATGACGTACAAATCATTAAAATAAAACCAGTAAAGGATGAATTTGGAAAATCACGTGCGAGTAAATAGTTTTTGTTCAACAACATTCGACAAAATCCAAAGTTGATGGGTTAAAAATTATTTTTGCATATGCCTCGGTCACAGATGAATAAGGTAATACATATTGTGAGATACAGTTGCTACCGATGCTTGTTTATCGTACAGAATTATTGAAACTTTCAGCCCCATTCAATTCCGCTCTTCTTAAACTATAGGAATGCCAAAAAGACCGATCGCGATTATACAGCCTTGAAATAGCAGGCGTGAACAAAGGTCGGCGTGTTATGCGACAGTTTGCGTTCTTAATTTGGACGGCCGGCTTCCAACCCCCTTTATGGGAAGTTACATGTATAGAAAAATGCTAATTACTCGAGTACCCTGAGTGGTATCGCAATTTAACTAATACTGTTCGAACGAGCATTCAATAGCCGATACAAAAAATCAAACAGGGGACTCACCACGTTTTTGAGTGCGTTGTTTATTTAAAAATCCCTCCAGCTGTTCCCGTGTCTTGGGCATCTGTTTTTTTCTCCTGGGATTCCTTTCCTGTCCAGATTCCAAGCATTTCTAACCTGGAATAAAAAAAACATACTCGTTACTTCATGTTATCTTCCATGTATAGATAAACAAAAAGCATAAACGTAATAGCTGAGAGGCATTAGAAGGTAAAGACAAATCTATTGGGTCAAATTTTTAGTATTATTTCAAAATTGTCTAATATTTATACTTATTGTTTCCATGAAAACTTTCGAAATTTGATCATACTTCAAGCTGAAACGGTCGTTTTTTAGTGGCATGACCCTAATACGCATGTTTTGAACCCGCATTCGCATTCCGCATAAACACATTTATCGAAAACGCCTAACCAGTTTCTATTCACAAACTTACTATTGTCTCTCCTCAACAAGAATCCAATTTAAATCAGTGAACTGTGTATGCGAGTAGGTGCTTTCGATGTATTTTCTTGCCTTGAATATGAATCAGACTGGCTTCAAGCAACGAATTTCCAAGAAATGCATATACAAGTACAAAGTTTAAGGTTTTATTCGGATGATTTTTAAGAGTCTAGGTCATCGGGGTTGTTTGCTATATATGATCCAAAACGGAAAAATATACGTACATAACGGCATTTACAACATACAAGATGCATTGAAAATAAAGTTGTCAATATCTCGATAACTGTAACCATTTGTATATAGCTAAGTATGGTTAAATATGTTCTAAATTACCTCTACTATCACGGTATCAAGAAATTGCACCAAATTACATATAAGCCCGTACATCAATTTTTGGATTTTGCTTTACAACGTATTAGAAATAAAATCACAAAAACCGCATCCGCACCTATCCGCAGCAGATTTTCCAGTAGTTGTAATGTCAAATATGTATACTATAATTTGAACCACTTTCAAAAGCTTAACAAAGCTAAACACTAAACTAAAACACTCAAGTTCTGCATAACTGCTTTTTTATAACGACGAATGTACTCGGCCCAGCAATAAACAAAATTGTGGGTAAATTTTAATAAAAATAATGTCGAATGAAAGTTCATACTTGGTTCTAAAGAATCTATAACAAAAAAGTCACATTTATCGTTAAAATACAAAATTGCAACCGTTTTTAAGAGCGTCAACTTATCTGCATTTATGTTCAGCCATAGTAAAATATAACTTTTGGCTGACAAGGACACGTGGCTCAGGGCTCAGGTGAAAAAATATTCCCGCCTTTTAATACATCGGTCTTTTACCTATCCCAGAAACTGGTTCACTTTTTGGAATTTACCAATTTAGAAATTTGATTTATGGCCAGCTTTTTGGGTCTAATACCCCAATGTGGGTCGGCTAAACTCTTTCAACGTTGAACACTGATAGGCTCTGACTCTCATGTTGTCTCTTACCTCATACAAGCACCCTTCATTCATTCATATACTCACGGACATCCACCCTTCATTCAGAAAACGAGAAAAACGACCGACTACATACTAGAAGGTAGTGGAAGAAGGCAAAAGGAGAACTATTGTATCCGAGTTTAGCGTATACAGTTTCAATATATCATACGAGTGGAAAGGAACGGTACATCGCGTCGGTACAGTTGTTTATTGTTATGCCCGTACGTGCCGGGCGCGATTTATGGTGTAGTAGGGGGCGCTCGGCGCGCCGGAAACAAACGTTTAAGAGTTTGGCGCCGGCAGCGCCCTCGGTCGACGGAAACGTGTACCGTCGCTCAGTGGAAATCGGTCTCCTACGTGCCGCGGGCCACCCCTGGGACAGCTCGGCTGCCTCTTGATGGATAAGGCTTGTCTTTAAGACTCGATTTAAATGCATTCCTTAACTCCGTCGTTGCGGGACTTCGCCCCTCGCCGCCCCCCTCGGCGATCCGCCCTCCGGCACTCTTTATTGGGAGCACTTGCTCCAAATTAAGTTTTCAGATAATCAAACCTGCTTCCGGCGTCCGCCGGAGCACACAGAAGCGGACCAAAGGTTTATCTACTAGCCAGTATGGCCATGAGCGTAATCAACATGGCAAACGCTGAAGATCTTCTTCCGGCGTTTTGTCACCATGACGACAGCGTGTTTGGTTGGCGCTGATGATGTAATTTGTTGCATGAGCAAGTTTTCTGTGTTTAAGTTACAGCGTTGAGAAGATGAGACAATGGGGTTAGTTTGCAATGAATACAAATACCTTGTAAAGATAAAATTTGAAAGATATTCCGGTTTCATTTTAGTAAAACAGCAAAAGTTTCATGTCGATGCAGGTCCTAGTTATTGAAATAAGTGTATCACTTCAAAAGTATAGTTATAAAAATTAGATTTGTTTTCTGTTACTAAGCAAAAGCCAAACAGTTTTTTTTTTGTTGAATCTATAGGTAGATATAATCAAGTTTTCCAGAAAAGCAAAAGCGATGTGTACAATTTTTGCGATTACTGTCATCATTGGCCTCTAAATAACCTTGTAAAGATAGAATTTGAAAGATATCTCGGATTCATTTTAGTAAAACAGCAAAGGTTTCATGTCGATGCAGGTCCTAGTTATTGAAATAAGTGTATCACTTCAAAAGTATAGTTATAAAAATTAGTTTTATTTTCTGTTACTAAACAAAAGCCAAACAGTTTTTTTTTTGTTGAATCTATAGGTAGATAAAATCAAGTTTTCCAGAAAAGTAAAAGCGATGTGTACAATTTTTGCGATTACTGTCATCATTGGTCTCTAAATAACCTTGTAAAGATAGAATTTGAAAGATATCTCGGATTCATTTTAATAAAACAGCAAAGGTTTCATGTCGATGCAGGTACTAGTTATTGAAATAAGTGTATCACTTCAAAAGTATAGTTATAAAAATTAGATTTGTTTTCTGTTACTAAACAAAAGCCAAATAGTTTTTTTTTGTTGTCTCCTGAACATTTTTGACCAAGATACAAAAAAATGTCTGTGTGTGTGTGTGTATGTGTGTATGTGCGTATGTGTGTGTGTAAACGATTTTTGTTGCGACGATTCCGGAAAAACTACTAAAGGTATCTGGACGAAAGTTCATATTTAGACGTTTTATGGCCAAACTTAGAGCTGAAAAGCTTTTGGTTCAAAAGGGTCCAAAGGAACTGGCTATTTACTCTTAGCATTTTTCAACAATTTTGCAAATGAGCCGTCATTTCTGTAATTTCGTCAAAATAGATAAATAATAAATTAAAGTAAAAGAAATTTTGTATAATTTATGTCTATAACATTTATTGGTAAAATTAATAGTTTAGCTGCAGGAGCAAGTTCTATTTGATCGAAATCGTGTCTACATTAATAGTAGGTAGCCAGGAAATTTTGAAACTTTTGACAGTATGCAGAACGTCAGCGGTTGCGAAACGTCAATTCAAAACGCAAATGCATGGAGAATGTGATGAGGAAGAGAAACACGCGCGCACGTACGCTATGAGAAACAATATTGAAACAGCTTGGTGTCTCCATGGTGTTTACAAAGTCAATGTGTATTTCAAATGCGGATTGCGGATAGCAATATTGTTATGCATTTTTCAAGGAATAGTTAAATATTCGTCAAAATAGTTAAATAATAAATGGAAGTAGAGGAGATTTTGTATAATTTATGTCTATGACATTTTTTGGTAAAATTAATAGTTTAGCTGCAGGAGCAAATTCTATTTAATCGAGATCGTGTCTGCACTAATATAGGATTTGCCAGATATTTTTATTCGAATGACAGTACGTAGCGTTAAAGGCTGATTTTTTGACAATACCTACTGTCGATATCTGTCAAATCCTGGCTAATTCGTTTTATTTTAATGCAAATACGATCGATCTCGGTAGATCTCATGCAGCTAAACTATTAATTTTATATATTGTATGATAAAGTCATGTGCCTGGCCACATCAGATCTATAAAATAAAAGACTTAAATTCTTCATAAAAATGTTTTTTATACAACGTACTTTCTCAGCCCTGCAATGACCAAATTGTGGGTAAATTTCAATAACAACAATGTCTAATGAAAGTTCATACTTTGTTCTAAAGAACGTATAACAAAAAAATGTATTTTCAAAACAACGATTTCCTAAATCAACACAATCGTTTTCTTAAAACAAATATTTAGGTTGTTTTATATGAAAGAAATATCCTTAATACAAGTATGTCTCGTCTTAAAATAAACAAATTATGTTAAGATAGCCATTTTCTTAACATTAGACAACCATTTCTTTCATTCTCCGTAAACGAGCAACATGCCTTCATACTCACTACTTAGAAATTATTACACTCATGTCGTATACACCCAGTATATTACATTGCCAACTTTCTAGGTTGGTTCGGGCGTGTGTTTTAAAGAAAATGGAAGAAAGAACAACGCCGGGGCAGAATGCTTTGCTAAAATTTTATACCTGTTGTGCCCTGGGGAGGTAGCGCAAGATTACCGTGGATCTATAAGAGGAAACGAATGAGTCCGGAGATTTGTAGCGGTCCCGTGTGGGTCTCTCCCGGCCCCGGCAATATTTATTGCTTAAATAGTGTACAAGGAACGTAAATGCAGTCATTCGTTTCAGTTACGGCCCTGCCGCGTACACCGCAAATAAACTTTTATAAGTTTCGTTCGTTTGTGTGTCCGGCGAAACAACAATGCCGATTCGTTTGATACTTTCGTGGAACTTGCGGACAGTTTCCGTTTAGATTGTTGCTTAATGTTTACATATTAGATAGATGTAAAGAAATTGATAATTAATAATAATTAGGTACTTATATACCACATAATAGAACACATTCTTAAAGTTAGAATTTGCGCAATTCAGAAATTGTATATTTTGTCGAGTTGAGATAATATGCTCAATTTGAGCAATTTGTTAAATTTCTTGGTGTAAATGGGAATATACTAAACACGAATGAACGGCAATATTATTCCTAAGTGTGTAAAAATATCATATATACTATACAGCACCGTATATCTACAATCATCCAATATCAACACAAACAACTAAAAATACTCATGAACCAGTAATCTGAAGTGTCTTTAGATCGCATATATAACGATAACAAACGTCGCCTTTAAAAGTTATCGATTATCATACGAACGGTAAGCAATGCTGTTGATTTTCACAGGTAAACCATTTAGAATTAACTCATCATTAGCATTAACCTCGTCCTTTCAGCTTTGCTTCTAGCGTCCACTGCTACTGGGCAGCTTATTTCCATCGACAAGGATCAATTCTCCTTGAGGATAGACGAAGTGGACTTAGGCTTGTCCTTGACGTTACTCCAAGGTCACCCCCTCGCCAACTTTCACCATGAAACCACCACTAACGCATCAAACTTTCAGATGGTCAAGTTAAGCTATCAGGAGACTTAGGTTTACACACTGAGATTGGAGACGAACCAATCGCAAGATGCTTAGGTCTGGAGAACTGTTTGGATTTCGGAGATTCAAGACTGCATGTGTTCAGCGACGTCCAGGATGGATTCACGGTATTGTGGAGCACCGTGAAGCCGGAAGTCACGTTTATGGATTGCTTTGACTTATCCAGAGAAGATACCAATTGGTTTGGTGGTCCGGAGCGGTGGTCTCAATACTGGCCGATTGAGAAATTGGTATTGAACGATTTTCCGAATGTTGTACAGGAAGATGGGTTCGGCGCTATTGTTGAGCCTTATTGGTTGAGTTCTCGCGGGGTGTATATCATCGTCGACAAGAAAGTTCCTTTGTTCATTGATCAGAACTCCTATAGGGACGGGGAGGTTTGTTTTAGTGCAAGGCAGGAGTCGCCGTATTCAACCCCAAGAAGAAGGGTGAGGTTTATTGCTAATTAGAAAAAGATTTATGTCTTGATGATCTTCCTTTTAGACTTTGCTTAGTTACACCATTGGTGTCAAGGAAAACGCGAGAGAAGCCCATTTGCATGCTGTGCAGAATTTCTTAGGGAAGCCAACAGGTAATCGACAATGTTTTTGGTTTAATATATAAACAAAGAGTTATTTCTTTGTAGGGCACCCAAATTTTAAGGTTATCGAGAAACCAATTTGGTCCACTTGGGCTAGGTATAAGAAAGAGATCAACGATACTGTTCTTAGAAATTTTGCCACTGAAATTGCTAGTTTTGGCTATGCCGATGGCCAATTTGAGATTGATGATTACTGGGAGGTATGACAATTTTTTGATACTTAAATTAGTGATTCAATCACGTTTTTAAAAAGATGCTGCATGACAAAAAAATTGCTAAAGGAGAACTGTAAATAAGAAGATAACATTATCAACAACAACAAACATACAAGCCTTGTGCGTTTAATTCTGATTCTGATCACAGAAGATTCATCTTAAACCAATAAAATCAACAAGGGATGAAATAATAAAAGACAACTTGTATTAACTGACATGGACACAAAATGTCGTTAAAAGAAATAAACAAATCGTTAAAAGAAATAAGCATTGAAATGTTTCTAACTCTTTCAGACATGTTATGGTTCGCTAAAATTCCGAGATCCCGAATTTACCGACATCACAGAAACGGTTCGGATCGTCAAGGATATGGGATTCACCTCAGTAGCACTGTGGACACATCCTTTCGTACAAGCAGACTGCGACTACGCTGCGATAGGCTTAGCAAACAGTAAGTCCCCAGTAAAACCTCATTCCCATCACAACTACTTATTCTATCTCATCAAAATTATAGATTTCCTCGTAAGAAATCAAGACGGATCTCCACTCACGAGTTGGTGGAACAGTAATACCAACGGAGCACACCATGTCGATTTTACAAATGCCGAGGCGAGGGATTGGTTTACAAGTAGATTGAGGTTACTGCGCGAAAACCACGGCATCGACACTTTTAAATTTGATGCTGGAGAAACCTCCTGGCTTCCTCAAGTACCTACCCTGTTTGGGGATGTCGAAACATCACCAAATCACCACACCACAACGTATGTGAGGATGTGCGCGCAGTTTGGTGACCTAATTGAGATCAGAACCGGTTGGGGGTACGTCTTTTTTGAAAATGTGGTACTTGTGGGTTAATTTATTGGTTTTAGGACTCAGGATTTGCCTGTTTTGGTTAGGATGATCGATAAGGATTCTAGATGGGGTACCAATAATGGTTTATATACTCTGATAACTACGTTATTGCAGATGAACATGAATGGATATACTATGTTAGATAAAACCTAACAAACTTAAAACTTGTCAAATAAATTTAAATTTTTAGGGTTCTTCCAGATTATATAGGTGGTAACGGTTATGGTGAAAGACCCACTGCTGAATTATTCGTTCGATGGCTTCAAGCAAACACCTTTATGCCCACCATTCAATTCAGTTTTGTGCCGTGGGATTTCGAAGGATCAGAAGTCCGTTTTTCTTATTTATTATTTTATTTTTGTCATTAATTAATTTATTTAATGCGCATTATGCATATTTCTAGATCGACGTCATCGGAATTTCATCAGAATTCGTTGCATTGCACGCATCGTATGCCAATGAGATAATCAGAATTATGGACAGGTCCATAAGTGAAGGATATCCGGTTAATCCTCCTGTCTGGTGGATAGATCCTTCGAATCCTGATGCATTGCGACTGGACACACGTAATATGTTTTATTACTAAACAAACCACGTCTCCATAAAAAATTATTTGTTTCAGAATACCTTCTTGGGGAAGATATTGTAGTAGCTCCTGTTATTGAAGAAGGTATGACGTCACGTGATGTGTATCTCCCAGCTGGGTTGTGGATTGATGCCAATACTGATGCTGTGTATACCGGAAATACGTATTTAGCTGACTATCCAGCTCCCATTCAGGTTTTGCCTTACTTTGTGAGATCAGGAAGTAATGCTGAGAGAATCCATGTGGCCAGAAAGAAGGCTAATGCTAAGAAGTAATTGTTGTGTTACATAAATAAATTGATGATGTAATGATGCATATGCATTATTTTATTTTGTAATTGACTCTTATTTTATTAATTGTTTTTACCTTCGCATTGTCTATTGCAGCTAAAACAAACATTTAGTGTTTAAAAAAAAAAGAAAAGTGTCGATTTTTTCTAAAACGTTACTCAGAACTCAAAATAAGTTAAATGATGACCTAATTTAAGTGATATCCTGCCATTATTTATACTTAAACATGGTGGAAAATGTTCATATTGTCATATTTAATACAAGCATGGAAACTACTTGAGATATCTATCTGTTTTTGATAATCAACATTACAAAAATCTAAAATTTGCCATTGGTTTTACAGATTTAACGTTTGATTAAACACGCCGGACAATTGGAGTTCTTATAATGAAGATGGTGGTAGAATTGACAAATGTTTTACATAGTGATATTGTTTTTTTTCTATGTAATACTAAATAAAAATCAGGACGAAATTAAAACGAATAGTTATGGTGCTCAAAGTAAAATTGGTACAGACATAGATATGGTTACGTGTTTTTTATTTTTGTTTGCATAAATTATTATTAATGGATTACTGACATGTCCCTTTGTCATTTATGAACTAATTTCAAATTGTTTGAACAATTACAAATTGTTTAAAAAAATATTTAATGTAACTGACTGGAATATTGGCATTTTCGTCATTTATTAACTAATTTGCAACTGTAAACAAAAAATATACAATGTTACGGACAAATTTTGACTATTTTTTGCTGAAATTATTATTTAATTAATGGATTTTTTTGTCATTTATTAACTAATTTGCAATTGTTTAAAGAAAAACCATTTGGTTAAACAAAAATATACAATGTCACGGACACATTTTTGTATTTGTTGCAGAAATTATTATTATATGAAACACTGGATTTCACAGTCTTTTTTATATAATAATGTATGTATTTGCTACCTACTAATAATAATGAATAAGTAAATAATAACTCTGTTAATAATAAATAACTAAGTAATAACTCTAACGTTGCTGATGTCGCGTAGTAAGGCTTGCTTTTGCCCAAAAAACTTTCACTTCGGCTACCGCAAGATGAGCACCTGCTCTTAAACTTAGTTTTACACATCTCATATTGTAAAACAACACTCTCATTACTTGCATATTGCTTGGAAGATTTTTGGTGATCATAATGATTAATCAAATATATGGTTTTTCGCAATTCTTTAGAACCTAACATTCTCAATGATGCAATCCAACACACAAGTCGAAACAGCTAACAACGAAATCAAAATACTGTAAGCAGTATAAGAGTAGGGCTGTTCGAGTTATCAAAATTCAAGACAATTTGACTTGTCTCGCATTTATTCGAGTCTCGATATCAAAGTCGAGAGCTTTCTTTTTTATATGGAATGTTCGTAAAATGAATAGAAAAATATGTACGTAACTTTGTATATCATTGTTTAAACAAGTAGTATGTTTAAACAAGTGCAAATTAGTTAATAAATAATAAAAATATACAAATAATCTAATAGTAATTTCTGCAAGAAAATAGAAAAATATGTCAGTAACATTGTTATTTTTGTTTAACCAAATGGTATTTGTTTAAACAACGCAAATTAGTTAATAAATGACAAAAAATGCCACTAATCTAATAATTTCTGCAAAAAAATATCAGAATGTGTTCGTGAAATTGTATATTTTTGTTTAAACAATTTGTAATTGTTTAAACAAATTGAAGTTAGTTCATAAATGACAAAAGGACATGTCTGTAATCCACTAATAATACTTTGTGAAAAAAAATATAAAAAACACGTAACATTGTAAGATTGTAAATTTGGAGAAAATGTTGCCTCAGATATATGGTATTGCAGGGGAGGGTGGGGGTGGTGAAAAAATACTGGTTGTGGATTTATTCCTTGGGGACTTCTGAACAATTTCTGGTAATCTCCCGCAACTTAATTTCTAAATCCGAAATAAGAAAAAAAAAAGGAAAAAAATATGCATTTTTGCAATGTATTTTAAATGGGAAATTTGAGGTGCTCGGTGGCACGCGTTAACATTAACCGATTTTTCTCAAATTTGGGGACATTTTTTTTCCCGGAAAACGAACAGATTGGGGGGATCGTTGCCCTCCAGCAAAAAGTCCGTCTTTTGGACCACCCTATTGTTCATATTATGAATAAAAATCAGTGTATAATAAAAAAAATATTACCTATTATTAATAAAAAGATGCTCAAAATGTTGTAATAATATGACAAAATATGACAACGATATGATTTATTTAACATTGGATATTGCATTTTCCTTGTATATTATATAGGTGTTATCAACGTCATCAATATCACTCACATTATCAATCATATTAACGCAATTTTGAATTATCTGCAGACCTATAACTAATTTTAACAGAATATCATAAATACATCTCTCCAATCTCACCTTGGCATATCATTTCAACCAAAACTAGTAGCAACAAAAAACAGTAATTGACTATGAGATCAATAAGTCCGACATCAGAGCAATAAACAATAAGTTGACCTAACCAAATATCCAGAAGCTAGACAGTAGACGTTGCGAAAAGCAAAGGAGCAATTAACACCCATAAATTGCGGTTAAGAAACGTTTCTGTAAAACCCCACATGGTCAATGTCACAATGTCATTATAGACTATAGTTCATTACACACCGTCCGATCACTATATTTAAGCCAGCCTTCATGTCTCAAGGAAAGTACAAAACACACATACGAATAATGGTATTCCGCAGAATAAAAAACCCCACAGATATCGAGAGACACATTTTATTCCAAGAAACCGAAACAAGCTGACCCTCGGGTTAGCAGAGCAGCTGGTATCGCCTGATAAAACAGTCGAATCAGGCCGTCCAGTTCACACTCTTGACCAGACATATGTTGTTTATACATGCTGAAAAGATCTTCCAAAATGAAATTAACGTTGTGTTTTGTGCTAGTGGTTATTTTGGGAACGTTGGCAGTCCACGTCGAGTCAAAACCAATTTTTGACCATCTCAAACGTGGATACGAAAAAACCGTTCAAGGATTGCATACGTTAGGATGTAAGATCAAAACCCATCGTGGTTGCGAGGATGACCCAGAAGAAGAAGATCACGTGCACGACGTCCATTGTGGGCACCATCATAATCACCATGACCATCATGGTTTTCCTGATTTTGATCCTGGTAACGGTTATTTTAATGCTGATAATGATGATTTTAATGTTGTGACGACCATGCGTACAACCAGTACAACAATAGAAGATGTTGCAACAGTTCGAACTGATGGTAAGTGTGATTATTTTAATAAGATCGCCCATGGCTAATATAATAATTGTCTTGTAGATGTTACAGCGGAAGGGGAAATTGATATTAGGTTCGGTGAACAGGCTGCTGTCACAACAGACCCACAAGAAGGAAGAAATGTTATTAATGTTGGGAGTTGCTCCTCCGGTTACAGAAAAGACAGGTCGGGAAACTGTAGGAAAATTGTTTGAGTATATTCCGGATAACGCTTGGCAAACGAACTGTATTTATTTGATTCTATTTTAATATACTGTTTATTCGTTTATTTTTGTATTCTTAAAGCAGAAATAAAATTTATTTTCTAATGCATTTCTCTGGCAGATAAAAATCAGTTGAATCGTGTTATTTACACTGAATGTGTGTTTTGTAGTGATCATTAAAGATAACAAATTGTTGACTAGATGCACGTTTTCTATAACTAACTTAGGTCATTTAATGACGCAGTATGCAGTTTGCGGGGTCACATGCTAAAGATGTGTTTATATACATTTACCTAGTAACCAAAATTATTAAATATTAATATTGACATTAAATCAGTTTATTGTCTCAAATAGGCAACCTAATAGACAGCGTCGTAGTAAACCAGTACTGAACGTCAAAATATCATTTACCTAACCTAAAAATTGACGACCTAACTTATTATTACTTTATCATACGCAGTATGCTAAAGTATTCATGCCGAAAAAAATTGAGATTTTAGCGGATATAGGTATTTTTGGGTCCCCTGATCATTTTTGACCAAGGTACAAACAAATGTCTGTGTGTGTGTGTGTGTATGTATGCGTGTGTATGTGTGTATGTGTGTAGTCGATTTGTGGAGACGATTCCGGAGAAACTACTAAAGGTATCGGGACGAAAGTTCATATTTAGAAGTTTTATGACCAAACTTAGAGCTGAAAAGCTTTTGGTTCAAAAGGGTCCAAAGGAACTGGACGTTTCCTCTAAGCATTTTTCAAGGATTTTGCAAATGGGCTGCCTATTCTGTAATTTCGTCAAAATAGTTAAATAATAAATTAAAGATTACCACACAATATTTTGAAATATAAAATGTGAAATAATTGATTCATACATTGAAGAGTTCGACATAAAACATGATTTATTTTCGACAGCTATATGGTATATGATGTTTACGGGAATCTTTAGCGAGGTTACCGAACAAACATTTAGAAATAGCGGAGATTGATGATTCACAGTGATCGGCGGGACACGTTGATTCACCTCTGTCGAAACTATACAATTCAGAAAACCTTCGCGTATGGAAGAAAGGTCACCCAACCGGTTACGTTGTTGCGTATTTTCTTTATAAATACTTTGAGATGGTCTGCATGCAGTCATCCGACAAAATTTCTAGAATGGCGCGTGTTCTGAGTTTTTTCCTGATCGTAATACTAATTTGCTCTGACGTGATTATGTGCGAAGATAATTTGACACCACCAAAGATACTTCAAAATTCTGAAGGTAAATAATTATATTTCTTAGTAAATGGTTAAGTACTGAATCGTTTTATTTTATTTTTTCAGATAATTCATTTCGTTATCTTTTAAAAGTAAAGCAACGGTGTGCAAACAATGCAAGATTGGACTATAGGGGTCGCTGTAGGGTGGTTTTCAAGATGCGAACTAATCAATAATGAAATAATTAATTAATTAATTTTTTTAAATTTATATTATCTAAGCTCTAAACTATTTATTTATTTATGTTAATTTGTTTGTTTTATTTTGAGCAAAAAATCCAACTGTCATTATAAAACATGAATACATAACGATCAATAAATTTTAAATTGTGAAACGCTACCGAGAGACAGAGAGAGATAAAATCCAACCTGTTTATCTCCAACAAAAAAACAAATACTGTGTCCCCATCTCTTATTATTACTGGTTACGTTATCGAAAACAAGAAGAAGATATCCAGTTATTTCTGACAACTCCGTACGTTGTACAGAACTGACGAGTTGTGCATTTAATTATGTGTTTGAGTAAGTAAATAACCTCAAATTTGTATATAATTAATAATGAAATGTTTTGTTAGTGATCCAGGTTTTATTTGGTGCTGCAGTAAAATATGTTGAAACTGTTGATTGTGTTAATAACTGTCACGTTAATGTGTGGTGTAAATATGGACGATAGAATCATCTTGCCTGATGAATATGAACGGCTTCTGACGGCCAGCAGAAGTACCACAACACCTGCACCAGGTAAGATTGAATACTTGTCAATATAGGCAGATAATAGCGAAAATGTCACGTGAAATCAGGAGAGATTGAATTATTTAATTCTGGTTTTTAGACACATCGCCAAATCATTTTGTTCTTTGAACCTGTATCTGATTTTTTTAGAGATATACCATTAACTGCAAGTAAAATTTTAATTAAAAATAAACAACATAAAAACCGCCGTAAAAAATTATCTGTTTGTCTTTTTTGTTAGATAAATGAACGTTAAATATAAATGTATGTTTTTTTAATTGCTCTGGCGAATATTAAAGGTATTTATTTGAATGTTTCTTTTCAGTGGATTTGGACAATAGATTTTTAGTGAGCTCTGGTTGTCAGCCTGGATTTGGAAAGGTCCGAGGTAAATGCAGAAGGGTTTTTTCTTGATGAAATGGTTCCAAACCCCACAAGAAGAATACTTATTTATGTTATATCATTTTAATTTTATTAAATTTATAAATATTTTTACTATAAATTACTCTTCATTATTTAATACTTACACCAACAAAATTATGTAAAAAAATCAACAATACAGATATAATAAATTTGTTACTGTATTGGACAATAGATGTCACTGTCGAATGATAATTAGAAGACGCAGTAGCACAAAGTTAGCAATTAATATTGGATCATTTTCTTAGTCATAAAGGTTTCAGCTTACGATGCATTCCAATATGTTGATGCTGTCGATCGTTTTGATAACTGTTCTGTTAATATCTGGTGCAAATATGGACGACAAAATTGTCATATCCGGTGAAGACACACAACCAGAAACTGAAAGTATGTTATTCAAGTCACTATCGACCAACTTGGTTTATTTTTTTCTGTTTTCAGTAATTATAAAGGTCCAAAATATTGTGGACATTGGGTGTCAACAGGGATATGTAAAAGTCAATGGCAAATGCATACAAGCATTCTAAGAATCAGCAAGAAATGAAATTTATAAATATGACTGTGTAAACTCTAATGTATAATAGAATAAGCAAAATAGATATTAGGAGATTGATTAATTTCGTTATCTTAAAAAATAACCCGAGTTCAGGTTATGCTGGACAACAGAGGTCGCTGTCGGCTGATTGTGGGAAGGCAAATATGTAAACATCTATACGTAGTACTGCTAAGAACAACAGATAAACTGTCCATATAATCATCATGTTTTTGTTCCGCAAATAAGTAACTAAATATTAAAATATTTGGTAGTGATCAATACTTGGTGGGTGCGCTAAAACATGTTGAGACTGTTGATTGTTTTGATGATTTTCACATTTATAATATGTGGTGTAAATATGGTCGATAGAATCATCATGCCTGATGAATATGACCAGCTTAAGAAAGGAAATAACACAGCACCAGGTAAGATAAATATACCTACTTATTTTTTTTTACAAAGAAAATCAATTAAAACTTATTAACAATAGCTTGTTATTGTGTGTTCATAGTAGGGTTGCTAGATTTTACGTTACTTTCGAAATATATGAGACTACCACTAAAAAAATATTTGCATAACTTGCTGTACAAAAAAAAGACACTATTATAAATTTTGACAACTTTACCTAATAACTAGAACATAATATCTCAATGCACGAGATCTGGCAATCCTAGTTCAAAGTGTCCATATGAAACTTTTACTTAGTATTACATTCACTATCCTTTTTTTTTTAGATCTTGAGAATAGATTTTTAGTTGACGGTGCTTGTCAACAAGGATATCGAATGGTCAATGGCAATTGCAGAAAAACGTTCTCGCGGTCATTCCAATTACCGAAGAATCAACATGGACAATAATTTACGATGATTAAGTTCAACACCATGGTAGACAGCAATAGAGCCATTCGTATTACTTCTAACTATGTACAGAATTCCGACACACATGTCTGATTACTGATCTTTAAAATGATGAAATAATAGAATTATCAAGTTGAGTAAAAGGCTACTGTAGAAAGTGTTCCAAACAAAGACTACGATTACTTCTGAAAATACCAGAGGTATTCAATCGGTGGACCTTAATTTTTATGAACTTTTAAACTAGTGTAACGAAAATACATTATTTTACATAAATTGATTTGTAATTGATTGCAGTAGACATAAAATCTCAATAGGATTTTTTTTAAATATATGTGTCATATCAATTAAAATTTATAATTAAAAATTAGTACCTAACAATTGTGTAATATACGTACAGTGTTTTTTTTTTTAATTTTGTTGAACCAAGTAATATTATTTTAAAGCTAATCATGTTCTTATACTAGACACAAAGTTGTCTGATTAATTTCTCAAAAACACTAATTAAACTAGCGTTTCAGTTTTGTGGCTTATCCACAAATACTCAGTGTTTTTTTTATTGGCATTTCTATAATCTATACATACATAAGTTTAATTGTAAATTATACTATTTTATATCACTGTGAGATACTAATATTAATTATATTACTATACACAATCAAACTAATCTAAAGAAGAACTACACAGTTGATAATATACAAATTAAATTATAGCCAGCCATTAAAATAAATTATTTACACAATACGTTGTCATGTTGCGTAAGTGTTTGTCGCATTCACAGAAATGCTTCGCGTTCTTGTTTTGCCACAGCAAATTCCAAGGGTATTTTCGTCCATTATTTTTGTCCGAAATTATTCATATTTAGCGCGCAATTGGTTTACATTTTCCAGAATAGTCCTTTTTAAATCCACTTTGACAACCAGCAGTAATCAGCTGCTGCTGCAAATGATGACAATCTAAAAGAAAAATCAAACCTATGAAACACTATGAAATGAAATAAACCTATTCGTCATAATGTTGGAGTTTCTCGAACAAAAACAACAACAAAAAGATGGCTGAAACCGAAGAACTTACAGCATTTCACTTGTACAACTCTACTGGAGCGGAACTGAAGTTTCCCGGCGTGATAGCCGCCGACCAGAGGCTTCCTTTTAAACCTGCATTCGGCCGATCCGATTAGCAGGAGCAAAAACAGCACGGGAAACAATCTAGTGGCCCTCGACATGTTTTGTTTGAGTTTGCCTTCGACGGGCAGCAGTCGAGTGCGGTTTCGTTTGGAAAAGCTATCGCGAAAAATGACGGGAACGCTCGCTATACGCCGTTCTGCTTCGCGCCGACTATACGAAGTGACGTCAAGTGAGCCGCTTATCTGAAAATGCTGAAATGCTTCGAATGTTCGCGGCCACTTTACTAAATATTTCGAGCTATTTTCTAATGACTGCGTAGTGTCGAGGGATCCACATTTGCACATTAGAGTTGATAAATAAATGGTTTTTGTTGTTGTGTTAACGTACGAACGACATATTTTTGATTATTCCTGATTTCGTCAACAAATTACAATGCTCAAAAATATTAAGGCAATACTTTCTTCGAAACCTTTAACATGTAAATGATAGTTCTAGGCTAATCAAATTTGGTATACTTCAACAGCATTAATTTAACTAAAGAGAACTAGAAAAACAATGTTACAACTGTTAGTTATTTCTAAGTTACACTTATAAATGTAAATTAATAACGTAAATAAGGATGGAAATGACGAGTGGTAGATTAGGGCGCTTGCAAATACATCGGCCAAGCTGATCCCACACGTGTTCAATAGGATTCAGGATAGGCCTTTACTTTAAATTACCCCAAGTTAGCCAAGAATTAAAATAAATTAATAAAACAATATATAAATTATGTAATCAAAAATCAGCAATACAATTATAACATCTAAAATTTTAAAACTATCGCAGTATATTTGAACTGCTATATGGAACCTATATTTCTATAAGGAAGATCAATTCTAAAATCTAATTATTTTAAACATTATTATAATAGACAAGATTATACATCGTCCAAACTAATCAAAAACCATCTGTGTACACAAAAAAAAAACAAAAATTTCTGATTATTTCTTATGTTATCAGAGCATAGAGGTCACTGTCGGTTGATTATGTGAAGACGCAGTAGCACAATTTAGTAATTAATATTGGATCATTTTCTGTGTGATTAAGGTTTCAGTTTGCGATGCATTCAAATATGTTGACGCAGTTTATCGTTTTGATAACTGTTCTGTTAATATTTGGTGTTAATACGGAGGAAGAAACTGTCATATCCGATGAAGAAACACAACCAGAAACGGAAAGTATGTTTTTGTACTTCACTATCGACCAATCTGATTTATTTTTATTTTTCCAGTGATTATAGAGGGTAGGCATATTGTGGACATTGGATGTCAACCAGGATATGCAAAAGTCAAAGGCAAATGTCGGAGAATTTTCTTAAAATAATGAAGAGGAACTACCTAAAATAACGATGAACTGATACCTTTAAGTAAAAAGTCTTGTAATTATAATAGATGTGAATAAAATTACTTTTTGTGATACGTATATTGTGCAAATTGAATGAAAGTGGTCCTAAAACAGAGCCTTGTGGTACCCCCGAGTTGTTACATGAAACGATGAAACACTGAAACACGTTTAGTCCTTGTCGTTATCACATTTTAAATAATAATTCTCGATAACTCTGATACTTTTCTTGCTCAATTAGATGGTTTGTCTACGGCATAAAAGTATTTTTAACTATGTTTTTTATCACGGGTCATAGAGTTCTCGGTTGAATTTCGCCATCTAGTCCAGACTTAAATAATTTCTGGCACAGATATCCTAAGAAGTGTCAAGATGTGTGCTGGCAAAACTGTTTTTTCGTTGAGTTTCTTGCTCACGTTGCTCACATTCGCGAACGCTCTGTACGACTGGTATCCTTTTAACCAGCAGTACTACAACCCTCAACTATACCAGCAGGGGTATCCAACATACCCTGATTACTCGGGATACCTAAATAACGTCGACTACCAGTATCAGCAACCAGGTTACCAATACCAACCAGAATACCAGTACCAACCGCAATACCAGGAATACTACAATACCTTCCAAACCGCGCAGGCAGGAAATCCACACGGTGGCCAAGACATCTACAACAACCAGTCACCTTTCGATCTATCAGGTTTTGACATATATTGGGACTACTACAAGAATATAACTGACCAGATACGCAAAGATCTGAACAACCATAATTCTCTTGTTAAGAATGCAACTCATGCTGTAAATTATCCATTCTACCAACATCCTAGCACTGATGTCAACCAACAATTCAACAAGTTCGTCCAAACAGTGCAAGTTCTAGAAGATTACTACACTCCAGAGTATGAGGTGTTATGGTCAAACTTTGAACACAAGCCTGAAGATATGAAGACAACGACGCAAGCAGCGATGGATGATGTTGAGGAATTACTTTCATCATCGGAGACGGTTATTGAGAAGGCGGAGGAGACGACAGAAAGGCGTGGTATTTTTTCGTGGTTGAGGCCCACGGAGAAGACAACAACTGCTGAATCGATTGACGAAACAACAACGGCGGACGCGACAACAACAGAAGCGACGACAACAACCACTGAACGTGAGACTACAACTGTGGAGGTGACCACAACCACGGAGGACGAGAACAAGATTGTGGTGAACGAAGATGAGTATACTGAATACGAAGACGATGACGTCGAGAAGTTAGAAGACGAGGAGACTGCGACAACAACAGAAAACTCTGGGTTTTTATCATTTTTCTAGTGTATGAATACATAGTGGTAATAAAGGAATTGTGTAAATATAAATAAAATTTTGTTAAACATTCATTTGCTTTCTTAATTTCTTCTTATTTTTGTTCTAAAAGTAATTAATATTCTAATAACAATTGAAACAGATAACAGTTAACAGTTGACGCTTGACTATTAGGTGTTGACTGTTAGTTGACTGTAGAGGACATGGATTTTGTGAATCTCATTACAATTAATTAAATTAGAATTTAAACAAACAATATGTTTATTCAATAAATAAATCTAACGCTTTTCAGTCTTAGATAATCTGTTTCTCTTTCAATGTGCAGGTTGCCGACGTTTCGCTGGCTGATCTCCAGCTTCTTCAGGGTTTCATACGAAAACGTCGGCAAACATTTATCAGATTATTATAAGTCGGTTAAAAATGCTTCCAGAATATTTTAAATGCGATTTATGATGGGATGGAGGCATGTTAAAACAAAAACAACACAACCAGAACGCAAAATATCAAATTTTATATATTAAAAATAAAGTATACATTAATACAAAATGGTACTACTCAATTGACCCACTCGTCGATATCGCTGGGCGTGCCATCTTCCTCTTGTTGTGTTGTAGTCTCCACGGCGTTTATATTAATTGTGGAGGCTTCACTAGGATCAACACCATTGATATCAATTTTTCCATTGTTAATATTCAACTTGGTAGCATCGTTTCCATTTAAGTAAATAGTACCATTCTCCGACTCAAACCTAACCACTGGCTTACCATCTCTCCCTATGTACCTCGTGAGCACTGTGTGCGTCGGTTTGTACTCAACAGTACTCGTAGTTATCCTAGCAGGACTAACATTAGAGGTTTGATGCTTCTCACTACTCTGCTTGATGATATAACCAGGATATTCTTGAATTGTTTCATTAGTAGTTCCATTGTTGTTGCTTATGGTAATTGGAAATGATGGAAGCGATTGGTTTGATGGTACTCCACCTGGATTTGATGGTACTTGAGGTAGATTTGATGGTACTTCCGCTGGTTTACGACTTCCGGGTACAACCCAGTAACCATTAGGAAACTCAGGAGTAGGATTTTTGAAGTAAGACTTAGGTAGCTGGTTTATAGGCTTTACTTGTTGTGGTCGGGTCGAATGTTGTTGGGAATAACCAGGATATTGTTGGTAGGGTTTTGATGGGTTTGCTTGAGGATATGAGGGGTATTGTGGGTAATTTGGTTGTGGTATTCCGTAGTTGTATGGGTAAGGATAGTACCCACCGTAATTCCTCTGGTATGGTTGTTGGTAAGGCTGTTGGTACGGTTGGTAGCCTTGTTGTTTATCCTTGTATCCTTCGGGTACATCAATTATCTCCGTTGGGATGTTTTGGTATGGAATTTGGCCATAACCAGGTTGGCCATAACCAGATTGTCCATAACCTGGATAACCTGAATAACCAGGATATTGGGCGAATGCTTGGCCGATTAGAATGACCACACACCACATCTTGACGTTTGGTGTTAAAATGATGCGTACCAAAGTCGGATTTCATTCATTGGAGTTATCATAGGTCGGGACCTTTTTTATCGATTTATTGCTGTAACACATTTTTTGGGAAGTGGAACAAAGGCTAGAATTTTTATGTGATCTAATTGTGCCATATCCACATTGCGATTAGACTATAATTAGTTCGTTAAACCTCATGTTTATCGTTATAAGATGATGTAATAGTAATACTAAAAAATCTTATATGGCCAGGCACATGACTTTATCACACTATATATATATATATATATATATTTATATAAAATTAATAGTTTAACTGCATGAGATTTGATCGAGATCGGTTCTGTCAGCATTAGTATAAAATTAGTTAGCCAGGATTTGACAGATATATCGAGTCTATTGACAGTAGGTATTGTCATCAACGTTTGAAATCCTGGCTAACTAGTTTTATATTAATGCAGACACGACTGATTTCAATCAAATACAATACGGAAAGTTTCCTTTAGTGTAGTGCGTCCTTTTGAATCTATGACAGGGTTTTCTTATTGCCATAGATAAGTTTTTATTTATGGAATTATAGCCAGATACTTGCACTACAGCTATTTGCATTAACCTTATTGTTCTATGACTTGGGTGCAGATATTGCGCGTCGTACAACCTACGTGCTGCAGGATTAATTTTATTACCTCATTATCTGTTTAATAAGCAAATGTTTGATAAATGCTGGTACCGTTTAGTAGAATTCTATTTAAAAACCTGCAGAGTTCCAGTGAAGTCAAATAAGCCGTTTAGTTAAGATGGAATTTCGCAAAGTTTTTCTTGTGTTTCTGATCATAACAACTGTGGTATGCACCACTCAGGCGTACCCCTTGAGTTTCAAAGAGTGGTTTCAACAGATCTTCGGGATAGAAATTAATAATGACGGTCGACTGACAAACAATACGCTTAGGTATGTACAAAAAATCTGATGTGGCCAGGCACATGACTTTATCATACTATATACAAAATTAACAGTTTAGCTGCTTGAGAATCTATTTGATCAAGATCGGTCGTGTCTGCATTAAAATAAAACTAGTTATAATAGTTTTATATCAATGCAGACACTCATGCAGCTAAAGTATTAATTTTACCAAAAAATGTCCTTGTTTCGGTTAGTTTTCTGTCTTATTCTGCGTGTTAACTAATTTGTTTTTTTTTATTTCAGCAGCAATAACGATGGAGTATCTCATAGAGATATTATCAAACCAATACGATGTGCAAGTGGATATGCAAAATTTAGGGGTCAATGTAAACAGATATCACATCCTTAAGTAAAACAGTGTTCATGGGCGAAATTTTAATCGATTCTCGAGGAACAAATCTGCTGTTTATTTTTTAATAATTGTAACTTAATAACTAGTCAATAGTTGTAGTTATAATAATGCTATTTAACATGTGTTATAATATGTTTAACTTTAACTTAATTTTATTTAATATTAATGAATTGTAAATATCAATTTTTTCATTATGTATTTTAAAAGTGAGATTATAAATGGCTCTAGTTTAGTTTCGTAATTAGTAAAGCAAGTTTGTGATTATTTCAAAGGGTAATAATAACGTATTTTATTATTTTATTTTGTTATTATATCGAATGAATATAATCGAACTAATTATTATCAAATATTAAATCCATTCATCATTAATTCAAATCATATTATTTTGTCTTGTCGAAACTAAAACGTACCTAACCCGAAAACAATTTCTTGCAAGTATAAAAAGGTATTTTTCTGCGGAGCATTGAAGGCATGTGTTTTCCTCATCGTAGAAGTTATTTCACGGCCAGAGAATAACAAGTTTTTTGTCCAGTCCGTTCGGCGCGGCGGTCGAAAGTTTGAAACTTGTTTGGCAATTCACATGTGCCATGTCTCGAATTTATATTTGATTTATTCTCAAAATATTAATCTCACATTCCAATTTGCAAAGACTAATCGAATAATATTTACAAGTACATAGTCCTATATTTTTCATAGGGAACATCTGGGCAACCCTATGATTAGTATAATAAAGGATTTGTCACTATTATTGTTATTTGGTAGTTATTTGTATTTTTGATGACTACAAAGAGGTAGGGTAGTAAAAGTATAATTTTATCATCTGATTATCTTTTTGAAAGGTATATGTTTGAGAAAAGTTGCTAGGATGAAAATCAGCAAAGTTCTTCTTGTGGCTTTTATCACATCTGCTCTTTTACCACTCAGGCATATGCATTTAATATCAAAAGGTGGGTACCACAATTCTTTGAGAATACAAATGCACTTATTATATTTTTATGAGACAGCATATAGGCCTTTTTTGATTTTGTAGAAACTCAATTCTTGGACATATTATTCACTCGCCTTGCCAACCCCGGTATAAAGAATTTAATGGAAAATGTATAGAGGAAGATGGTTAATCACAAAATGGTAATTTTCAGTAAAGAAAAAAAATATTTGTATAAAACATTATTACCATTATATGTCTCCACTGACTGGACAATATATTTAATAAATTACAGCATTAAAACATAGATTATATCTCGTTATCTGGTCCCTTGTCATAATCAGTATGTTGTTGCCTTATCTATACTTCTGATACGTTACATGTTTCATTCTCGGTTCATAAAAGTTGTTAGTGACAGGTACATAACACACCTTTGTAGGCTTAGGAATTACTCGAGCAAATTTTGTATCCGGCATGCCAAGTTTAGCATTTGCCGAAAGCTAGCATCTCTGCGAGTTATGTCTCATAGGTCCAGCGTTGATGTGCGTCTTTTATCTAGTTAAAAATGAACCTGAAATGGATATGCGTTCTTCTCGTGACAATTTGGTTAAATGTGATGTTAGTGAGCTGTGAATGGATGACTTTTAGTCAGTACTATGATAAATATATAGATGTGCAGACTGCGAATATTGTGAAGAGCTCCTGTCAGCCTGGCTTGGTGAAAGATCCTTTGGGGAAATGTCGACGAGTGTATTGAAGGATTTAGAATTGGAGGTTAAGTTATAAGGTAATTATTCGGTATTGAATAAAGGAGTTAATTCAGATACCGTTTTTTGGACATGTTTACACTTTTTTATAAATTGAATTACAACTGGAATGAATAAATTAGAGTTTCTGTTGAACAGAGATTTTGAATAAATGCAAAAGGCATTTCTTGTAGGTAAGTTGGGTTAAATTGTCTTATATTTGTTCCAAGAATCTGTGGTTGAGACAGGTCCATCGAATTACGGGACAGCCTGTATATTACGAATTAATATTATCAACAAAAAGCAAGAATATGTTTAAAGATTGCAGCCAACTTTAATAAGATATTCTAAATAATCAATAATAAAACAGTTTTCCAAAGTTTTATTATTTAGAAATGTTAAACATTTATGTTTTACCATTTTTAATGAAACACAGTATAAACAAGTATTTTCTACTATTTTTTTTTCAACTATTTTCTCTATATTTTAATGTTCCTTACTTCTGAATTTTTAGTGTCGTTTTTTCACTTTGTTTGGGTGTTTCAGGCCAGAATAATGATTGAACAAACAATGTAAAATATGTTATTTTCTTGTGTAAAGACAGCAATAGCCATATGTATTACTTCTAACCATGTACACAATTCCGCAACACATGTCTGATTTAAGGAGGTGCTATATATACATATCCTGAATTCCGACACCCCTAAATTTGTAAATAATAGTGGTTAAAAGAGTAGTACACCATATTATTATGAAAATATAATGCATTTGTTTTCTTCCTCATTTGTTTATTTATGTATTTTTAATTGTTTTGAATTTTTTACTTAAATTTGTTTATTTTTATTGTTGTTATGGGTATTTTCTTCGCTTTCGCATTGTTTGATATTTATTCTTCTTTAGTTTGATAATATTTCAAGCGGTTGTAGCTTTTACGAATTTGAAGAACAATTTATTGGGTCAATATGAAAAGTTTTACTCAGAATGAATTTACCATTTACAATTTTTGCGGAGAAAAAGTGGCACATCGTATTATAAATATAATATACATATACCGGGTGACTCACGTCATAGGTATCATTGAGTGAAATTGTCGTTAAAAGCAGAAAAATCTTACTATTTATTTTTATTCTTACATAATTTGTTGTTTATTTCGTAATCACTGTAACCTCAACGGCAATTTTAAAAATACCATGTCTAAATTCGTACTCAAGAGATAACACAGTAAATAACAATCTAAAACCTATAAATACACCTTAAAAAATGACTTATTTGTCAAAAACGAATTAAATTAAGCTAGAGGGCGGCAGCAATATCTTCCGCCAATTTTAAAGATAATGTCATTTCCGGAAAAACCGAAAGTCAAGTCTCAAGAATATTGAATCAAGAAATGACTATTTTCGTGTATTGATTGACATTTCTCCACATTTCACGTATAAAAATTAAAAATAGATGCTGTAACTATATTAATTAATAATTTAGTAAACTTTGAAGTTCATGGAAATTATTCAATTATCGACCTTTATGTTAATGACTTTAGAATTATTTCTCCAATTCCAACCATAAACAAAATGCGTCTAAAGTTTGGGTTTTATTTTGAAAGTAATTACTCGCTCTAGATATGTATCTGCGCAATAATCATAAGTAAATATTATACCTACATAGTTAATGATATCTAGGCATATAACAAATCCAGTATAAAGTGCCTGAAAGAAAAAATACGATCAAAAGGCGCCGAGATGTTGACACATTTTATAGCCGGTACGCTGGCACATAATTCCCGGCATGTTTTCCATCGGTATGCGCGATAATATTGTCTGGAGAACAACGTAATTAGTTCCATGAAAAACGGAAGTTAGAGACACTTATATTGGTTGCAGGTACTCTACAATTGCGATAAGAAGTCATACACGCGTATTTGTATGATGACTATGATGAGTTATCGTTGAAGTGAAATATTTGAACCCATTAATATACCTTGTTTGAGGAAAATTGATTAAAAGAAATTCCTGAAAATATTGCTATGTCAATGTCGGTGTGCTCACATTTGAGGTGTTACCCATGATTGAATATAATAAGGAATTCCTACGCTATCAATATGTATTTGAAAATACTGACAATCTGTAGATGCGGATGATGTCATTAATGAAATATTTGTTTTCTTACACTGCGTTAGGGTTTCCGTTTTTTTATCGTTATCGTGCCGGATGTTTAAATCCAAACTTAATCTGAACCTATTTTAAACGACCGCAGAAAGCTATTTTTTATTTTTTTCTCGATTAGAACGGAGTAAATTCTTAAACAATAATTACCATAATTACCATTAAGGTAAACGTCTCAAATTCAGACAGTATAACCTAAAAGTTTTACTGATCTTGATAATTGAGTGTTATGCTAAAAGTTGGTTATTATTTCCTTATAAGCTGCAATTCGACTTCTTTTTACATCGCTACAGGATGACTGTAATTCAAAAAAAGTCTAATAATACCTATTTAGGCTGACTAAAAATGTTCTTCTGTAACATTATTGTCAAATGCTTGGAGAGAATAGTTGTTAATAAAAAAGGAGAAAGCACTAAAGAAAATCATTCTAGAAAAATAAGAAAGGAAGGACTTATTTTATACTGCGTTTCATTAAAAATGGTAAAACATAAATTTATCACAGCCAATTAAATACCGACTTTGTTTAAACAAAAAATTAAATTAACTTGTTAATTTAACTTGGATTATTTCTGTTACAGATCTTTGTGATAACAGTGGAGCATCCAGTTTGACAACTTGGAAGGAATACATTAATTTATTCTTAATTTTTTATTTATTGTTTATTCTTAAGGGAGTAATTTTAGCGCAGTTTTAATTGTATGTTATGTTCATATTGTTTTTTCTCTATGACTTTACGTAGACGATACGTTTTTGTATAAATTCTTTGAATAAAATGAGTTTACTAACTGCTTATGGTATATTACTTTACAAACAACCAAAAGGAGCATATTATAAATTATTTGCAGGCAAAAGTTCAGGCTGATGCGATAATAATGTTATCATATTTCATCACAACCGGTGAATCACCTGTTAAGAATTTGCTTTACATTATGAATGAGTGTAAAATTGGAAACAAAACAACGTGAATTCGAGCAATTTGAGATAAGATATCGTCCATATTCCTTTCAGTACTGTGCGGCACTGATATAAACGCTTGTTTGGTTGCCTATACATATAACAAACAACTATTTTATGTATAATTTAATTATTGCATTTTAAAATATCAAAACACCAAATCACAATGCAAAATTTGATATGTATTGGATAAATCTATATTTCTATATGATGCTAATGTCAAGGTTAATTCATTCAATATTAACGACGTTGTCTGCTGTTTTATTCAATTTCCGATAATATTATACTTATTATATAATTAAAATTATTTGAATATTATTTATCTCTAATAATATCAAAAGTAATACCTAGCAAAAACACTGTATATCCAACTGTTTTAATAGAAAGTTTACCGTTGTAACGTAATTTGTCTATACGAATATGCAAATTGCGATTCCTACACAAGTGGAATATCTTAAATAACAACATCCAATCATTATTTAACAACAGCTTTCAATAAACTATCGACGCGGATCCTCGTTTTGTCGCATAAAACCATCGCTAAAAATAATTTTTATTTAGATTACAAAATCTGGTGAAGTCGACAGAGGAAAGCGATTTCACACGTGCGGAACACGTTTTCCGCTCAAGTGCTAGAAGTTCCGATAACGTTCTGATAGAGTTTTTGCGGTTTTTCGTATTTCTCAGAGTAAGTACATAAAATTATATTCTTTATTATAATACAAGATATCCTATTCTTCCACATACACAAATAGAATTTTGTTTAATTCAAATAAATATCCATGATGTGACTCAAATAAATCTGGTGGTACAATAAAGGCAAAGGAGTATTTCTAACTAGATTGTTGTTTGTGTTAAAATGCTCAACATTAACTGAACGGTAGGCTTTCACCAGTCTAGTATTTATACTCAAGATAACGCCGAACTGCGAGGAGAGTGTTTATAACGCCATCTAACAATACAGTTGGGTGCGGTATTCACACTAAAAATAAATTTATTTGGATCAAAATATGATGTCTGTGGCTTAAAAAAAAAACGTTTTTTGAGATCAAAACAAAAATATTACTTTAGGGGAATGTGATCTGTTGTTTGTATCCAAATATATTTATGTACTGTTGATTCAATTAAAAAAATACTAATAAAAGTAGGTACAGTAGACATTCCACGGAATTAACTGCTTTCAAAACAAAAGGTACCTGTGTGTGACAATTTTAGTTTCCAATGATTTCTATAAAGTTTAAACGTGAGGTGATTAACAAATTTGTGATTAGTACTCGCTGATAATTTGCGTTTAATGCCTCAGGTGACTCATGTGTTTGAGCAAATGGTTAGTTGGTACCAATTACATTGAGTTAATATATACTTTATTTGCAATGAATATTCATATAGTCTTTATTCGTATACTATACAGCGGTATATGGTCCTTTATGTCGGTTAAAAGTTAGTCCAGTTGAGAAGTTAGTGTCAGCATGAAAGTATAACTTGTTTAGTGTTGGATATATCGTCAAATTAAGTTTAATGTAAGTTAAATTTCTTTTTTACCTTATTTGTATCTTGAGCTTATTATTTCGAGTAGTATTGAATGAATAAGTACTGGGTTTTTCGCGTTATCTAAAATTGACAATAACAACAACATCGACTGCTGACAAAGCCACCCTGTCTAGATCCGCATTGGTATGACAAATTTCATACTACATGACGTCACACTAGGTATATTTAATTCATGTATGACGCTATCCGATAACAAGTAACAATTGTACTATAGTAGTAAGCGATATATAAACCAAACCGAATCAAATTCTACCCAGTATGAAGTTAACCTACACCAAATTCAAAGTTGCACAAAAAGCTGAAGGCCAAACTAGCAACAGATTTCGTGTTATCAGTTTTATCATTTGTTTGAATTCATATTTTATAAGTTTTACAACGAGCGACTGTAAATTTAGGACAAGATCTACTTTACATACTTGCAGTTGCTACGTACTATTTTCTGGTACATTAAATTGCCATCAAAATTATTACATTGTAGTTATTTATCTTTTTCCTTTTTTTCAGGAGGATGTTCTACTCAAAGATCTACTTCTTGTGCATAGTGGTATGCGCGTTGCTAGCGCCATCTATATGCAAATATCAGAATACGACCGAGTTTGTTGCGTATCCAGATGGAAGAATTCCTCAAGTCGAAGCAGCCCTTGGTGGCAATAACATTAGATGCCTGCCGAATCATAAGAGAATAAATGGAATATGCAGAAAAATATTTCCTTCGAATTTTGGAAGACGGAGAAGAAATTAACGATACATAATACGTCTGTATATATATTATTCAGTGATATGGAAAGAAGGAAGAATTATACAAGTCGTGTGTGGAACATTTTGGTGCTAATTTGAACGAATGAAATCTATTTTGATAAGTTATAACTGTATGGAAATGTGGGGAGAAAATTTTAACGCAATAAAGTGTATGTTTGAACGATATTATTTACTTATTCTCACTAACAATATTACCAAAAAATATGGCATTACAGCACCTAAGCTCTAGCTACATTGTTTATGATTGGTGTATGTTTCAAAGGATGATTTTAATATTGTATATGTATATTTGTTATTAAATATTTGCAAGGTTCAGAGTAAATGATAATAATTATTATATTATAATACATTATTTTTATTATACATCTTAGATTATGTTATTAGTTTCCTTCAGCCAGGGGTAAAAATGATAGTTATAAATGATATTTCTAGGGAAGTATTTGTAAAATAAGACAAATCAATAATAAAAATAACACAAAATATCCATTATAGATGATAACCATCTTCAAATCAACCATAATTCTGTTAATTGTGTTGATTTTCTCGAGAATTTTTTAATTTTTTCCTATTAGTTAAAATCAAAGTTGATGAATTCTGATTGATTACTTATGACTCAAGATAAGATTACCAAGGTCCATAATAAAATGATCACGCTGTATATAAAAATTCTATTTAGACCGTAGCTTGTTTAAAACCAAAACACTTTTGTTTGATTTTTTCTTAAACTCTTTACATTTGGAGAATTATTTAGGTGTTCCAGCAATTTGGAATAGTTTCTTAATTCTTTAAAACTTGTTTTATTTCTAAATGTGGCCAGGGAACATGGTGATTATAATTAAGCGAATTTGCTTACCGATTTTGATTTTTAACAATGAACCCATTGTTTTTTATTGTATCGTTTTTTTAAATGAACAAGTTAGATAACATTACATTTTTGTTTGTATTTTCAATTTTCAACCATTCTAACGCCATAATTGAGTGAATTTCAATTAATAATATCGGCTTTCTTATAATTGTTACATTGCTATTAGAATCTGGCTCATATTAATCGAATTAAGCTAAACAAACAAAAAGAAAATCCACCACCATCACATGTTTTGTTTTGTTATCTTCGTCTTGCCCTTCAGGCTCCTCAAGGATGATCGTAAGATCCATAAATAAACAAAATAGTATTATCAGTCATGACGCCGCCATCTGCAGTCTAAAAAAATAATCTCCACTCTACAGGCATCTGTACATAAGCGTAGCTTCCCGGAAATTGATAAACATGGAATTGGATATTACCCAATTTAACAAATATAAGTAAACCGCGGCATTACGTGGCCGAATTCTGCCGTGTTACCGTCAAAATGAAACTATTCTATTTAGTTGTGATAGTTTTCTTATTCGGAGTGACCTTTGGTTCTGTCAACAGTGAAGATTCCACAGTTAGTACTGCTTTTATACTACGAAGGTTTAGTCCCTGTTTTCCCGGATTTGTTCATATAAACAAGAAGTGCCGGAGGATTTTTCGTCGACCATCTTTTAACAGATATCGGAACAGAAGACAATATTAACACTACAAAAGTAATACAGCCTATTTAAAGTAAGTAGTCTTGAACAGTATAGAATTATTTATGTTTATTAACTTGGTATCACTCCTTTAGTATTATAGCGTCATGATTAAAGTCCACAATAATTCTAGAATTTCAGCATAATTGCGATGAATTTCATGAGAATTATTTTGGTTATAGTTTTCTGCTTGCTTATTGACAACTGCGTCCCGGAAACCACAGTTGAAGAACCTTGCTACATCCGGATGTCAAGTTGTCCCGCTGGTTATATATGGGTCGCAAACAAGTGCAGGAAATATTTCAAAATTAACCCTTAGGGAAATGAACACAAAATTCTTCTTCGGTTTGATACTGTTGGCACTCCTGGCATGTTTCGTCGAGCCTTCAAAACTTCAAAACGGCAAAACTTCAAAAGAAGTCGTTATTATTAAAGCAAATGTCATCTGGGGTCGCTGCTCAAGAGGTTACGTCAAAGTCAATGGCCGTTGTCGAAAAGTCATAAGAAATGCATAACCTGGTAAGTAAAAACAAAAAATTCCCCAACCTTATCAGCTCGCTTGTTCTTCAACCGCATAATAAAACAAACCAAAATACTGCAGATGCTGATAAGGTTGTTTTTCAGACCGGTTATCCGTTCGATTAACATTCAGTTTAGTTTTTAGAAACATGAAGATCGCATGTATCCTACTAGCGTTATCGTTGACGTGCCTGTGTTCACCACACGGGCATCACCACGGAGAAGACAGATGGAGGCCACCCCCACCACCACCAAGGCCGCAACCGCCATGTTGTTTTCATCCATTCCGATGTCCTCCACACCTCCAAGGTCATTGTAGACCAGTAAGACCGCAAATACATCATCATGGAACGTTTAACAGACCCACTGAAGAATCAACGATCATTGCGGAGCCAACGATTAGTGAAGAACCAACGATCAGCGAAGAACCAACGATCAGTGAAGAACCAACGATCAGTGAAGAACCAACGATCAGTGAAGAGCCAACGATCAGTGAAGAACCAACGGTTATTGAAGAGACAACAACCACCAAATCAGGATTCAACACACCACCGTCCAAGCCGACATACGCTATAATTAAAGTGCCATGCCAGGAAGGTTTTATAGAGACAGCAAGTGGAAAGTGTAAGATCAAGTTCTAGTTGTTTATAATATTGTTTGCGTATCTGTTGTAATGTTTATTCTATAACGTAAGCTGTACACATAAATACTACTGTAATAAATATAACCACAAATACTCCTAGAGATAAAATCGTTTGACCTCTTTTTAGTAACCTCTTGTTATCGGTTGTAAGGCAGTTCGAGCAGTGCTGAGAGGATGTCTTGTAAAAAAATAGTTATTCTTGTTTTGGTGTGTCTTCTCGTTGATTTTGCGAGGGGTGATGACGAGGAAGAACATGCGGAAGTAGAGGAACATGCGGAGGAAAATGCGGAGGAAAATGCGGAAGAAAGTGCAGGGGAGTTTGAAGTTCCGGTTTGTGACAATCCAGAGGGGTGTCGTCCAACACCTATGGGACCAGATGGAGGGAGACAGATAATTAATGTTCCATGTATGGGTGATTTTATTGCGTTGGGTGGCTCGTGCAAACAAAAATGGTACGTTGAATCGATTAAAATACTTTTATGTGTTCAAGATGACGCTGACTGTCGGTCAAATTGAAAATTGTAGTAGAAAAAGGGTGCGATTGTGTGAAATATTTGAGACGATTGGTTTATTGTCATAACAATTCCGTTACTGTTTATGGATGTTGGTTTTATTCTCCTGTTGTTATTATTTAAAGTTGTAATCTCGCGGAGAAGTTTATCGAATAACCTTAGATTCCGTTTCGTCAATATGCTTTTAATTAATGTATTTTAGTTTAGGAGACACATTTCTATATGGACGCACAGTATTGTTGATACAACAGATCATAATTTTTCCAATAAGTCTGCTATACGTGCACAGACAGTTGCAATAGTACCATGTAAAAAGATACGTTTGTTTATTACTGATTTTAAAAATTTTAAGTTTATTATAGTAGTTAATATTAATTTAAATTAATGACAACTTAGTGGTAAATGCAACTGAAATAGTGTACAGGGCGCTCCCTTTAAAAAACTCAAAAAGAAGCGATTTTACAAATATCAAACTAAAAACAAAAAGGCTTAGAGTAAACATCCAGTGCCTTTGGACGAAAAGCTTTTCAGCTCTAACTCTGGTCGTGAAACTTCTAAATATGAAGTTTCGTCCCGATACCTTTAGTAGTTTGTCCGCAATCGTCGTCACAAAAAACGGGTACACACACACAGACAATTTTTTTTGGTGAAAACTGTGCAGTGGACCCAAATCATATATTTCTGCTAATATATTTTTTTTTTTGCACGATTACATCAACAATTATTTTTATCTTCAGTGCCCCTTGAGACGATTTCCTGTATGGCGATATATAAAAGGCACTTGCATTAAAATAACTCTAAACTGTAAATCTACAAATTGTAAAACTGCTTCATATCCTCTACTTGATGCTTGCGATGAAAAGTGAGTATAACATTTTAAAATTGGAGTTTCTATATCACAAATGAATTTTTCCAATGCAGTCTTTACGCGGGGCTAGAATATTGGCATTTTGTCTTCTTAACAATTGGTACGTAGACTGGTGAGTCCAAAATTAACACTAGCATTGTCTCGTCAGGAAGAAGCAACATCTTCAACGAACGTCCGATGTTTTCAATTGTGTTTTTTATTTGATTGGGCAGCCCGTTTCATTAGCATGAATTTTTGATATTTTTTTATGCCCTCAACTTGGATCCTTTATACCTATAATTTTACTCCACCATCTATATACATATTTATTTAGTTTTACTATAATAAATTTAAATATATACCTATATCGTTCCAACTACACAAGAGAACTTGATTTTTTTAAATTTCATTTAAACATAAATAAACATAATGGACAATATTATCCAAAAGATGCAGCATCAAGAAATAACCTACATGTAAAATTCTACATTACAGAGATGAAGGTTTTAGAAAATAAAGCTGGTATACTACAATAAGTCCCTCTGTAACAATTGTTAGTTGCAAACAATATCACGGGACAGGAAGAAGTTTAATAAGAAATAATGATAAGAATAACAACAAAGCTTGCGCATTTAACTAGGGCCAAGATTTTCTTATAAATTGATGGCAATTATTTTCCATGAGTGTATTCAGATATCACTGCTTCCAATTTGCAAGTTTGATAGGAAGTGAAAGAAGAACGTTTAAAGGTTAAAGTTTGTACAGGGTTATTATAAATGTTTGTAGCCGAAGTAGGCGCTAGTGTTAGTGTATGCGCTAGTGTTAGAATGGTTATATCACTCAAGTAATTGAGATAAAGTCAATAACTCAAGGAGAAACTGACCACAAACCATGTTGGTAACATATGCTACGATCAACTATATCTCTTAATATGTGGACGATAGGACTATAGACTAAAAGACACGATATCATATCTAATAAGCAAATTTTGTTTACCTTCAAAATATGTTATTGTTGTTTGACCATTGCTTGATAACCTTTGAGATCTTAAATTGCTTCAACATCGACTTTTTTGATCAGTACATCGTATACTATCCGCAATGAATTTTACCGCAATATTTACGTTCCTCTTGTTGATACTGATGATTTCGGCAACAACAACCACCAAGAAACCAAGAAGGCTGGGGCGAATTATCAATGTGTCATGCCAACCGGGCTATATGTTGTTTAAAGGTCAATGTCGTCAGCTAGCTTAGGTGAGAAAAAATAGCTGTTTTATATTTTATTCTATGCAATATTGCTAAATTGTTGCATACCAACAAGGAATTGTTGGTATGCAACAATTTAAATTATTAATAAGATTAAGATTATCTATATAAGTATATTAATTGCAACCGTTATTAATATCAAAACTTTGTGTTTACGATTATCCAGTACATTCATAAGATACCATCAGTTTGTCTAGTCAATTGAAGTGACAGCAATCACCATGGCTCGCGCTACAATTAAATTGCTATTGCTTGCTCTGTTGATAATTGCTGGTGCTTTTATCGTCGATGCTGTCCGCAAACGTAGAATAAGATACGATACTAGTGAACCACATGTTATTAGAGTTACTTGCCAGGATGGATATGTTCTGGTGAACGGAGTCTGTAAACTAAAATGGTAAATAATTGTTATTTAGATTTGTGTACGCGAACAAATATTATACAGTGTCATCCAGAGTCAAAATATTATGAAATACTAAAATGAAATTATTGTCGACGGTAAAATGTTACCGTCGATGTTGTTTTGACAATTAGATTGGTACGAATCAAAATGACCTGTGCTATAATTAAGTTGACTTGTATATAGTAGATAGAGAATTGGCCCCAAGACACCACCCTGGGGTACCCCAGATCTTGGAGTCTAATTTTTTCAGACATACTGTGTAAGAGTTGACCTTTTTGATTACTTTTAAATTTTTATGCACAATCCCTTTTAACTTCAGCTTATTAAGAAAAAATAACTTTTGAGTCAAGATTCAGGACGCTTACATGTTTCCAAATATATCGTACTAACTTCACAAAAAAAGTTTAAATATATGTTCTTTTTTAATGTCATTTAAACATCAGCGAAGATAACAGAGTTTTCATATATAGAACTTCTATATTATCGAGATAAAGGTTTTTGAAAATAAAACTGGCATACTATAATAGGTACTCCTCGTATAGTTTAGACACGGGTGCTGAAAAACTGTATTTTTAAAAAGTGGAAATACGTCAAATGTTTGTGGATTTTCTGAACTAATTTATGAGCAACGTGTCCCAAAATAACTGGTGACATTCAGAAGTTAACCAGGGTTACTAAGATAACCTTATTCAAGATGTGTCTATATATTGAGGTGCTTTCATTACAGTTGCTATACTTGATCCTCGATACTTGCAATGATGAAGATCGTATTGCTTATTGCGTTTATGATCGTAGTGCGCACAAGCATTGCTGAAAGTGGAAGTTACTATGATTCAGAAACTAGTACCTACGATTACACTGAATATACTACTACTGAAAACTATGAATATGGTACGGATAGTAATGGATATTCACTAGTTGGCGCGATAGTTACCGCCCCATGCGTGCGAGGCTATGCTGTAGTCCGGGGTAGATGTAGAAAAACAAAAAGATATGATTAGCATCACAAGGTACGTGTGCATTTGTTCTATATTTTGTCTTCATTAAGTGTTGTTTCTTTCATTGCTTCCACCTGGAGAGTTGATTATATTAAATCACCCCATTGGTAAGAGTTTTTTCTATAAAATTATTTAATAAGAAATAATAATAATAAAAATGACATGTTTAAAACTGCAAACAAAACCTTGTGCAATTGGCTAGGACCAAGATTTTCTTATAAATTAATGGCAAATATTTTCTGTGACTGTATTCAGATATCACTGCTTCCAATTTGCAAGTTTGATAGGAAATTAAGGAAGAATGTTTAAAGGTTACAGTTTTTACACAGTTATTATAAATGCTTGGCGCTGAAAGTAGGCGCTGAAATCGTATGTAACAAATGTCTTCTATGTGCAAGTATTAAACTGGATATATCACTCAAGAAATTGAGATAAAGTTAATAGTTAAAGGAGAAACTGACAATAAACCGAGTTGGTAACATATCATATGATCAACTATATCTCTTAATATGTGGACGATATAGACTGAAATATATGATAAAGGTTTCATATCTAATAAACAAATTATGTATACCAACAAAATATATTCTTTTTGCTTGACCATTGCTTGATAACCTTTGCAATCGTAAAATGATCCAACAACTCCTTTTTTGATCAGTACATCGTCCACTTTTGGCAATGAATTTTACCGAAATATTTACGTTCTTCTTGTTGATACTGATGGTTTCGGCAACAACAAAGAAACCAAGGTTTGAGGGGCGAATCATAAATATCTCCTGTCAGCCAGGTTATAAGTCGTTTAGGGGACAATGTCGTCGTGTTACGTTGGTAAGCAACAACAACAATTTTAAATTTTATTCCCTGCAATAGTTCCTTGTCGGTACGCCACAATTTAAATAACTTTTCTAAAAATTGCAAACAATGGTACATGTTATCACGTTCCAATAAAACACCATTCTTATCTATATTAGTTATCTATATTATTTGCAAGCGCTATTAATATCAAAACCCTGGTAATTATTTACGACTATCCAGTACATTCGTAAGATACATCAGTGTTGTCTGGACAATTGAATTGGTAACAATCGCCATGGCCCGTGCTACAATTAGATTGCTGTTGCTTGCTCTGTTGATTATTGTTGGTGCTTTTCTCGTTGAAACTATAAACGGCGATACAGGAAGCGATATTTTGCCAACAAATGTTGTTACAGTACCTTGCCAGGATGGATATGTTTTGGTGAACGGGGTTTGTAAAGAAAAATGGTAAATAATTGTGAAGTGTATGCGCCAACAAATACTGTACTGTAATGTCTAAAATTTATTTTTTTGTAAGAGAAAAATTGTAGATAATTATATTTGTCTTATTTTCTTACAGGTAAATAGCAATTGGTAGGATAACCAATCATGGAAACGAGTATCACTTAAGTCCAGTTGAAGTTAATTAGAATAGAATGTAAGATGTAATAAAAATCGTGCTCTAGAATCAAGCTAAAAATATATACCTACAATTATTAAGTAATCTAGCATTTTATTGGCGCCTTGAGAAAATTATATTAATAATTATTGGTTTTATTTGTTTAAGTTATCTATGACTCGCTTGAGGATGGGTAGGTTTATCGAAAAAGATAGTAATTCCAATAACAGATATGAACGTATGTATATAGGTAATTGCCCAGTTTTATGTTTGCGCTATATCATAAAACGGCAATATATAAAACAATGTAAACCTTAAATGGGCAATAAAATCTGTAACCTAAAATTTTACATAAAAAATAAAAATATGTTTTTCTTGAAATTATACCAAATAATTATTAACGTATTAACTAACATAGCAATACAATATTAATATGATCATACACGATAACACACATACAATGTATTGCGATTTTATAAACAAAATACAGTCATAAATACAGTCAAAATACGGTCATAAAATACAGATATTTTATAATAAAACTTTTTAACTTGAATGTTAATAGTTCAACTTCATACTGACGTAATAATAATTCTACAAAAGAGGTAGGTACATCAGCAACCTAAAATTCATATAACAGTACCACGAACAAACACGTACTAAGAACACATCAAACAAACAGAATTATTATAGTGTACCTGTAAAGAGCTCTTAACCAATTAACTGATTGCACAGTCAGTTACAGCTATGTACAGTTGTACACACACAGAAGAAAAGTGCAAAATAACGTACTAAATTGTGTGTGCGCGCATTAAACAATGCAAATATTTATTCGTATATACCCGTGGCTTCAACTTTTTAACTCGTGACTATATAAACGAATATTTTTTAAACAGTACCTGCATTAACCATGTTTAATTTGAAAACGCTGTGTTGTCTCTTACTAATTATTATGGCTGCGTTTGTCATTCACGCTGCTAGGATTCAAAATAAGGTCCAAAATGCCACGAAAGCGTCTATACAACCAACTAATATTGTCATGGCTCCTTGCCAAACTGGTTACGTTTACGTCAACGGTAGTTGCAAGCAACAATTTTGATGGTTTTATTATAGGTAAGTAGGTCGTTTATTTTAAGCTTCAAAGAATTGCTGGTGTATGTACTGTTTCCATATTTGATTTATTTTATTCGATCATCATATTTCAATCATAATATACTTATATCTATTATTTTAACAATTTTAGTATAATCTTGAGTATTTATTACTTGTTTTCAGATTCAAAAATAGTGGCCCACAGTTGTCAAGTTTTAATAATAATATGTTTATTTAATTCGTTGATATTGTTCTGACTAAAAAATATACATAATAATTTAAATATACCCTTTTTATTTGTATTAACTTTGTTTTTTGTTCAATTACCCACACGAAGTAATAAATAAAGTGAATTCAAACCAGCAGCATTATCATGGCCATGCATTATCAATTTAAAAATGTTGATCTTGAATTACTATACTGACCCCACACGTCAGTATATATAGTATTTATTGATAGATATTCAACAGACTTTGTTAGTTGTTGGTGCAAATACACAGAAGATGGCGTTATCAAAATTAATGTTCTTCTTTATGTCGATGTCGTTATTTAACTTGGTTTTGTCTAACTTTTTCGATGAATCTGATTACAATATTGATGAATTATATGAAACGGAGTGTATCGACCATTGTGGAAGAATTTGGAAGCGCAATCTTGCTGGTTATTTTGCTTGCACGGACGGATATGTGCGATCTGGAAGCAGATGCAGAAAAACGTTTAAGGTAGTTAAAATTTGAGCTATAGTGTTTCCCACGACTATTGAGAATGACTAATAGATTTCATCTTACTTTGCGTAAAACCATATTTCTTTTCCTCACCTTTTTATCATCACTATTAAATGATGAGTCACCTTCATATGTCGTGGGACACAGTATATGTGACCCCGCACCATATATGCGAGATCGCATATATGTATTTGAGAATTCAGACTTACTAATTCGACTTTATTTTACAGATTGTACGACCAAATTTTGTTGTGGCAGTAAGGTGGTATGGTTAGGATTTCTATTCACTGCTGGTTTTCTTCTATGTGATATTTATTTCGAAATCATATACATATGTAGAAGGCAGAATCTCTGAGAAATAAATTGTAAATTGTAAATAATTCCTAATAACTATAAGTGAGGCTATTTTTTGATAGAAAATAGTCAATGTGATGTACAATTATAACTTTTTTGCAGAATAATGAACACCGCACCATATATGCGGGATCGCATATATGTATTTGAGAATTCAGACTTACTAATTCGACTTTATTTTACAGATAGTACGACCAAATTTTGTTGTGGCAGTAAGGTGGTGTGGTTAGGCTTTCTATTCACTGCTGGTTTTCTTCTATGTGATATTTATTTCGAAATCATATACATATGTAGAAGGCAGAATCTCTGAGAAATAAATTGTAAATTGTAAATAATTCCTAATAACTATAAGTGAGGCTATTTTTTGATAGAAAATAGTCAATGTGATGTACAATTATAACTTTTTTGCAGAATAATGAACACCGCACCATATATGCGGGATCGCATATATGTATTTGAGAATTCAGACTTACTAATTCGACTTTATTTTACAGATAGTACGACCAAATTTTGTTGTGGCAGTAAGGTGGTATGGTTAGGATTTCTATTCACTGCTGGTTTTCTTCTATGTGATATTTATTTCGAAATCATATACATATGTAGAAGGCAGAATCTCTGAGAAATAAATTGTAAATTGTAAATAATTCCTAATAACTATAAGTGAGGCTATTTTTTGATAGAAAATAGTCAATGTGATGTACAATTATAACTTTTTTGCAGAATAATGAACACCGCACCATATATGCGGGATCGCATATATGTATTTGAGAATTCAGACTTACTAATTCGACTTTATTTTACAGATAGTACGACCAAATTTTGTTGTGGCAGTAAGGTGGTGTGGTTAGGCTTTCTATTCACTGCTGGTTTTCTTCTATGTGATATTTATTTCGAAATCATATACATATGTAGAAGGCAGAATCTCTGAGAAATAAATTGTAAATTGTAAATAATTCCTAATAACTATAAGTGAGGCTATTTTTTGATAGAAAATAGTCAATGTGATGTACAATTATAACTTTTTTGCAGAATAATGAATTATAAACGGCTGTCGAATGACGAAATCGGAAAAACCACGTATTGAGAACAGGAAATATGCTCATTTACTTGCAAATTAAGACTTATTGGTAATAGTGGGGAGCTAGAATCATGATCAGAACTGACGACTTGTGACTTTTGCCATCAAATATAAAGCAGCTGCAATTATTGCTGATATGAAACATGTTACATATCAAGTTGATCTACTTTGTATTGTTATCTATCATAGCAGCTACAGTATTAGTAACAGCGGATGGTATAAATATTATTTTACTACGATGTAAACCTGGCCACGTAAAAGTTAATGGAATGTGCAAGAAGACAATTTAAATGTTTCATAACGTGAGTAGATAGTAGATACATATAATACCATTTAATTATTTACAAAATATACTTAGATAAAATAGTTATTCCGATGATTTTTAGAAAGAATTGTATCGCAGTGTTCTTTTATCGTCTGCAAACTGTTGTTTGTTTGTGTAACATTTTTACGCATACCAATTTTAGTCATTGATGTGTGTTAGCAAAAGAATGTCTGTGTTGATTTAAATAGAATACAATCTTATAGATAATTACTGCTATATAAAACTAGTTGAGTCAACAGCAATAACTCATTATACGTGCATAATGCATACAAATATATCATTTTGTTTCCTCCTGTTTGTTTTGGTGCATTTCTTAAGTGCTATCGCCGAAGAAAATGCATCAATAATAATTGGGGTGTGGTCAATTATTGTTGTCCCATGCCAAGAGGGTTATGTCTTTGAAGATGGTGCGTGTAGAAAGATATACTGATAAGAAAGGTTGGTATTAATGTAGAACCTTATATCTAATTTATAGTGTCCTACAAACATACTATATATTAACATACAATTCACAATATAAATAAACAATCGTGTTAATACTTTTTTCTTAGCATTACATTAAAAAATTCAGCGAAAGGGTGTGACTAACACAAACATGATAGTGTTAACAATACAGGCAATGTTGATTACATTGAATAGGGAGTGCTCAGAACTTGATGATTAAATGAATCTTTATCTAATCTCTGATATCCGGTAGCCCTGTATATAAGACCGGTAGACACTGAGGTGTCTACAGTTCGATTTGTACAGTTAAATTTGTTATTGTTAACAATACTGGTTCAAGATGAACTTCAGCATAGCTCTACTATTTTTGTTCACGATATTATTTGGGTTTATGGGACAGTTGGTAAATTCGAGTCCTATATATGTTCCTCCGAATAACAGAAGGTGTCCTGAAGGATTCGTTAGACCATACCACGGAGGACGGTGCAGACCCATCTGGTAGATAGATTCAAAATTAGGTATAAGATGTTAAGAGTAAAGAAAGATTTGTAAATCTTCAAACCTTGTTATTTTTAATTATTAATTTTGTGATATTTGTTTCAGGTAAATTAAAATGAAGAAAAATATGAACGCTACTGACGATACAATCATGGCCTTCACAGCATCATGGTCTTCATCAATAATAGAAATTATATTTAGTGTGTAGTATATTATTATAATACGTTTTATTAACAGATGGGATTGCTATTTTATTGTTAAATAAACGTACAATGTTTGACACAAAATTCATACATCTTATTTCTGTTGAAAAGCAAATTTGTGTTAGTTTGGTCAAAACAAGAAAAAAATTTGTAATTGATGTAATATTTCACGTGAACGTATCTTAGATATTTGGGGAAAATAATTATAAATTACATAGTAACAGTCAACATAGTAAAGACATAGGAACTCCTTTTTACAAAGAGTTAAATTTCATTAAATTTATATACAAATGTAAATAAATACAATATCCAGACTGATGCTTATTACCAATTTTGATTAATTTCTCTAATATTTGGTACCACAAAATATAAATAATATAAAACATGCTTAATAGAAGATTACTACATAACTGTGTATTGGTTTTGCTTATTACCTCATACAATATAAATACAATTTTTGTTCAAAATGCTACTTAGAACCTTATCATTCTTGGGTCACAAATAATACCATAACTATAATATTATTCAAGATTAATTGTTCAATCCGAGAACGCATGTTGTGTTTATCAGATTTGGTCATTTCCTGCAGTTTTCTCTATATAAATAGTCGGTGGTTATTAGTCTGCAGTTCAAAAGGTTTCTGAAGCAACAGTACACAAAGTCAAGATGAATTTCTACCTCGGTTTCTTCTTGCTTCTGACATTGTTTCTTGGGCTCATGGAAACTGTTATTTCTGTGCCCATATATGCACCACCGAATGTAGGAAAGTGTCCTTTGGGATATGTCAGACCAAACCCACGTGGACGGTGCAGGCCCGCCTGGTAACGTAAGTGTTTTTTTTGTAGAATTAATAAGCAAGAAAAATTAGTTTTAAAACTGCCTTTTGTATTAATTTTATTGTGTGATTTTCAGATGTGTGGCCAAGACTTTCGAGATCCAGAGTTCCAATGTTCCCTTGAAATATTATTATAACATTATGTCAATTGATATTTGTAACCATGTATTCGATTTATTTCTTCGATAATAAACAAATATTTACTAGGTAAAGTTTTGTTTTCTTTTGGTTATTTTATGATTTAGTTTTATTTTATTACAATATTAGTTTTGCAATATAAGAATTAGGATATTTAATAGAGATATTTAAGCATCTCTGCTACATAGGGGTAAGTATCAGGATGATGCGACCTAAAGATAAAGAGAGATTAGGGACAGGGACGGCACCTTCATAAAAAAGATTTATTCGTACAATAAATATACGTGTCCGCTCCCGAGCTGCTGGGGTAAACATATTTCAACATTGTTCTTGATGGGAGCGACGCCGACGCCGACGCCGTGCGCCATCTGCACGACATTAGAATTTTCCCACTATAAATAGAGATTTTTGCGGCGACGTTGGTAATCCTGAATTATGATGGACATGTTGGACGACGTGTTCCCGTTTCAGCACTGAAAATTTATTTATGTATCCACATGCGCCGTGTAATATTTGTTTTCCTTATTATTCGATATCAGTACAATAAATGTCATCGATAATACAATCGTTCTTTTATATTTTTTCTTTACAGTTTACGGTCGTAATAATTTAACATTTATTATTTTTTCACGCAAATTAGTCATTTAGCAGTATAGGAAATTGCCTTGGATAAAAATATCTTAATGGGCCGCTGCGGTTTTGTTATTAGTAGTTTGCGGTTTGACGTAGCGTCATTCCTATCGCATGTACGCAATTAGCAATCTTGATCGCCTGTGCACGTTTTCGGTGTTTGCTTTGCAAACGTCGGGTATTACGTGTAATCTGCGATAGAAGTATTATTTGTTTAAGAGCTAGCGGTGTTTGATGCTTATGCACGTATCTCATTAGTTCATAATAGTTATTCACTTCATATCACTTGGTAGGCTTGTAAGGTGACTCATTATTAAATCTTTATTATTCATACATTTATATAATAAAGTCAACAATATTTACTTCATTGAAGATTCTAGTTTACTTGCTTGTGGAGATTAATTTATTTGGAACATTAATTTTTGTCAAAGTTTGGGCTTTTTGAAGTTAAAGCCTGAAAGCCTTTTGGAATTATTCGACTACGTTTTTGACCTGAAACGTGGTTAGCTATATGCAATTATTTGATTATGTTTTAAACTATAATGTTAGCGTTGTGACCACAAAAGGAGAAGAAATACATGTTGGTAACTTGATTATTGTTGACTGTGTAACAACTTTGAATTTTGGCAAACTATGAATTGTAGAATGGAAGTTTGAATGAGCTTGAATGAGCGTTGAGAGCAAACCAATACTCAGGATTGGCCGTGTTAGGAATTATTGTATTTTTTGGATTAATTCACATGTTGGGCCAGTGATTAAGAATCTCGCGCTTTCTTGCGGATTTGTGACAGTCAAAATGGCTATGATATTTGATGCTGACATACCTGACAAGCTGCCGTTGTGACAAACAACCCTCACGAAAGGGTTGTCGGTACAACTGATACCACATCAAAAAATTACAAAATTTAATTATCGAAGCAACGTCGTTTCTGTTTCAATTAAATAAAACAGGTCTCAAAACAGAACCTTGCGGTACTCCCGAGCAGTTTATTACTAACTACATACAAAAACTAAAAAACACTTACCCTCAAAGCAACGCCTTTTATTTACAATCCTGTCCCTGTAAATCAAAATAAGTAGATTATTAAGGGATAACAACGTTGGCGTCTTGCTCGCATCAGTTCTTACGCCACGCGCGCGCTGCCAAAATATAACAGTAGGGGTGCTGCGGAATCGCAAACCGTGGTATTTATCACGTCTTCCGTTGCGGGGACGTTTTTACAATGACGTACAACCCGATTTGAATTTTAAAGCACCCCCGCCAGGGAGCGCCACGTTCCCGATTACCGCTCGCGGTTACGGAACGGTGCGAGCGGTGGCGGTGGCAATATTCGTTTTTGATTTGTGGGCCGCGCTGTTTGTTCTACCGTCGGCCTGACGTGAGCCACGTAACCTATAACCGCCCCGTACGCAATTAACCGTCCGATTTATGGTTAAGTTTTACATAAATACGGTTAAAGTTTTCAAATGGGCCGGCCGTCGTTTAACGCCGAGCTCCGGATTTGATTTAGAACGATTCCCGGGAGATACGATTCGAGGAAATTGATCACGGTGAACAGTAACAATATTTTAACGGTTTCCAGTGAAATCTAGGTTTTAAAATTAGAACAAATACTGGAAATCATTGGTAAACAATGACTCAGTGATTATCTGGATGGAAATTAAATTATTACTGACCAACAGTCAAAAATTACTTTCTGTTCATGAAATTCCAAAATTATTCCTTTGTGGGAATAGGAATAGCAATCATTCTTACTATGTTAGAGAGAAGAGATGTATTAGTGCATTATTATAATTAAAATAAGAAACATTACACAACAAAACTAACAATATTAATATAAAACAATATTCAAGCAATACTATACTTTCTCAAGCTCAATTTAAGACGAATCAATTTCAATTTCAGATTTAACAAATTATAATTAAACTAAATTCATTTGGGATTTAACAAATTCAATCTGGCTGTAAAGAAAATCAACATGAACATTTAACAAATTTCATATACATAGAGTAATAATAAAATTGCTGATTCATGGTCAAATTGACAGTCACAATAAAATTGTAACGCACTTATTATATACATATTGTATGTAATATTGTTTCATATGTTTTAAAAGTTAAATTGTATTAAAAATGCCCTATATTAAACAAGTAAATGCACTCCAATTATGTACGCAATTGTGTGCAGTTTATGAAAACAATGGAGATTGGAAGGCACTTGCGGCGACCCTAGGTGTGAAAAGATCTACAGCCTATCGATGGGTGAAAAATCATGAGAATCCTCCTAAAATACAGCGGTGGAAAGCGCCGAGAAAAATGAATGAAGTTCACTTGGGTTTCATTGAGTAAAGCATTGAAGAAAATTTAAAAAAATTATTTAAAAGGTATAAGTAAAAGATCTTGCAAAATTTCCATTTGGGCGGTATATTATATATGTACATTGAAAAATATATGATATGAGCTAGAAAAGGCCGATTCCAATCAAAATAAAGTCAAAAGATGGACATATATTTACGAATTGTTAAATTGTCAAACGCAAAATGTTCCAATTATATAATATGGATGTACAAATTTTAATTTATATTCCTCAAGAACACAAGGGCGTTCAAAAAAAGGAAGTAAGTAATTTTTCTATTTTGACCTTATCCAGCGCTTCTAACATATTGGTCAGTCTCCTGAAACCGATTCCATAAACACTAAATAACCAATGGGGAAACTTGAAGGTCCCTGCTAATTCTTTTGAACAGTGTATTAGCAGCTACCTACTAAAGTAGTTTTGACAAGGTTGTTTTTGATATATAAACGTAGGGTGCCATTTGAAATTTCAAAGTAGGGTGTCTGGGGGGTGAATCGATAAAACCTAAATTTCTCTAGGTACCATTTTTGAACTTCCCCCTCGATATCTAAATCGACGTGTTTCAACTCTAAGCAATAATCGCATCAGGTCAAGAGTTATTAAGGGTAGATACTTTTGAAATGAACACAAGGTATAGGTACTATTAGTAATATAAGCTTAACAAATCCACATACAAAGTGCAGACGATATGTAGATGAGAACAAAAAGAAAAAAATTGGAAACAATTCCGTACGTAAGTGCGCGTTTTCCCTTATATTTACTATGTTTATTTCAGGAAATATATTTAAAAATTCTTGCATATTATCCGAATTTTGTATATGTGACATGTGTCGCAGAGCTGTACGCATGTTTGTTTTAATTGTACATTTTTTTTACCGTTTAAAAATATATTTTATTCATTTATTAGTGGTTGAAAATTCGTAATACTTTTATCATAAACTGTATAATATGCTGAGCGAAATTATTATGCTTTTAGGGTAACTGGCTTGCAATCTACACATTTCAATTTTAATTTGTCGTGTTGTCCTTTTTAACTGATAGCCGTGCAAGTAAAATATCACGAGGCAGTAGGGCTATATTTCTTCAAAGGAAATGTTAACCAACAGAAATATGTAACAAATAAATTAAATTAAATATCTGCAGTGATGATCTACAGTGCTATCCGGAGTATGTTTGACACGGTCTACAATATGTCCGGCTCATCACCTGTAATAGATATATTGTACAACATAGCACGGTTGATCTCTTGTAAACTAATTAGGTTAGACACACGTAAGTGAAACACGGAGATGGGGTGTGCCGCTCAAGGTAAACAATTACGTCAAGTCTACAAGCCATGGGAAAGAATTTCCTCCCAGGGCATATATTTAATTACGGTAAACATTACTTAGTAGAAAGGCGAACGTGCGGCTTCGAGGTTGCCGAGGAGTCGGGGGTTCGCGGGTGGGGGTGGGAAGCCGGCTTGGATATCTTGAGAGATCGGATTATATTGTTCATTTAGTGTTTGCCGACAAGTTCGGATAAACGAGGTGTTGATTTCATTAAGAGCTACGCAAACTAATACCGCGGACTCGGATAAATTGCAGAGTACACAACATTAACTATATTTGCTTACATACTTAAGTGAACCTAATGCCTTGCGATCCACGAACTCCGCGATGCTTGCACCGACGGCAAAACTTAATAATACTATATGGTAGGGTAGTGTGGCGAGTACCAAACGCCACCTAGCGAGAAACAGCACAATCGCCGATGCAGTTTCGAACTTATCGAACGTTTGGTCAGGGTTCGCAAAGCGGAGGCTTTACATTAATTACAATCAGGGTCTCGTTGCTTTTGTAGGTAGGAATAGAATTGTAGAAGATGTAAAGGTAAAAGTCCTTGTAGAAAACTTGTTGATAAAAAAGAAAAACAATAAGAATAAAAATAAGAAATTAATAAGAAATAAGAAACGAAGCAGTAAAAATTCCAGATTTATGAAACTTGAAAATACAGATGAGGGCAGACTGAAGAAGACTAAGGACATTTTATATTGTGTTTCATTAAAAATGGTAGAAATAAAATGGAGAGAAACCTAAATCTTTAACATTTCTTAATAGTAAATCTTATTTCACATTGTTTAATTTTATTTATTTTAATATATTTTGAATATTCTTCTAATATGAGATTAATTACACATTTACCATCATGAAAAATCTTCCAGAAATCTTCAAGAACGAAACTTCTAGCACGAATACGAAAATACAGATTTAACCGAATTAACACAAGACAATGTATAACCGTTTTCCATCTCTTAAACTACGACTTGGAGGGCACATAATCCTCCGTTTTAATTACACGGCGACGCCATTCCTGAAACCCCTTTAGGTAAAATCTCAATTTAACGCGGCGATTTTCAGAGGTTAATCGCCGATATAAAAGAACAGCATAAACGGAAATGGCGCGGAACGAAAGAAAGATATCGCGATCAGCATCGCCCATAAACACTTCGCGTTTTCTCCTCCCAGATAAAGCCTTCGTTTCCATCTCAACGTCTCATTTCTATCTCAACGCAAAGAATGAGACATCAACCTTTTTAACAAGACGGATCTTTTTTGCTGGTAGAGCGGGGAATGCAAACAGCACTAATTTCTGGATGCCAGGACATCCGCGGCGAGAACGGAGTTGTTATAATATTGCCGACAGGACCGGTGGACTTAGCGTTTCCGGCCCGGTCATAATTTACGCTCAACGTCAACTTGGATCCGGAAGGAATGTTCCACCTTAGGTCGGATATATCTAACGGAGATGGCGCTACTGTCAGTCTGGCTGTTTAACGGCTGTTTGCCATTCGAAACCTTTTTTTTTTCTAGGACTTAGAGACAAGGACGATTTATGGTCCGGCGGTGTAAGGTATTTTTTTTTGAGTTGCGTCGGTAATTTGTGAAATATTTAAAACGTTTTTGTATGTTGGGGTGTGTTGAGAAAGAGTGGTTGAAGGGAAATGAAATTCTAGCGCGGCGTAGACAAATTTATCTCTCTCTTTCTATGTATTATTCGTAATTAGGGAATTCGTAATTTTAAATATGTCTACTTTGCGACACATAGTGAAGTCATTGGACAATAAAATTCAAGTTAATGTGATATTGAACAGCAAAATGTTAAAAAAATGTTTTTGAAGTGGCTGGGAATGTGGTGTTGCATATGGTCAACAGTAAGTAGTCTGCAACAGGGGGATTTTCCAGAAGAACTGAAGCTAAGTACAATCATACCTATTACAAAAGTAATAAATTCAAAAAAAGTCGAAGATTATAGGCCAATTAATACTTTACCAGCTCTTGAAAAGATTATAGAAGTTTCAGTGTACAATCAGATCGCTGATTATTTTCAGAATAATAAACTTTTTATGGAAAACCAATCGGGTTTTCGTTAAAATTTGTGAGACTGCCTTACAGTTTGTATTGACGAGATTAAGCAACAGTGTTGATAATAATTTGTACACTGTAGTTGTTGTACTTGACTTGAAGCGAGCATTTGAAACAATAGATCGAAACATATTATTAAAAAACCTTAAATATCTTGGCATAAACGGTCTGGCGCTCAGGTGGTTTGCGAGTTATTTGGTCAATCGTAGACAAGTTACTCAAATTAGAAATGTGCGGTCACAAGAGAGGAGGGTAGACACTAAGAGTCCCACAGGGTAGTGTGCTGGGTCCGCTATTATTCATTGCATACATCAATGATCTCCAGTATGCGGCTGATTTTGACCTCATTAGCTTGTTTGCGGATGCCACTTTAGTTGCTATACAACACGAAGACCTACATGTTGCATTGCATAAAATGAATTGCGAATTGGCAAAGTTATCCACATACTTTTATGATAACAAGCTTAAAGTGAATGTGAAGAAGTCCAATGCGATGATTGTCACAACTAATCATCGGTATAACCAACTTGACATTTCAACCATTAACATTAGTATGAACGCCGAAGTACTGGAACTTATTGATAAAATACAGTATTTGGGATCTGTTGTAGATAGAAGTTTAACATTTAAACATCATGATGACTATGTTACACGCAAAATATCAAAAAATCTGTTATTTTTTTACAGAATGTCCGTATCAATGCAGACTAGAGTTAAAATCTATAATGCTATAATTCAGCCTCATTTTGACTATTGCCTATTATATTTTGACTCCAGAGAATGCAGAATAAAGCCATGCGTACAATATTGCGGTGCAATTGATACACTCCTGTAGATCTTATGCTGGGCACACTCAATTGGCAGTCAGTCGCAAATCGGTTAGAGTACCTGACGTTGATTTTTGTTTTTAAAATTGTTAAGGGCCTGGCACCAAATTATCTTACTAGATAAGTTATAACGGTCAAATTCATTCGTATATGACTAGGTGCCGAGATGATATACACTTGTTACCAAGCCGAATCCGGAGAGGAATGAATACGTTGGTTCATAGAGGAATTGTCAAATATAATTATTTGCCATCTGCTATCAAAGAATTAAATAGCTTAGGTGTGTTTAAAAAAGAACTCAAAAAATGTCTATTGTAGAGTTGTTGTAGGTTATCTTAACTTATTGTATATGTGATGATGTATCTGTGTTAAATGCGTTCTGTGCAATTGTTATTGTATTGTTTGTATTTTCGAGTTTTATTGTATTAGGGCTCTCCTATTTAAATAAAGTTCATTATATTATTTGTTTAGTTTTGATTAATTTAAATTGGACAATTGCTTTTTTTTCATTCTATTTGATACCAACTTTTTTCGTCGGTCAGTAATGATCCAACCGGCGTCTCCACCAGAAATGTCCCGGAAAAATAAACTCGGTGGTTTATAAAAACAGTTGATTCGATCGTGAACTATCGCTAGAGATTAATTTTACGAACCTTGTGGCAAATAAGAAGTCACCTTACTAACCCGCAGCGGCTACTGAGACAAGGAAGTTTTTTGTTATTTTATTGTTTGAAAAACATCTTTACGTGTTTTGAGACAAATTGTGTTGATTTTGTAACAAAATAAGTTATTTTCATGCAAGAGAAAACAACTTTCTAATATTGTTTACTAAATAAACTCTGTATTGATATCAATTAGAAGTAATTTCAGTAATTTTAATATTTAAATTTAATAACGATTTAATAGCTTCTGACGTTACAAGCAAAATGTAATGAATCAATTTAATAGCAAAGGATGAAAGAAAGAACAACAGTATCTTGTCATGCACACAAAGTTTCATAGAATTGATATACAAACGACCAAATTGTGCTAGAAAAGGTGTCACTTTTGACCGAAAATACAATTGGCCACTTCCTACAACTATCTCAATAGGCCATTCAATTAACGTCAGCCACCGAGCAGTACTCGTCCGTCTAGATCCTAATCGAGATCATTATACGGGAGTTCTGTTTTCGTGGCAGTTCCTGCGGGCGCGTTGTCGTTCACGGGCCGCGGGACAATCTCATCCACCATTTCGAATTGGTTTCGAGCACTGGTCTGCTTTTAGCCTGGTCTGGTCTGGCCTATAGTCTGGTCTCTCTCGCCCTCGGGCTATGTGTAATGTCGCGAAGCGGACCGGAAATGACTGGCGGACAGAATCAATCGTCCCTCCGACGGCACAGTGCCCGCAAACTGCACGATTCTAACGCGGGCACAATACAGGAAATTAAAATACACACGCGCGCAGGGTACGGCGGGGGCGGCACGGGTCACCGAAACTATACCCCGTTTCGTAATTTATTATTCATCGCTGACCAAAGCGAACCTAACCACCCACGCAGAAAGCAGACCATATCGTTCTGTGTGGAGTGAGCGCCATCTATGTTGTGAGCGATGTGATTGTGTGTGTGTGTGTGGGGATGCGTTTCCCCATTGTGGTTGTAATGGTGCGTTGTGGCTATTAATAAGTGGCTCGCCGATATGGCTTGATGCATGGCAGGACTAAATCAGGATCTAAATCTGGACGTAAATTTAGAACTATGTACTATCGGTTGCAAAAGTATTGAGCCCTGTGTGTGAAGGCTAGTAACTTTAAAATAACTGAACAATAAAAGTCGAAATAAAGAGTTTTATAAATAAAGTTTAAAATAATTCTCGACTTTTTGATTTTTTATTTTCTTAAACCAGATCATGAAACCTTTTGAACAGGTGCTACAAACTAAATTTTGACCATTGTCTATATTCTATATATTTGTTCATTTATTTAATGTAAAGCGAACATATGTATTACATAAAATGTTTGCGATACCTTGTGATGCCGTGCACGGGTGGTACATCATTCTATCAAAATTATATAATTTAAGTTTAAACAGCAACACTTTATAACAACTTTGCCATCCATACTAACTACGTTACCCATATGTTTGACTACATCTCCGAACTATGTGTTTCCATATCAGAATTGCAATTTAAGAATTCATCGTCTTTTAGTACGAGGGTACGGCGCAGGTAACAAAGCTTGTAATTTACCGTAAAACCGCTAAAACATACCATAAAAGCGGCCATGGAACCCTTACCGAAGAAAACGAGTTTCCAAGAGCGCCGAAAATTCATAAAGAACGGCCGCCGTTATCGGGCCTATTTTATTTTACGACCCCGCGTCGACCTGCGGACCTCCGACCCTCGAGGGCCGTAACTCCGCATCGGAAGATAGAAAAATTGACTATACCATACTAGCGTATATGCCGTATATACGCGGAGCGGGAAAAATAGGTGTAAAGAAGGAAGTTATTGTTGGCGAGGTGCGAAATAACACAACATACGTGTGCGTCTGTATAACTGGTTTATTATCAGATTGGGAATCTTATTTTATACGAAACACCGGCAGTAGTAATTACGAAAGGCGCGATTCATTTCACTCGTGGGACGTATGGGATGAGGTCCACTTTTCCTTGCTATCCTGAGGGATTTAAAAATAAATATTGTACCGTGGTTAGCTTGTATAGCGAAAATAAAACAAATCCGACCATATTTCCTAATAAAAAATTATACAGTCTGTTCGTAGGGTCTTTTCCAAATAAAAAATGAAACCATTACAGTGGGAAACTTGGAGTCTTCAGTACGTAAACCTGTCTACAAAGCAGTCTGTCTACAAAGCACTCTTTGTCTACAAAGCAGTTTTGTCTACAAAGGAGTTTTGTCTACAAAACACACTTTTTTCTACAAAGTACCTGCGTATATGCCATATATACGCGGAGCGAAAAATAGGTGTAAAGAAGGATGGCAGTCTGTCTACAAAGCACTCTTTGTCTACAAAGCACTTTTGTCTACAAAGCACGTTTGTCTACAAAGCATTCTTTGTCTACACAGCATTCTTTGTCTACAAAGCATTCTTTGTCTACAAAGCATTCTTTGTCTACAAAGTACCCTTTGTAGTTTCAGCATCACGCTGTATTTTAGATCGACTGACGAAAAAATAACAATATTGGATCTGCGGTTCGCATAGACTTTTTGTGCCAGCCAATCGTCGACAGAATCTCTGCCGAACAACTACCCGAACGGTGTAAAAAGGGAGCGGCGTAATAAACTGAGTTATTGAAATGGAAAATGGAATGAAATTTTCGACAATAAAATAAATTCTCCACAGTCATATGCACAATTCCTAGTTTCGTATAGAAAATTCAATACGTTGAATGGAGTGGAGGTTTGCCGACGGCATTGCCGCCGTCGGGGTGGTGACACCGTATCTCATAACTCACCGGCGACGCCGCGCGACGCTCCCGAATGCGACGCTACTACCATTCTAAATCATTTCCAGTCTGTTGATTGTTCACCGCCATTTTTATACCGTTAAATCTAACACACCGGCTCTGTTAGTTCGCTTAATCAAACACCCAACATTAATATTACACACATAAGAAACACTTGAAATGAATATACACTGCTCAAAAAAATACAGTAATAGATGTGAGGGAGGGATACCAGGCATCTGGTTTTCGCCGGTGACTCATCAAACGGGGCCTTCGGAAGTTGTGCCATCATGAGGACTTAACGATCTGATATCTGGTATAACCGAATAGGGATTGAGACAATTGCGGATGGACGCTATAGTCCACATGACGTTTATACCCTTCTCGATGTGGAGCTACCCTATCCAAAGTATGTGGGGAATGAGGAGCCGCTGAGAATGACATGTGGTAGAGTTTTCAGCGTAAGCGTGCTCGACGGTGCACCCATCCTCCGATGAAAGGGTAACCTTTCTAACCTAGATGGGTACGGATAATTCCGGAAGGTTTCCGACACGAGTACTTGGAGTTCCCTTATCTAAATAACAAGTTATTCCCTTATCTAGAATATTACACCCACATATAAAATACACTGCCTTTCACTTACCTTTTGCTGTTACCACAACTGTTGGGTTTTGTGTTAAATCTATGTGGTAAGTGTACATTAGTTGTTGTTTTATGTCGTAGTTAATAAAACACAAAATAATTCTCATATATTTTTATATATCTCATCGAAAATAAAACAAGTAGGTCAAATTTACAATGATATGAGTCATGATAAGCGCTCTCAACTCATGTATATGATCGTTTCTCCTCGTAAAATCATCTGTTTCTAAACGAACACGTCCGAGACATCGAACGTAACAATATTATGGAAAACACCTTTGAGTTACAAAACATATTTTCCTAATAGTATATTTTATTTATACTTTTTTTTCATTAATTTATTCTTCAGTACCCATATAGACTACCTACCAACTAAGTTAAAGCATCATCACAATAGCTCAACACATACCATTTGCTTTTAGATAAACTTTTGTTTCAATCGATTTATATACGTATTTCTTGCAAAACATGATATGTTTAGTTTATTTTTTTGTTTATTTAAAATTTATCTCTTCTCATTTCGCCGTTTAGCACTATTTTCTCTTTTTGTTAACGATGCCGTCCACACAGCACACTCGCACTGTTCATGGCGACGATATTCATGATGATATGAAATTTACATTGTCTCTTCGATATTTTTATATTTAACACTGCTCCGCGGTAGAATCTACACACGATCTTCTTCTTAATGTTGCTTCCAACTGTTGGCTTTGTAGTATACGTCTTTGTACATACTTGGACATTGTTTGGCTGCCTGAAATTAAAGAAAACAAAAATTAGTTGTATTTTTGTGTCATTAGTTATTATTAACACGTAAAATTGTCCTAGAACACCTATAGCTTATCTACTTTTTTTTAGTTTTAATGTTTCTGTGCATACAACAATACTTAATCGGGTCATACCGAAACAGAAGGCATCCGCAGTATAATCGTCACGTACCGTTTGGTAATGTCATGCACTATTAGACGTAGATGCCATCTGGTGGCCTGTTGTAGTATGTTGAGTTAACGCATGCCGGTCGGCAATCACAGTAATAATTTCACGATGTAATGGTTTAATACGGCCACCAATCTATCTATGTGCCATCAATAATTTCACCGTTACGGCGGATAACGGAACGGGACCTATTGACTAACAGCGCTGAGCACGACCCGTAATGTTCATGCACGCCCCGACTCGAACGCTGTATGCATATGCAAATTAATTTAATAAGTGAACACACTAAACACTATTGACTTGACCGGCTTTGCCGATGGTGCATTATTTCAGCCATGTAAGGCAGAAATAGATGAATATGTAAGATTGACTGATTGACTATGTAAGACATACAAAGGTCTCAAAATTGTTTTCAAATAAACGGAAAGTTTTTTGAACAACTTGAGGGAACTGCAATGGGTAACTGTCTCTCACCTTTTATTGCCAACTTGTTTATGAGCAGATTTGAAACCAATGTAAAGTCTATTGCACCATATTTCCCTAAGACTTGGGTTAGGTATGTCGACGATATTTTTGCCATTTTTGACACCAAGAAGTGCAGTATTCAAGATTTTCTTCTCGTTTTGAATTCTAAATTCAACACCATTAACTTTACTGTAGAACAAGAAGTTAACGGCCAACTTCCATTTTTAGACACTCTGGTAGTCAGGAATAGCAAAAATATAATAGAAATTGACGTGTATCGGAAAGATACTAACACAATCAGGTTTATCCCTAATGATTCGCAGCATCCTTTTCAACAAAAATTGTCTTTTATTAGTTGTTTAGTAAATAGGTTATTGAAATTTCCATTGTCCGCAGATAGATATCAGCAAGAATTATTGTTTATTAAGAATGTTGTCATACATAATGGGTACCCTGAGAAAATAGTTGATAGAATGATTAAGAAGCAGAATCAAAAAATGTATGTAAATCAAATATCTACTTTAAATACTTTGTCTGTAGAAAAGAAGAAATATGTTAAAATACCGTTCGATTGTGCATATACAAGGGGTTTGAGAAGTATTTTTACATCACAAAATCTCTGTATAGCACATTCGACTCATAATAGCATAAAAAACCTTCTTGGAAACCCAAAGGATAAGGTAGATGTACTTGATAAATCTGGTATATATTGTATCAAATGTCATGACTGTGAAAAAGAATACGTAGGCCAGACTAGAAAAACAATTTTAACTAGGTTCAAAGAACATGTAGCTCATTTTAAATATAATCGTTTTGAAAAATCTAGTGTGGCTCAACATATTTTAGACACAGGTCATAAAGTAGTTGTAGATGACTTAAAACTTGTAAAAGCTGTGTCAAATAATAGGGAACTAAACAGCTTGGAAAGTATCTTTATTCACTTGAATAGAGATAAATTAATAAATTCAGACAGGGGTCCTATACCTAGTTCGCCATTGTTTGACCTGCTTTAATTAAAACTTGTTTTTTACGCTTCAATGATCAAAATTCACTGAGGTGTGAACAACAAATGGGTATATATAGGGTAATTTTTAACATGGACGTCACTTCCACTAGTGATTTGCTTGGACAATATCCAGTAAAGATACTATGAAGTGCTAATCTCTCTTTTCCTCTTTTTAGGTTCTACTGAAGATGGCAACATAGTTGCTGAAATACGTATTTAGGTTCTAAAATACTTGTTGTGGTTAGGGGTTTATAATTTTATTATTAAGTTCGCCACAGTCTCCAAAATATTGTTATATGGTCCATTTAATATCGAATTATTTGGACCTTTATAGACGCTAGCAGGTACACAATTAACTTATTGACGGCCCATAATACGGCCGGCGGCGAAATTGACATGTTAATCATGGGTTGATTAGCGGCCATTATTGCGGCCCACTGGTCAAGAAGATCGGACAGCGTAATAGTCTGGCACAAGCCTTCGGCTGTGAAGCAATAGCCACCCCCATAGGATATAAATTAATCAATAGACTGGCTGATATGGGTAATTTTCTAAATGAAATCAAAATCCTTCAAACAAACTGACTTCCGACCTTTGTTTTCTTATTGGTGCCCAACTTTCTGAAAGATACGGTATATTTCAGCCCATTCGCTACATTTTTTCACTATTTCCCGACTATTTAATACTATTTTATCGACTAATTTAAGTTTATTTACAAGAAAAATCGACTACGTGCCAAATTAAAAACAGTTTCCAGTGACATCAGAATTCTCGGTGTTGTATTCAATAAATAAAAATAGTTTTAAACCGCTTTCAGGATATGTTGATGGCCAATGTGTTATTTTCAAGTCGGATGTCCTTTTATAAAGCTGTGAGAACCTTCGTAAACTCTTGAGTAACAATCTATAAGAACTTTATAGTTATTTTCACAAATGGTGGAGGTGCCGGAAAAAATATATATTTTTTTAAATATTCGGCTTAATTTTCTTAACACCTGCTTTCACTTACTTAACTTATTAACAGGCCACATCCAACCGGCGCCTAAATTGACATGCTAATCACGTCATGATTATGGGTAATTACCACAGTCCACTGACCATGCACATCGTGAAACCGAATAGTCGGGCACCAAACTTGGAAGCAACAGTCCCTCGGGAATATTAATCAACTCCAAATGGAATCCTGTTTTTGCAAGGAGGGCCGGCCGGGCGCCTTCCAGTTAATCCAAACGCATTCTCGGCCTTAATTTATTAATTACGGAATTAATATTCATGAGTAGCGGTTCGCAACCGAACCGGTCCGCGGTAGGTATAGCAGGACGGCAATTTTCACTTGTTAAATTAGCTGTTTTATTCCGTGTACACAAGGTAAATGGCGGAGTAGTACAAGTGGCGCCACCACTCGCCCTGTTTACTTATGTTAATGCGTCGGGCCGCTGCCGGTACGGTTTGCGACGGGGCCGAATGTTTGTTATGATAATGTTTGGATGAGGAAGGGGAATTGTAGGTGGGGAGGGGGTTCGTCCCGCTTCGGGTGATTTATGATAATCTCATTGTGTCTAAACAGTATTATGAACACGTCGCGGGATGAGAGGGGGCCGGGGATCCCTCACGGATGCCCGAATTAAATGCCCGACTAAATTACACCAATTAGCCAATTTGAATCCAAGATTTAGAGCGATTTGCATTTGGTTACGGTTGCGGTAGTATTTTGTTTAAGTTTTCGGTCGGTATCTGCCTAGAAGTTTGTGTAAATATTATGTCTAGGGGTGTATGGATATTGATCAGTATTAGCGCTGGAATATTAGAGGAAAATACAGCTTAATTCAAATCTCTTCCATATGTATTAAATATCAAACTCTATCCAGAGATGGTGTGCTTTTACCTCAATTTTGTAGAAACTAATTATATACAAATATTTGTGATTGTTTAATAAAATTTGTTTGTGTTTAAAATTAGCCTTAGATGCAACAGAAGATCCAAAAGTGTCCTGGCTTTTGGCATTTCCGTTTTCATTGAAGTGAAAGGCTATTTTTCTTTTCGAAAACCGGTAGTAGATCTGATCTATATAGTCATAATGTATTGTTCAAATCGCTTTTGAAATAAAAACAGTTAATTCAGAAGAAAATCGCCCTGATGAGGCAATCCAATAAAATTTTTGTTCATGTTGAGTTTACTGTAGTAATCAACATAAATGTTGATTTTTTGTTTTCTATCGAATATTTTTCTGTAGAATATATAAAATATTGAATATTTTACTATAGTAAACCCCTAATTTTCGTAGCCTAAACGTCATTGGTTTTTGTATCATCAGTATTTTACCTCTACAATACCATTAGGTCAATACCAGCAGGTCTCAACTGCAAAACCAGATATTTAATTTTTTTAAAGAAAATATGTTTTTAGTAACAAAACAGACCTGAATAAAACTCTAAATTTGTTTTTAGATTTTAGCGGAAATATGAACATTTTTGACCATGGTACAATAATATCAATATATATTTAAAAGTTTCATAACTGAACTTAGAGCTGAACAGCTTTTTGTTAAAAAGGATTTTTACTCTATGCACTTTTCAAGGATTTTGCAAATGTGCCGCCATTTCTGTATTTTTGTCAAATGTGTTAAATAATAAATTAAAGTAGACAAAATTTTATATAATTTATGTCTATGACATTTTTTTAGTAAATGAATAGTTTAGCTGCGTGTACAAATTCTATTTGATCGAGATCGGTCGTGTCTGCGTCAATAGGTATAAAATTAGTTAGCCAGGATTTGACAGATTTTTCATTCTAATGACAATAAGTAATGTCAATATTCTTTTTCGGCACGATTATAACACTTTGTACGATAAAGTAAAAACACAAGAAGTAAAAATATTTTGACCTTTCATTTCAGAAGCAAGAAATTCAATTACGATTTATAAATAAAACAAACAGAATCAACGATGATTCCTATAAAAACTTGTGCCATGTGTACCATTCTATAATTCAAATCCAGGTCAACAGAAATCTTCCTCTATCGTATTAGAATTCCAGAGGCGTCCAAAAGTTTATGTAGTGTTTAGCGTCCGTCTCCGCGAGTGAGTAAAACCTCTCCGAGAGAGAGAAAAAGAGAGAGCGAGCACTAAAGACGAGAGCGTCGGTTGCACATAAAGTATTCGCAAAGAAAACTTACCACTCCGGGCTGTTTGACGTTGAAGTCAATATTTGTCCTGACAGGACGATGATGTAGGGGCTGCGGCGGCCTGAAGTTGTTCCCGAGGGGCGCCTTCGGGTGTTTAGCATCGCCCTGCATCAGCCTCCTCAGCGCGTGCATCTGCGGGCGGAACGGACCGGAAACAGAACGGGAGAAAGAAATTATCGAAAACACATTTCGGCGCGATCGGCAGTTGTTTATGTCCCGCTCTCCGGTCCCAATGGTTGGACCCTGCCAGAAGTTTTGCACTTTTGCGGCTTGCATACGTAAAACTTGGCCGCTATCCAGCCTCGTCAACAACATTTAAATTGCGAATGCATGCATCTTCCGGTCGAGGCCGAGGCTAAATTTTCCGTGCCGTGTTTTCAATTGTGTAAAGAGTTGGAATCTCTCAAGTGATGCAAATCGGTTTTTCTCAGTACACAGACGAGCATGCTTTTCTGCTAAATGTGGGTTTCCTTAAGATTGATTTAATGTGATTTGCAAAAAAATCGACCTAGCCTACTGACCTAAAAATGAAAAATTATAATAAAAAAATAAAAATAAACATAACAAAATTAAACTTACCAAATAAAAATATAAATGCCACTTAACAAAGAAATACAGGATATCAACAATTACACTAATTTGACAGTTTGCTTTGTTTCTATTGACAATGGCGCCATTTCAAGTTGGTCCAAAACATATAATACCTACTACAATGTGAATAGGTTATGGTTGCGTCTTTGACGTTTATAGCCGGTAGCCAATGGCGAAACGAATCAAACAGCGACTGGAATGTTGAGGCGCGTTCACAAATCTCGCTCGCGTTTTGGAAAATTTGAGTCGTTACACCAGGTGGTTGAGGTATTTCCATTCAAATTATGAACTTAAAGTAAACTTGGCATCATTGCTGATGAATCAAAAAAATATTTGGCTTAATTCTGTCACGGTGGTGGATTTCAAGATTATTGTGGTGTCGTAGTCTACTTGCGATCAACTAAAAAATCAGCAATATTCATAGAAACCGTCACCTAGACTCGACAGCATTTAGCCAGGTATATTTTTGTAATATTAGCCAAGATATAAAGTACACTCTAACGTACGTGTTTAATGCAAAAAAACTTGAACAAGCGTATGTAATAGCCGATTGAAAATTATGACTGCATTTTTGATTTAAACGCCACCTTAATGCTTGTGTTACTCTTGAGTTTATAAGAAAAATGTTAAATTACGATTATAATTAAGCGACAAACAATTTATAACAAGAGAACAACAGAGAAAGTGGTAAAAATTGTTTAATAGATACTAAATAAACTAAAGATTAACCACAATCAAGTCTCTACAATTTAACTTAAAAATTCAAGCTCTCAGTCTTCAAGCAAGCAATGTGTCGAAAAGTAGACAAAATATTATTAATTTGGATACTATTTTAAGGCAAAAATATTTATATTTACCATTACAATCCATATAATAATTTATTTCGGAAAATCGTCCCGGCGCATCCACCATTTTTGATATATGTCTTAACATTGATATAAATTGGGTTTTAACGATTTTAATTGCGCAACTTATGAGTACTTGTGATCAATATAATCAAGACTATGAAAAAAACTGAAATTACATACCGATAAAAGCCTTTAACAGCAAACAATGAGTGAAAATTGCAACTAAACTTTGACTGTAGTAAAATAGTAGAATGTAACGTCACAATCTTTCGTCTCGTAGAGTTTATTTTGTCATAATTACCAATTCTATCTCAATACATTGACAAAGGTGACACACAATGTCAATATATACAGAACACAAAAAAATACAGTAGAAACAACCCAATCATTTCTTAAACAAAAAACCATCAAAAAACGAATAATATAAAGACGTTAAAAGAATCAGTTTGCTTAAATTGAATATATCGCGTAAATACAGTCGTCGGGATTTACGTCTGTGAGCAAACCTAGCTAGCTGGGGGGGATACTGAGGCATTCAAATCATCTCCACGCGTCTGTTCGAGGAAACCGGGGAGGAGGTTGGAGCCGAAACCCTCCCGTCTAGCCTTGTAAATGTAATTTCAGCTCTTGACGGCCTTTCCGCTTCCGGGCACGGCCGGCGCGAGTCAGGATTTATGGTTAAAGGGGCAGCGAATCAAGACGGCCGGTAATCTGTTCCCGTAGAGATCCGCGCTGCACGGCCCGCCGCGATTTCGTGGCTCCTCGCGCGCGCGTGTCATTGTGTGTGTACGTGTGTTAGTTGGGTCGAGTCGCCGCGACGTGGCGCTGCTATCTGAGCTTCCCCGACGCCGCCCCGGTCGCTCGGTCGCCCTTAAAAAGCTTATTACCCGGCTCGTTTACCACTTTGTCACACGTGGATTACGGCGGAGGAATTATCTAAAACACTTTCGGGTTGTTTTTCATTTAATTGTGTCGGGGGGTGTGTTGGGGGTTAAGCCTGTTAAGCGCGTTTTTTGTTTCGCTTTGGATGATAAGGTTTTATAGAAAGAAGAATACTTCTTCTAGTAAATATGGTTATTCCGTTTATATTTTTGGAAATTTTATATGGCCTTTTTGTTTGTTTTTAAGTGTTTGAAGTCTAAGGCCGGTTCTATTTTGTATTCTTTGGTCAATTTTTCTTCTATGAGCAAGTTGTTTGTTTCTTCAGAGAATACTCGATACATATTTTAAATAAGGCCGAAGAAATCTTGTAGATAATAAATAACATTTGTCTTACATCAACGGTTAGTATTTTACATTTCAATAAATTGCAAATATCACATTCTTGTAAATTTTTTTAATTATTTTCATAGAAATTAAAATGATAATTCCCTTTTTCCTTCTTTAAGGATACAATGCATTACTATAATTATATTATAATTAAAAAGAAAATCAGCGTTAACCTTGGTATTTTTGTATTAAATTTCCCATAAATTTCCTTAAAATTTCCCGTGTTATCTAAAACGTCCAGATAATTCATTCGCGTAAAAATGAAATTCTCATACCCAAACAAATGCCTCAAATTCACGCCGACGATAAAAAAAATCCATCCCCATTTGCACAACAATACCCAGTCGCCGAATTATGTCCGCCGTGTGCGCGCAATGTATTACCATTGATTGGGGATTGCATTATTTACCCTTTTTTGAAAGTTCGGCGGCGGCGGGGTTAGTCGTTGTTATGACAGGGGATGGTTCGCGCGAAAACCAATCATTTGTAAAATATTCAATTTCGAATTGAACCGCGCGCGTTCGGCACGCTCTCGCGAGCGCCCTCTACGTACACCAACGCGCCAAATGCGCGGACAATGAACGGGCGACCGGCCGGCCGGCAGGATTTGCCCGAAAAAATTGTATTGTTGGCCGGAATTAAAACAACGCTAGTTCGGCGCTGCCCGCCGTCCGAATATGCATGAATTTTACATATGAAAACGATTTGTCTGCATTGCAAATGACTGTTAATAGAGAGCGAGAGAGAGGGAGAGAGAGAGAGAGAGAGAGAATCCAAACTAGCCGGGCTAGGGCTACGATGTGGTTGGTAAAAGCGGTCTCTTTAAAACGGCTTTGTATACATGCAGTGTGGGATTTACCGAACACGGCGTTGTTAGTTTTACTGTTAATTATAAATGCTATATAACGAATAAATAACGGGCGATAATGCAAATGTTGTCACAGAGATAATTCTTTAATAGTTGGTTTGGTTAGCCGTCTTGCAACATAAAACTAAATTTAGAATTGTAATTATACAGCTCTATTTTATGTATAACTAAAACGCGATTGACGACTTTCGAAAGTTATGTTATTATAACTTGTGGGAATAAGGTGCAGTTATTATTGTCAAATAACTTTAGAAAATAGTATTGAATTCCTTCTGATAAAGACAGTGACACAATAGTGCTATGAGAGGAACGTCTGTGTCTACAGCAAACGCCATCTGGTGGTTCAAAACACACACAACGTCAATATGAAGCAATGTTAAGTTTCGTAAGTTCAAACACAGTTTTAAGGCATCTCAAAAAAAAAACACTGAAGGCAAAAATGCACCTTCTAACCTAGAATTAGCATTTTGGCTTTCACAGAGATTTTTTTTAAACACCAAAAATGTATTTATTGATTTCTGCCTAATCTAAAAAAATCATGTTTTTTGACTTAATAAGCTTTTTTGACTCAACACGAAAAAATAAATAAGCTTCAACCCCAAAACTTTTAAACTACAATTATTGATACTTATTTCGATTATAAAACGTTAAAAGGGGCAAAAAATAAATCACAGCTACTTATTTTACACTATAATATAATATAATAACTAAAATGTTGTTCAAGTTGGTGTAAGTATTATACAACAAGAAATGCACAAGTTGTTAATTTATTCAGTCAAAATAAATCGTTTCCCCACCGTTTCATCACACTCCCGTAAAATACAGACCTATTTATCATATTTTCTGAAATAGCCTGATTAACACATTTGTTTTATCCCTCAAGTCTTATCATGCGGCATCTTCCATCCGGCAACGGTTATTACCGCTGCCATGGTCAGTTTATCAACTTGCTGACAACCCCTATTTACCAAAATTGGTATTCACCAGCTTTCCATACCGGAATACGGTATATATCACAATTAGAAAGGTGCTTTTTGCAGCAAACAAATGCAACGCTAACGGCTCATGAATTATGGCTAGTTATACTTTTACGTGGCAGAGAATAGCCGCTAAATATAGATCTACTCTTTATCCTTTTATCCTGTAGGTAAATTATATCAATATTCATACTTTATTTCAGACGTGATTATCAGAAAAGTGTATCTATAACCAGATCATTTATCACAATATTTCTACATTCATAATTATTCGGTTTAGGCCTCTAGATTGTAATCCAAACCCGAACACGGTAATCCAAAAGTACTTTACCCACCCTATGATTGCTTAATTCGTTGCGAACAAGGGTTCGCATATTTGTGATCAGCAACGGGTAGAATTTGCGTGCGTTTTGCCCGCGAATTCCCGTTTCAACGGGCCCGTAGACCGAGCGTTAACGATATCGTTGCGAATAAAGGAACTCCGTACAAACTATTAAATATACATTAGTGTGTATAAACCGGAACTCCCTAGAAATTCGAGTAATTGCGGAAATAATTTACAGGGGGCGCTCTAAGCTCTCCCTTTCTCTGTCTCTGTTCCTCTTGATGAATGGCGTTTTCTAGTAGCACTGTTGTTTGTTAGCGAAACAGAAGTTACGGAATTGTTGCAAAGTGACCCATGGGTATACAAAAATAAAGTTTGCCATAACGGGAAACGTAGACATATTTTCTGCAAGCGTAGTGGTTATTAATGGAAAATGCACGTTAGACATAAATAATAATAAATAAATAAATATCTTAGGTTAAAAGAAATCGAGAAAAACAGTTTGGCGTTAAGTTTGAGGAAAGCTGAAATCTTCCTTGTTTAAAAATCGAAAATTTGTCCTTGAATACTAATGAGTAAGGTAACTGACATCACAATTAACAATTTATAATTAACTCAGTCGTAAATTTATACGTTCGCAGCGTCGACGCTTTGTGACGACTTTTCGTGTTTCTCGTCCGGACGCGATGGAAAATTTCGTTGTCCGTGGAGAGGGACGGTCGAAAATTAATTATCGAGAAGGTTGAGTTTGTAATTTTCCGGCGATTAGCAGGAGTTCTGTTGTGACGTTGTGACATGTTTCGTTGGCCAGGTACAATATTGCCCTTGATAGGCAATCAGCCAGATGAAACCTCCTCGGGGAAACTTTCAGTTCCGTTATTACCTCGACAACGACGACCTCTCCCGCTGAATACAGTAATGTACAATATGTCCGACGAAAGCTATTAATTAAAATTGCATTTTCTAACATGCTATTCGAGGAAGCTGTAGTTACATCTTGTGCATGTAGGATGTAGTTTTAAAATAAACGCAAATAACTTATGAATTTAAACAATTGTTATGTATAATTTCTAAAAAAGAGCAGTAGGGATCTGTATAAAATCTAGTCGGCAAAAACGCAGTTGTGGACCAAATAATGTATGTGAGCCATTCAGGGGCGAATTTCTCTACCGAAACGGGTAAACTGAACTCAGTTAGGTCCCCTAGATTATTAATGAACGTTGCTAAATACCGTCCAATACCAAATTCAAACGATCCATCAGCTTTTGCTACAAAATAAACGCGGCAAAGAAAATTCCCGGCGCATCCACCAAAATTGAAATTTCTTATTTTGCGTGATTTTAACCTACCAAAGGCTAAATACCAACATCTACGACTTATATCCGAGTAACTACCTAATAAATAATACGATTATTTCACAAAACCATATAAAACATGCAAGATTACGACAAAAAATAGCAGCTATTACTCAAACAAATAAATCAACATGACAGCTACTACAGTATCATCAGGGGCTTGTTACTTATATCTCGGTGAGCGTTTTCGTATGGCGTAAGAGCGAGATGGAGCGAAAGCGACAGAGATGTTGACAGTTAACGTAGTGTGTTAGGCGCACAGTACCTGTTGCTTCGTGATGTAAATGGGCTTGTTGAGGATGAGCCATGTGACTGTCTCGTGACAGGCAGGCATCGTTGTGGAGCCGTCGTACGTCATATAGTAATCCGTATCCGGCAGTAGGCCGCGCACAGAAAGCCTCTTCACCTCGACTTCCTCGCCTGCGAGTTGATTTATAGAAAACGAGAGATGTGTTAGCGTTGCTCTGTCTGACTGTTTGAATGGCCGGATTTAATAGTCGAGTTTAATGGAGTCAGTGGGGGGGGGGGGGAGGGGCGAAAGTAACTTGATTATTATGTTGATAATAGTCTGGTGACGAGGATTCGGTGAGTTAAGGGGATATTAGTGCGGTGGGATGCAGATGTTGGAGACTGTTTTAGTAGGAGTAATGAATGACACTCACCTCCGTATTTGATTTTGTCCAGCTGGTCAGTTAATATCCTCAGTTCTGGATTGGATAGGTCTCCCAGCTGCAAGAAGATAAGTTTGATTTAGGTTTTTAAGTAAATCAATGGCTTGGGGGTACTGCAAGGTTCTGTTTTGGGACCCGTTTTATTTATATCAACGCAAAGTTCCCAAGTAAAGTTTCTATTACAAATTCTGTAGACGTTTGTGATATATTTTTTGGCGTTGTGTAATAAAGAACATCGAAACAAAATTGCACCAACAAGTCCTCCACTTCCCGGGAGTGTTCCTCGTTAATATTCAACAATGTTTATAGACAGAGTCATACCGTTGTTCCCCGTCATGCATTAATAAGTGTCCGTAATTTCTCCCGATAGACCGCGCGGGAAGTGCGTGTACTTCCCCCTGGTGTGGGTAATGAGATCGACCCGTAGTCCCGAGCAAAAAAAGAAGCAAGTGTCCCCGGCGGTTCATAAATATGCAGGCGCTTTTAAAAAGGTCCCCCGTACCTACGAGCGGCGACTTAAAAGCCGTAGTAAATATGTATGCCGTCAATTTGTAATCCGCTTCCGACCAAAAATCGTCATAAAATTACGATACAATTTGCCGTATCTCCGCTCCGACCGTAACTAGAGAGACATAACCTCTAAAACTGAAGCTGTTCCGCGCCCGGCACTCGCTATGCAAATCACATTGTAGTCCAACTTTTAAAATGGTCTTTAAGCCGTCGGAGTAATCATGCAAATTTTTCCTTTCCTACCTCAGGCTCGAAGGTAGCGAGAAGGTAGAGCGCTAGTGTTTCGTAATGATTGTAGAGGGTGCTGTATACACACTCGTTCTACGGCCGGTCATAAATTACCCCGGTCACGTGGCGAAGCATGCACGTCGCAGGTTTGGTCGGATTAATAATTTCGTACGGAACCCCCGCACCCCCCCCCCCCCCACACCCCGCTCGATTCGTTCACGGTAATTTTAGTAGCGTTTAATATGGATTTAGATAAGCCAGCGATAAAAATCTCTAATGGCACGTTTCGTGTTACCATACCGAAAAAACAGCCACGTTCGCGATGGGTTATTTAGCAACTTTGAAACGACTAAAGACTAATTATTTTTTATAATGATATAATACATATAAGTAATATATTAATAATAATATAATTATTTTCTCGTGGCTTTATTTTAATAATCTTATTTTTATTAATTTGAAAAAGAATAAATATTATAAATACAGACTTTTTTAACATTGACATTATCTCATCGTTTTGTTACTACAATTTTAAATTACACAATAATTAAGATATATTATTCGAAATCTATGAAATGTTGTGATAAACGCAATAAATAATAATAGTCTAACATCCGGTATAAGAAATATATATATTCTCATCTGTTATTTAATGCTAATAAAGAAGGAAACTGAAGATGGAAGAAGAAGGAAGAAGAAGGAAGAAGAAGGAAGACGAAGGAGGAAGAAGGAAGATGAAGAAAGAAGAAGGGAGAAGAAGGGAGAAGAAAGAAGAAGAAGGAAGAAGAAGGAAGAAGACGAAGGAAGAAGAAGGAAAAAGAAGGAAGAAGAACGAAGAAGGAAGAAGGAAGAAGAAGGAAAAAGAAGGAAGAAGAAGGAAGAAGAAGGAAGGAGAAGAAAGAAGACGGAAGAAGAAGGAAGAAGAATTACAACAACATCAAAATGAAAGTTGGTTTATCGATTATGTATGGATGCATTGAACAGGAGTTAAGTACAATTGATTGAGGTTACCAGAGCACTTGTAGACAAAAAAAAGCTATAACTTAGGGCGGTTAGTGTAGCTCTGTAGCACAGAGCTACACTAACCGCCCTAAGTTATAGGAGTTAAGTAATTCTTAATCAACTATCCATCAAAAGTATTTTCTAACTGTTGAACCAACTCAACACACCCCTTGTTCAATGATTGCAACCAATTAATTAGCAATGATTTCCTCATGTGTTGCAGCAAACTTTGATTTACGTTCACACTTCACAGGTGATACTTTGGGAATTGGCACCTGCACCCATATTACTGTCGGCTCGTAAGGGCTTCTTTGCCAAAGGCATACTGTAGTAATCGAGTCTCAGGCAACGGAAACTAATTAAAATTACGCAATTAATTGCATAAGGGAAGGGCTTTTTCATTGTTCCGGCGCTGCTTCGGGAATCAGTGCCCCCTTCAATGAACGGCGGAAGGAAACAGTAATTAAAACACATGTAATTACAGCGCCTTTAATTAAAGCTCGTCGCCTCGAGGAGGATTCGACGAGTGAACGAGTTGCGGCTGGCACAAAGGTGACCCACGAATCGAACCTGACACCAAGCACCCAATCAATGTGTTGGGAAAATTTTTCTTGCGAAGCCAGAATTAAGACATACTTGAAAAATACACATTTGTCAGTGCCTTGCGTTATAATGGTAACGTACATACTTTGAATATGCTCTTTATCGTATAATGTACAGTTTTCTCCAGCTAACTCCAGCTAACCAATTAACCAATTAGCAACTGAAGTGACATCGTTTATATCTAACTGACAAATAAATGTTTTCCCCTAGTATTTAACAATATTTTAAACACTTAATAATTACTTTAATTGTTAAAGTTATAAAATATAAATTACATAACTATTATGAATTTTCTTTAAAAATGAATAGCCAGATACCTTTAGAGTTTAAAAAAAGTTGACACAGTCATTAGCACTGCATAAATATAAATTCTACAGGTTAATAATATGGTGATATACAGGCGGGATGTAAATTTTAAATAAATCAAAAATTACAGCTACAACCTGGATTTGAACCAGGGACCTTTACGTTTCTATCACAAATGCTCTCCCATCTGAGCTACTGAGGCCTATGACATGGGAGAGCATTGTGCTAGAAACGCAAAGGTCCCTGGTTCAAATCCAGGTTGTGGTTGTAATTTTTGATTTATTTAAAATTTACATCCCGTCTGTATATCACCATATTATTAACCTATAATATTAATTTGTCAAAATATGTCGTTAAACATTTTCATTTATAAATTCTACAGTTCTACAAACGTAACAAAAATTCCTCCCACTTCTACAAATCGAAAAACACATTTCTATATTGATTCTTGTACGGATACATACCTGTAGCAGTAACGATATGACGACAATCCCTTGAGCCTTGTGCAGTGCCTCGGAGAAGTTGGAATACAATTGCGAATTGAACCCGAAAATCTGTATCTGAAACAAGAAAAGCCAACGAATGTAAGGTTTTGCTCGTAAGCGTCGGCGACACAAACAAACAAACACACAAAGATAGGACAGACGAGACGACGTCGCCGGTGGAAAAAGGAAAATGTATTCCTTGGGCAATCATCAGTTTATGGGTTTTGGCATCCCCCACTCGCCCGCGCGTCTGTTTCGGCTCTCGTCCGTGATTTTATTTCGATGGGCGCGGAACGTACGTTGGAGATTCTTCCGAGTCGACGATCCGCACGACCAGGGGGCGCCCCCATCGCGAGCAAATATTATGATTACTTTAGTCCGACGCAATATTCGATTCCATATTTGACAGGATTCGACCGATGTTTTGCCCTTTAGATGGCTGAAAGAGGCTCCTGAAAGTGTTAAAGTCGTATGGGGACTTTATTTGAAGCAGTGGCGTAACATTATTTGTGAATTTCTTTGGTTCTTTTTCAATTTTTATCACACATTCTGGAAGTATCTTTAGTGAATTATTACTACCTCAATTTACATCTGTCGCATATCTTTTTAGGGTTTTATATTTTGTATCCCTGTCAACTAAACTACAGAGTGATTAACTAGTGTTTAATAACAATATAAGCAATAGCTTTGAAGGGAAAACAGAAAACAAAAGTATCTAAAAGAGCCATATTTTGTATTTAAACATAATGGAAAACGTTCTTTGTAAGTAATATATCGTCCATATATTGTCAGTGATGCAAATATCAGTATTAACAAACTGAAAATAAAGAATACCAGACATTCTCCCAAACCAACATATTTAAAAAAAAATATTTTCAATTCTTTGTTTACCATGGTTACCACGTTTTTCGTTTTTAATAGTGTTAACGTGTTAACGTTACTCCTTCTGGAGCTTTTGATGCAAACATACGTAGACATCAGTTCATGGCGAATCTGTTGATCACTAAATAATTTCAGTAATAATATCGTCAAACATTCAGTAAACGTTTCGGTATGATAATCAAGACATTTTTCTGGATCTCTTGGGAGACGTAGTATTTATGACATTCAATCACGTTTTAATGTAATTGTAATTGAAATAAAATTGCCTTACTGAAAAATCCTTCAGTATTCATACTATAAATCAAAGCTTGTTATAGCCGAACTAAGAGATATCAAGTCAAATATCGGTTTCTTTAAACATTTTAAACAATTCAATGGTTGTTATTTTCTTATAAAATAATAATGCAACGTATCGAAAAATCCTATGACAAGATTTAGATAATAATATTAACAGGCACAAAAAATCTTTTTGGCGAAAGGAATTATTTCTATAAAATAATTAATAATTAATTAATATTCAACTAATGGAATATTTTGCCTGAAAATTTCAACAAATAATATTAAAAAATGGCGGAGATACAAGCTATTTACCGATACCCGTTAATTAATTTAACATAAAATTTTTAGGTATAACTGTTTAACCATAGTACTATAGAAAAAAAGGTATAAATGAAAACTCGAATATCTTTTCCTGACAAGGTGTATGTTCTATTTTACAGATCAAAACAAATACTATGTATTAATATACTTCTTGACACGATGAACAAATCTGCACTGTCTTCGTAGTTACGCAAAAAAGTAAACAACATAAACCATCGGTAATTGTATTAAAAGTCTCCCTAAACCCAATAAAAACAATTTCCCGATTGATCCTATTTCACGGCACGACACTGGCGTGAAAACGAGGCCGACTTTCGTCACGAATCAAGAGCATCATTGAATCGGGGCGAAACTCCGAAGAGTACGACCGGCCGTCGAAACGTCGCGCGAAGACCGGAGGATTTACGCCCGGTTTTACGACTTTTCGTCGATCTCGCGCGCGACAGTGTTTATTTAACATTTTCGACGTTAGGGTACGCTCGCGCGTTGTTTTCCCCGACACTCCGCGAGAGGGCGCGCGAACGAGAGAGATCCCGGAAAAAAGCAAAAGTTCTTAAGCGTTCTGGGTGGGGGGGGGGGCGCTTTTAAAATTCATCTATTTTAATGCGACGGTGAAATGGATTTTCGATGTTAAAGCCAGACGTTGTTCAGATAACGTCGGTTGGAGTGGTGAGGGGGGAGGTGGTTTCGAGTGGGTTCTCGGTGTGGATAGGGGTGAGCCGTCGAAGTTTGCTGTATTTATTAACACCGTTTGGCCTCTCCGTAACGTAACGTAACCGGTTGACATGGCAGCATGGGCTGTAATATCAATTATTACGAGCGTCATGCTTCCGATGTGATCCATCACTTAATGCCATAGTGGCGCCCCCACGTACCGATAACGATACGTGTGTCAGTGTGTACGTGTGGGTTGTATCTGATAGGGTCCAGAACGACCGTGCCAGAGATAATGGTGTTTATTTGCAAACAATGCAATGATCGGGCTAAAATGTACAACCGTGTCGCTGTTCAAGCTGTATTGTTGTTTATAGAAGGGATTAGGATCTACATTATCTAAAAGACCTATCGTCGATTAATCAAAATACCAATGACAATTGACAGGTTCTGGTTTAGTCAACCGGTCTGCTTTAATGTGTTTATTTTGTAATGTCTGTTTTCTACTTTGTGTTCACAATTGACACATTCTAACACTGTTTTTAATAATTTTTAGGGTTCTAATATTGGTGGACTACTGTTATAGGTGCTAAGTTTGCAACGCAGCTATATGTGCCTCACTTGATTCAGCCAAATGTAGAAGTACAATTAGAAACAAACATTGGAACTACTCCAATATCGGAACGGAAGAATCTATAATCAGTTTTCTTAAGGTTGTTAATACTTCATACTATATTGATAACATGAGTAATACAATTTATTTCAGACTCCTGGGGATATTGAACAGGAAACTGAGAATATCAAAAATGTTATTTACAATACCATTTGCATATTTTATTTACATACTTAGTATTAATAAAATTATAAACCCCTAACCACAACAAGTATTTTAGAAACCTAAATACGTATTTCAGCAACTATGTTGCCATCTTCAGTAGAACCTAAAAAGAGGAAAAGAGAGATTAGCACTTCATAGTATCTTTACTGGATATTGTCCAAGCAAATCACTCGTGGAAGTGACGTCCATGTTAAAAATTACCTATATATACCCATTTGTTGGTCACACCTCAGTGAATTTTGATCATTGAAGCGTAAAAAACAAGTTTTAATTAAAGAAGGTCAAACAATGGCGAACTAGGTATAGGACCCCTGTCTGAATTTATTAATTTATCTCTATTCAAGTGAATAAAGATACTTTCCAAGCTGTTTAGTTCCCTATTATTTGACACAGCTTTTACAAGTTTTAAGTTATCTACAACTACTTTATGACCTGTGTCTAAAATATGTTGAGCCACACTAGATTTTTCAAAACGATTATATTTAAAATGAGCTACATGTTCTTTGAACCTAGTTAAAATTGTTCTTCTAGTCTGGCCTACGTATTTTTTTCACAGTCATGACATTTGAAACAATATATACTAGATTTATCAAGCACATCTACCTTATCCTTTGGGTTTCCAAGAAGGTTTTTTATGCTATTATGAGTCGAATATGCTATATTTGTGATGTAAAAATACTTCTCAAACCCCTTGTATATGCACAATCGAACGGTATTTTAACATATTTCTTCTTTTCTACAGACAAAGTATTTAAAGTAGATATTTGATTTACATACATTTTTTGATTCTGCTTCTTAATCATTCTATCAACTATTTTCTCAGGGTACCCATTATGTATGACAACACTCTTAATAAACAATAATTCTTGCTGATATCTATCTGCGGACAATGGAAATTTCAATAACCTATTTACTAAACAACTAATAAAAGACAATTTTTGTTGAAAAGGATGCTGCGAATCATTAGGGATAAACCTGATTGTGTTAGTATTTTTCCGATACACGTCAATTTCTATTATATTTTTGCTATTCCTGACTACCAGAGCATCTAAAAATGGATGTTGGCCGTTAACTTCTACAGTAAAGTTAATGGTGTTGAATTTAGAATTCAAAACGAGAAGAAAATCTTGAATACTGCACTTCTTGGTGTCAAAAATGGCAAAAATATCGTCGACATACCTAACCCAAGTCTTAGGGAAATATGGTGCTATAGACTTTACATTGGTTTCAAATCTGCTCATAAACAAGTTGGCAATGAGGTGTGACCAACAAATGGGTATATATAGGGTAATTTTTAACATGGACGTAACTTCCACTAGTGATTTGCTTGGACAATATCCAGTAAAGATACTATGAAGTGCTAATCTCTCTTTTCCTCTTTTTAGGTTCTACTGAAGATGGCAACATAGTTGCTGAAATACGTATTTAGGTTTCTAAAATACTTGTTGTGGTTAGGGGTTTATAATTTTATTATTAAGTTCGCCACAGTCTCCAAAATATTGTCATACTTAGTATTGATAAAGCATATATATTCATGCCAAGTATTTCTTTTTTAGTGTGTAACAGTTATACTTCTTAAATTTGTAAACAACGCTGTATAAACTGAAATTAATAGCACGATGGTTAACAAAAGTGCACAGTGTAAACCAACGTTTAGTTCCAGCAACGGAGTACGGTTAAACCAATAAAGTTTTGCGAAGCGATCGAACAGTGAGCGAGGGGTAGAAAGGTGATAAATAGGTACGTACAAATGGCCCGGCCCGGCTGCCGGGGCGAACAGAACGCCGGCAAGTTTGTACTGTATCCGAAAACCGCAGAGCGCCATTAGCAAGGCCCTCGCGCAATGATGAGTAGATCCGAATTAATCGCAGAAATTTAAGTTTATCGGCTACCGCAAAATGCTTAACGAACTGCTCGTTCCCCCACTCTATTACCCCGCTGTACTTCCCAAGTCCAATGAGTTATACCCTGCGGTTCCATTGTTACCAACTCCCGCCGTATTATAATCCACTGATAATTTCCGTATACATAATATCAACGGTTAGCTAAGATTTACCATATTACGATATTCACGGGTAGCTAATGCTATACTTAGGTCGGATTCCACCAACACAGATTAGGTAAGATCGTTCGATATCCTATTTTAAAGTTAAATAAAGTAAAGGTAAAGGATAAGCTTAAGGTTAAGCTTAAGGTTAAGGTTGAAGTTGAAGTTAAAGTTAAAGTTAAAGTTAAATATTTCATTACTCTTGAGTGCTGCACACTATTGATTAGTCTTGACACCATAATTAATCTTTCTCTACAAAAATAACAAATCGTAGTGCTTACAGCAAATATTGATTAGGACGTCAAACAAATTACGAAATGTGCACGGAAACAAATTGTCGATACCGTTCGAAACCGATAGTCAAAATTAATTTCTGTAATAGATTTCCGCGACAGACATTAAATTAGTTCGATTATCAGTCATTTCTAATGAGACGGCCCACATTGCGGTAATCACCGAGGCTATTGTTGGCCCGGGTCGATTGTGTTTAAATTTAATCTGTCACGTTCAATAGAGAGCGAATCGAGGACCGTCCTCGCAATCAATATCCAGGCTAAGTAAGAGGCTTATTAGCTGACAAGTAATTCTGACCGCTAAAATTTCCCCACAAAGCTTCGTTCAAACCAAAAATGTTAATTTATATTATTAGCCCATACCTACAACTCATTTCTCACAGGCGAAATCGATTACTCCTTCATTAGTAAGAAACATTACCGCATTCGTACATTCCGCTGATGACTAAGAAATTAGTCGGGGGCCCGAGATATCGATCGCGTTATCAAATGTGATTTACAGCCGGACAGATAGCTGGAAAAACCGCGCCGCTGTTGCATGCACCGAGGCTATTAATCTCTTTTTTTATAAATAATACATGACTCCCATGCCCAATAATTTACAGTGCACTGGACTTGAAAATAACAGTGCCATTACAAGAATCAGAAGAGAATTCGACCTCAACGAGCGATAAAGAAGTAAATTAGCGAATATTTTTCGTATGATACGCAGAGGAATGTTTTCCTAATCCATCCCACCCGGCGATAGGAAAGTAATAAATCTTAAACTCTTAAATTTGAGTGAAACTCACAAATGGTGGATGCGCCGGATTAAAAAAAAATCTACTGTATTTATATTTATACTTATTTTCAAGGGTTAATTTCTTGTCTCCTTTCACATTTCGACATCCCTCATTAAGAATCGTTTGAACACTCGCCCATTTCAGCGTTTCCCGCCAAATTTGAATGAGATTCACAAATGGTGGATGCGCCGGATTCTTTAAAAATTCTACTGTATTTATATTTATACTTATTTCCAAGGTTTAATTTCTTGTCTCCCTTCACATTTCACCATCCCTCATTAAGAATCGTTTGAACACTCGCCCATTTCAGCGTTTCCAGTAAAGGAGGGAACGTGCTAGGCATTATATAACATTCCGGAATTCATCAAATTACATCTCTCCAGGGCTGTCGTTTAATTACAATTATAAACAGTTCTCGAAGAAGGCAGACGGACGGAAGCCTCGTTCCTCGCGACATTCGACAAAAGAACTGATTAAAATTTAATCAAATATTAGATTAGTAAAATGTCATTGATCCCACCCCAAGCGGCTATTACGAAATCAAGCTAATTACTTACAGACTTTGGTATTTATAAGACAGTTAATGGGTTGCGCAGTACAAACCCTTCATTTAAACTTCAATTTGGCTGACGAGAGAAGTCTCCTTCTTATTCTTCTTTACGATTGCGAGTTTTGGGGTGGGGAGGGGGGGGGGGGGCGTGAGATGCAGGCAACCGGTAATAACCGGATTTAATAACCGGTCCCGAAAGTTTCTAATAACCGAATTAGAGGGCGCCACCGCAGTTGGTAATTGTCGCAAGTTTGAGATTTCCTAAATTCATAAAGATATCAATTGCTGTAATTACTTTTGAGTTCGTCCCCTTACCCCTAGGGTGTCGCATAACTCCTTCCTACCCGCCGCTGGTCCCGGAAATGTCATAATTTCGCATTAAAAGTCTATTGTGTACAAGGGTTTCAGTTCGAAGGCTTAAGTTTAGATATTAATTATCTACAGCCTGTGTACTGCATGTTTTACGGAATAAGTACGGCTTACGAAACTGTTAATAGGATTACAGGGAGTTTGTTGACGTACCCAAAGTGTATTTTCGGTGGAAAGTGGGCGACTAAAAACCCATTTTCCGTAATACAGTATTTATGGTGTTAGTTATTTAATCTTGTTAATTGTATAATTAATACTGCTGAAGGTACAAAAGCTGCTAACTGTTTCAGGCACATGTCGATTTATTTTGTGTTGTTTAAGTTAATATTATTGCGCTGATGTAATCCGATTTTATCTATGTGGAACAGCTTGGAACGGCTTGGAACATTTTCAACTATTTTCAAAGCACGATTAATGCTGTACCGGATGTGAAATTGACCGAGCAATGCAAGATCCCTACTAATTGCTTCCTTATGCCTTAAATATCAAAGTGTACTCAGTGAGAAGGTCTGCTCTGAGGGCAGTTTGAGGTATTGGGGGGTCTAATAAGGGGTATTGGGGGGTTTTGAGGGTATTTTTATGGTATTGGAGGATTTGATGAGGGTATTTTAAGGATTTTGGAGGGTCTAATGACGGTATTGGAGGGTATTTTGAGGGTATTGGATGGTCTAATGAGGGTATGGGAGAGTATTTTGAGAGCAGCTAATTTGAGGAAGAAATATAAAAAAGGGCGTATGATGTTGATGCCTTTTATAACTGCTGTAAGCACAAAATGTTAAAAACTGTGACCTGCATCGGCGGTGCTGTTTACTATACAGGGTGTGAGGAAAGAGCCTGGTCTGGCGCAGCAGAAGTAAAATGTCGCCTCATAAACTGTTGTGGCGAAGAAAAAGCTCATAACATAACCACAAATGATGCATTCAAGCAATTACTGAGTGCTGTCGGCCAAAAAAGAGCCAATTGCAGTTTAAGATTAATTAATAAATGAACTCTATGAACGAATAAAGCTGCTGGAGGAAAAATTCACACAGAAAGTTTCTCAATGAAGCGCAAGATTATCTCATTTTTTGCAAGGATGTTCGGAATGGTGCAGAAATAGCAGCTTTTTAATTAAATCAATCGCAAAATAGCAATTTTATGTGACAAATATTTTTTTGATAGGGATATCCACACCACTTTAGGTTTTTAGTATTTCGTGTAACCGATAAAAAGTTAAATATAAAAATCCAACGACCCAATGAAAATGTGATGAACATATTTTTCATGTATAATTTCTTGTTGCATTTTAATTGTTAAATAAAAAATAGTGTCCCAGACACTAACGCGGACATTTTTCTTAAATGAAATTCTCATCTTCCTGGCATACCTGTTTCAAACAAATCACTTCCCGAATAATATACAATTATGTATCTTCTCTAACAACTTACGGTGGAACTCTGAGATGTCGCAGATTAAACTTTTCCAATTCCAATTCAGATTAAATTGCGACTCTTAGAAATAATGTCCGCGCCGCTTTTGGCTCGTCTCGTACACACTGCGAGATACACGGTCATCAGTTTTGCTCGAGCCGCAGCAAAATTTGTACGGTTTCCGATCCGAAAGCGCAGAGATTGGACCGTGACATCAACCCGCCTGCATAATAGACTCTCCGCCCCGCGTTCGAAAGCATAAAACAATTCTATCAGCCCCAAACAATGCACTTTCGCTTCGTTCGGCACACAGACGCACCCCATTCATTCCAATGCCTGAATCTAGCCGCCCCTAGCCGCCCATATAACCGTCCATACCCGCGTCGTCCACATTCAAAGGCAGTTTGATTCGGTACCGTTTCCCCTTCACACAGCCCCCCCCCCCCCCACCCGCTTACCCGCGCTAAACCGACATATGGAGTGCATACTCGACATACATTAATTAAATGCGGTTATCTGCAAGATTGCAATTGCGGCCGTAAGGCCACAAATATCAATTAAGGATGCATGAACCGCGCCATAACTCACATTACCGCTGCACTGGCTGGTTCGGGGACCGCCCGGAGCCCGCTTCGGTGAGCGTTGAATGCACCCCTATAATATCATCTGGAGTTTGGGTCCGCGCCGCGCCGCGCTCTGCCGTGCTACATGTGCAAGCATCGTCTATTTCGGGCAATCCGTGCTGATGGCGCTCCGGTTTCACTTCTGAAGCGGTTTATGGACCATAAAATCTATATCGGCGCACGCTTTGAGAGCGCAGAAAAATTTTCAAGTAGGGTGGCTGATTTTAGAAAAAAAATTAGTAGTGATAGAATTTAAATATGAACGGGAGTGGTTAGGAGTAGTTTTGATCCTCTATTAAAATAATGTTCATAGGTTTAGAATTGACGAATAATACAAAGAACAAAGCATTTGTCTTGATGGATGTCCAAATTAGTTTTAAAAAAATAATATTATAGTAAATATAGTGCATATGAGTTGCAAAAACAGATTGTTGACACAGTAAACCAAGTGGTTTAACTATGAAATAAACCAATTTTTCGAGATAATATATATAAAAAAGCAAAAAATAGCGAAGTTGAGTGTGAATTGGGATATACAGAGTGAGTCGCAGTGGTCCAAACTTAAAAAATATCTTAAGAGACAGAAAAAAAAAACATTTTATACACAAGTTGTTTGGCCTATCATTTTCTACAACCGAAAATTAGTTTTATTTATTCAAGATGTTGCATTTAGGCGTAAAGAAAAATGATTTTTTGTCTTTCCAGCTTCATCAAATTGTACCCATGTAAAGAATACTACTAAATATTACATATGTGCAGACATTGTCCCAAAAATGTTGTCAGATAATAACTAGAACCATAGCTAGATGAGGATGTCATCAAAAAAATAAGTTGCGTTATACATGGTTACAGCAGTATGAAGTAATTTTTTAACATTTTCAGCTGACTTTCTTGCGATTTTTCTGGAGAGACAATTCCAAATTGGATATTAAGAATATGAGTAATATTGATGAATGAAATATTTATTATATGGAGGTGTTTTTGTTTTTTTTTACTTTATCATAGGTTTAAGTATGACAAAGTATTACAATCGCGCCGAAAAAATTATTTTGAGAATTTTGCGGAAATATGTCCTTTTGGGTCCCCTGAACATATATAATAAATTAAAGTAAGGAAATTTTGTATAATTTATATCTATGACATTTTTTGGTAAAATTAATAGTTTAGCTGCATGTGCAAATTTTATTTGATCGAGATCGGTCGTGTTTGCATTGATATAAAACTAGTTAGCTAGGATTTGACTGATATTGTCATTATAATGACAGTAGGTTACATTTTTTGCCAAAGAATTGAGAAACTCAGAAACTCTTTGCTTTACACTGATAGAACTAAATACAATATTGGTAATACAACTTCCTTAGTATTTATAGTATGGTATGACATACATTATCTTCGAACTAATACGCTAAACAACTTTCATATAAATTATTAGTTTCTATCTTTAAAGCTCCACAATTATCGCATTTTTCGGTTAGCAGAAAAGTTATAATATTTAGGCTGAAATTGTACTGAGATAAAAATCAATTATTGTATTGTGAGTTGGGCTAGGGGTATAATATTTAAAGAAACAAGAAAGACGTAGAACTAATATTCATATTTATCTTGCAACAAATTATTTTTTACCCAACTCTTTATTTATTTAAGAAGTTACACTATAAATTTCATCACCTTTGAACAACAAATAAAGCCATAAATAGAAAACGCGGAATAGGAGAGGTTGAACTGGATCTTCAGAGAAATACGACTGCGTCTCTAGTGACTCACCCTGTATATCTTTACCACAATACCTGCTCCAACTAAAGCCACTTATGCCTACAAAACACTGCTAGTATTTCCGTTAGCGGCGCTCCTACCGAGTTAATAGGGAAAGTTGGGAGCAACAGTGCGGTTGTAGAATTTTCCAGTCAACCGACGCTGGTAGACAAAACGACGTCGACGTCGGCAGCGTCTGGCGGTGCGCGACGGCCGAGGGAGCGAATTATTAAGTCTCTCACGTTAAGGGAAGTTTACGTTGCGTTTTCGTCTTCCTTCCCCCCTCGGTCTCCTTCGGTTTCCCTTTTTTCTTCTGTTTGTTCGCGCTGCTTCGTGCGCTAGCGGTACCGTTGTTCGCGCAAACTTGTACCGGATTTGTTTTTTGAACACGTCTCGGATGTGTTTAAGCCGGTTGACGCGGGCGCTAGGAACACACAACCGCCGAACTTCAAGGGGCTAAGCCTTTCTTTCCTCCGTGTCAGGAGTTAGTTAAAAGGAATAGTTTTGAGGTTGGAAATGGCTCCGTTGGAATGCGCTCACCGCATCCACTTTGGCGATCAAATACAAGCATTTGTGTCTATCTACATTCAGAATTTATATTTGTTACATTGACATTGAGTGTACATTGAGTATACCGCTTTTTAAAACAACGAAATAATTTACTTTAAAGATTTTACGTTGTTTATCGGTGGTTGAATGTTATTATTTCGCTTCATGTGCGATTACGAGCAAAGTAGTTGGGATACAAATTATTATTATACACGTTTATGGATCAGATACATTGGGTAATTAATTCTAAAAAGTACAGCCCTCTATCTATTTTAGTTTATTCAGGAGGATTTTTGAAACTTAGATTTTACGTTGTTTATCGGTGGTTGAATGTTATTATTTCGCTTCATGTGCGATTACGAGCAAAGTAGTTGGGATACAGATTATTATTATACACGTTTATGGATCAGATACATTGGGTAATTAATTCTAAAAAGTACAGCCCTCTATCTATTTTAGTTTGTTCAGGAGGATTTTTGAAACTTAGATTTTACTTTGTTTATCGGTGGTTGAATGTTATTATTTCGCTTCATGTGCGATTACGAGCAAAGTAGTTGGGATACAAATTATTATTATACACGTTTATGGATCAGATACATTGGGTAATTAATTCTAAAAAGTACAGCCCTCTATCTATTTTAGTTTGTTCAGGAGGATTTTTGAAACTTAGATTTTATGTTGCTTATCGGTGGTTGAATGTTATTATTTGGCTTCATGTGCGATTACGAGCAAAGTAGTTGGGATACCAATTATTATTATACACGTTTATGGATCAGATACATTGGGTAATTAATTCTAAAAAGTACAGCCCTCTATCTGTTTTAGTTGTTTAGGAGGATTTTTGAAACTTAGGTTTTACGTTCTTTATCGGTGGTTGAATGTTATTATTTCGCTTCATGTGCGATTACGAGCAAAGTAGTTGGGATACAAATTATTATTATACACGTTTATGGATCAGATACATTGGGTAATTAATTCTAAAAAGTACAGCCCTCTATCTATTTTAGTTTATTAAGGAGGATTTTTGAAACTTAGATTTTACGTTGTTTATCGGTGGTTGAATGTTATTATTTCGCTTCATGTGCGATTACGAGCAAAGTAGTTGGGATACAAATTATTATTATACACGTTTATGGATCAGATACATTGGGTAATTAATTCTAAAAAGTACAGCCCTCTATCTATTTTAGCTTATTCAGGAGGATTTTTGAATTTTAGATTTTACGTTGTTTATCGGTGGTTGAATGTTATTATTTCGCTTCATGTGCGATTACGAGCAAAGTAGTTAGGATACAAATTATTATTATACACGTTTATGGATCAGATACATTGGGTAACTAATTCTAAAAAGTACAGCCCTCTATCTATTTTAGTTTGTTCAGGAGGATTTTTGAAACTTAGATTTTACGTTGTTTATCGGTGGTTGAATGTTATTATTTCGCTTCATGTGCGATTACGAGCAAAGTAGTTGGGATACAAATTATTATTATACACGTTTATGGATCAGATACATTGGGTAACTAATTCTAAAAAGTACAGCCCTCTATCTATTTTAGTTTGTTCAGGAGGATTTTTGAAACTTAGATTTTACGTTGTTTATCGGTGGTTGAATGTTATTATTTCGCTTCATGTGCGATTACGAGCAAAGTAGTTGGAATACAAATTATTATTATACACGTTTATGGATCAGATACATTGGGTAATTAATTCTAAAAAGTACAGCCCTCTATCTATTCGTGAATATTTTATATTGAACGTTGAAATGGTAGCAAATAGGGGGATTTAATTCTTCATGTTAACATTCTTGGTGCGGCATTGCTCGAGTTAAGCAACAAAGTATTTACTGTGTATACGTGTGAGTCTGTGTGCGTCAGTGTGTGTATGTGTGTGCGCTTCTAAGGGGAAACGATGGTGGCTAGACTGGGGGTTGGTGGTGGAGAGTGGCAACTGAGAGAGTAAAGTTTAAGGGGCTGGAAACGGTGCGGGAATAACTCAGTCGGCACGAGTCCCCGCGGTACGACTTCCGGTTTCCCCCCAGTTGCAGCCGTGCCGACCGGAACTGACGTGAGTTTAAAAACCGACATATCACCGAACGCGCCAACTCCCATAAATCCATTGCAGTCGAAACTAAGTTCGCGGCTGCTTTTTACTTAACGTCAACGCGGTTCCAAATTATGTTCAGTGTATCGTCAGCACGGTTGCGTGTTCTCGCCCACCCAACTAGATCAATAAATAGAAATATAAATATAAACAAATCTTATTTCCTTTTTAGCACATTTTTAAATAATAGTTCTAGGCAAATCAAATTTGGTATAATGAAAATGCAAAAATTGTCTTCATTTCTATCTGTATCATTAAAAAAGTTACAGGTTTCGAATAAAGTGGTTCCCCTAATGTTTTTGTGAGCAGTATTTCCTGGACAGTCCTGTAAACTTCGTATAAACTTTAGACTATTGTTGGATATTGAGATTTTTGTCAATATACGAATTCAGCATCTAAAAATCTTCTTTGCGATCAAAAGATTTAGGTGAAATTCGCGGTGCACAGTCCGTCAGTCTACTGCGGCGACGGACTTTTCATGAGCATTTCAGGGTCCGCTTAATTTTCATAAGTGACGAAGTGAAACCCATTCCGTGTTCCGGATTAATTTAGTGGGTCCGGACGGGGCCGGAGTCGTCCGGGCGGCGAGTGTGCGCCGGATATTCTTCAAATTTAAACTGTTTTAATTTTTAGGCGGAGCACCACTTAGCGTCGAGTGGATTCGCAGTGCCAAGCAGTAGTTTTCAAGTCTGACGCGCCGCCGCCCTCCCGCGGACTTGAATCGTATTAAAATCCGCACCGGCGATCGTAAAATCCTCTCTTTTTCCCGCCGTTTTAACCCATCAAAACTGCGCTGCTACTTTAACTGCTATATATTTTTAAGAGCGTGCTCGAAAGGGCGATTTGTGTGCTCGAGTGAGCTATTTTTAATATGCAGCGACAATTCTATTCAACTTTTCGCACCATTTTTCTAGATTCGTCATGTTTTTCATCCATCGTTCTGGTAAAAAATAAATGCTTTCTTTATTACGTTTAGTGATTGAAGTTCTTTATGGTAATGTAGCTACAATTCTCCTTTAAAATGACATCATTTGTTCTGATAACTTTAATTAATAGTTATTGCGATAAAAATATTAATTTTATTTCGAATAATTGTCACAGAATGAATTCAAATAATATTAGTTAGTAGGAAAGTTTGGCAGTACAAAACGCTATACAAAATCATATATGATTTCATGATGTTTCATGTATTTTGATTGTTTATATACTAACAATATATTAGAAATTAGATGTATTTTAACTATAAAATTTATTGCCAATTCAATGATTGAATTTTAACTTGTTATTCTATCATATATGGAATTATAAAATATGAAAATATGTTTTGGGTCCCCTGAACAATTTTGACTAACTAGATATGAATACGTGCTCTATCCAGATGTCATAGGCCTCAATAGCTCAGTTGGATAGAGCATTGTGCTAGCGACACAAAGGGCCCAGGTTCAAATCCAGGTTGTGGCTGTAATTTTTAATTTATTTAGAAATTTACATCCCGCCTGTATATCACCTCTATACTTCGATTAATTTTTGACTAAGGAAAAGGATTTGATATTTTGATTCTGTTGACAGTATTATCAAAACATCAGCGTTTGACAGTGCTGTATTCAATGGTAAAATCATGTTCTAGTCACATCAGATTTTATTAAATGCATTCCCACTTTCTTCAAAATATCCCTTCTTTTTCTAACGTCAACACAAGCTTTTTAGAACTATGGAACTATACGCAAACTAACAATATACGTGCATATATTCCGTTAATTATTAATATTTTTTTACCATTATAAATATGTACTGTTCGGTCAGATCCAATAACAAATAAAAAAGTTATGGACGTTCAAGTTCACAAGACTCCAATTATTTTCAGATTTATTCAACTTTAACAACAATTGGTGACCTGTTTGAATCCGTAATATTTTTTTGCTATTTTTCTAATGAAACCCTATTTAAATGTGCGTCAAATACGCCTTTGTTTATTAGAATCGGTTGAAATTTAACAGAGTTATCAAATTTTATTTACCGGCTTCTCCGATTGTCATCTTTCATTTTTCGTTTTGGCGAGTGTTTTGTCGTCATCATTTTCAGTTTTTCATGTTTTGCTTATCTTTTTTTACTATTTTGTTTTTGTTACATTGGTTGCCTATCGTGACTGAACACGTTATTTCAGCAGATGCTGAAAATTTTTATATTGGTGCCTTTTGTCTCCGCTCTGGCTCTGTATGTACAACACACACGTGTATTTTGTGTTATGTTAGGATTAAGAGCATTTCTAGATTTTTCCAATTATACTTCAAGCTTTGAATATGGACTACTACATGAGCAATTGTAATAGGTTAAGATGATTTTACGATATTTGAATACAAATTGAATAATACTTAATAACATATTAGATAGACTAAAATACAATAAAACAAGGTAATAAACAAACAAAATAATGTGTAGTTAATGAGAATCAAGAGTACGGATTTATTACGGTTAAGACGGTGATTAAACTTCAATAACTCAACCGAATAATTTCAACCGATTCTAATAAACAAACTCGTATTAAACGCAAATTTAAATGTGCTATCAATAAAAAATAGAAATAAAATATATATGATTGAAACAGGTCATCGAACTGTTGTTGTTCAGAAGTACAGAAAATTTGAAAATAATGGGAAACTTCTGAATTTGAACGTCCATAACTTTTCGACTTTTTATTGGATCTGACCCAACAGTACATGCTTATAATGGCCTGTGTTCCCTCTTTCAATTGCATTTTTTTGCATTTTGGAAATCGAACGGAAAATGACGGTGTTCTGTATTTTATACACATGCAAGTACCCAAAAACCGTTTTTTTTTTAAATGCGATTTTGGCGTTGTTTGGAAAATTTCGTATGTGCCATTATGTGCAGTTCTACCAGCTCAACAACGTACACTATGTCTCGTGAAAAACATATTTTCACTGTTACACAGTGGCTATTGATCACTTATACATCCAAGGTAATTTTCCAAGAAACTACAACTACAATTACGAAGCATTTTAATCATATTATAGTTTAAGTAGAAATTTGTAATAACTGCATATATTCTTATATTGCATTATCGATTTCAATATGTGTAATTTAAAAATCATTAACTTTATGTCATATGATGAATTATATTATTGCATAAAGTACAGCTATAAATTGATTGATTAATTCTGTTGATAAATGACTAATGTTCACTTTCTATACATGAACAAAGTTACCTCTGTCATAATTAACCGCGATTATTAATTAAATTCAGGATTAACTTCCATTTATGAATCTTAATATAAACCGACCTTAACACCAAAGTCAATAAATCGTCCTAACATTCGGGGTTTCCCTCAAATCACCTGATGATTGCCCAGATAAAATACCCATTCGCAGCAAATATTCTACGTACAATTCCCCAAAATATAGTTCGTGTAATTGTGCGCTTACCTCTGCCGGGAAAGCATAACCGTTTATTGAATGCTCTGAGCCGAATTGGTCGTGAAGGCCGTAGTGGATATGGATTTCTTGGAATTGATACTTGTACGATAAGGGACCGCCGGTTATATTGATATGATGGCGGGTGTCATTATCGACCGTGAAGATTACGCTGTGTCCGGTATTACTTATGGAACCGCTGATCTGTAAAATAGAGAGGTATAAGCAATCAAAAACAGGAGATGCCATTAAAGCGACTTATCCAATTTAGCTAAAGGACCTACTGGAGGTTTGGATATTACGGGAAAGGAGGTTTATGGAAAGCTATTATATACAAGGGCAATTTTTCGTTTATGGAATACAGGACAAAAATCTGGGTTTTAGTGTAGGAAATCGGTTGGAGGAAAAATTGTCCAATGGAACAATAGATCAGGGCAACAAAATTTGAGCTATTGCAAGTTGCCAGACAACTAACAAGTGATTCTGATAGTTTTTTCTTATCGTAGAATGCGAATCTGAACTAAGAAATTGTGAATTAGCTCTAGTTTTTCTAGAAAAACAGCCTCAAACCGGCAAAAAAAAAACGTTCTCGATGTTTTGTTTGTTGTATCCGAATTTGAAGACTGTCTGAAGCTGAAATTTTAAATTGACTCTAGTTTTTTAGGAACAAAAATTACGCTTGGCCACAAAAGTAGAAGTGAAAAAACAGTCTATAACATACTTATGTTATCTAAAATATGAAATATTGTAGATTACGCTGGTTCTTATTTAGTAATTTTTAATTCAAGCCGACTTTCTCAATAATTAGACAATTCTGAATTTTTCGATATAAATTCAGATTCTTTATATCGATTTTTTGTTTAATTCTTTCAAGAGTACAGGGTGATCTAAAATGACGAAGGGTATAATAAATTGTAAAAAAGTAGTCCATGTTCAAAGATGAAATTTTAGTTAAATTGGAATAATTGAAAACCTCTTAATCCTTCGTATTATCTTACATACGGAATAAACAACCAATATCACGTTACTGTTTTAAATGATCTTTTTTGTTCCAAATTGAATACAAGCTGCACTATCTAGAAATGCATTCCCCTCTACCTTAACTAAAAAATAATAAACAGCTTTAATATTGAATTAATTTGAGCATATTAGCACCGAATACCCATATATATATATATATATATATATATACTAGCAAACTAATCACCTAAATCGTTCTATAAGAACTAAACCCCTCTCAATTCGCATATAAATTCAGAATTACAGCAGTAATACCACCCGCATTTACTCAATGCACAGGTTGCATCTTGATATTATACCTATACACATATCCACACAGAGATACATATCCATATAACACAGTCAGGACCGGTTGTCCTGTGTACACTTGGGCGGAGAGAGGGCGCAATATAGGATTATCGGAATCAAATCCGAATCTGGCTTGCCGCGCCAAGGAATACATACTCAAATACTGATATACATGGACGGCTTAAGACCCGTGAACGAGACTGTCATCATATACGTATATCCGAGGGCGGTAGGGATAGTAGGTAGCGGGGAGTAGAAGGGGGTTAGGAGCCGAGGGTTTCATGCTAAGCTACTTACCCGGTGTTTGTCGATGTGTAAAGGACGTAGGTTGGGGTCGAACAGCAGCTTATTCGGCTCGAGATTAACCGGAGACTGTCTACGGCCCTTGTTGCACAGTGACCATTCCGGATTTATCAGCCCCCAGAAAGCGGGTCCTGCAAATAGTGGAGTAGCTTTTGTTAGCGGAAGGTTTCTATAAGTATGTGTGTGTGAGTGTGTATGTGTGTGTATAGATATAGTTATGTACGGAGTGGGTTACGAATACATACACAACAAATATAGTGTAGGCGGTTTGGTCCAGTAGTTGTTATTGTTGTTCGGGAACTCAAGTGCGCTAGGAGAGTTCTGGTCAACTCTGCGCTTTGGCGGTATTATTAACTTCCAAGTGCTGTACCATGTTTACTTATATAAGATTGATGAATATGCACAAAAGGCATTGTTATTGAAAATAAGGTTACCTTACAATAATATTTTTTTGGAAACAGGAGATGTAAAGAGTACTAAAAACAAGAACAAAACGATCTCACTTGATTTAATAAATACTTTTGCCAAGAGTACCGAGAGACATTAAAAAATGCAAGTACAACAAAATTGAGCACCCAGAATTGTATTACAATACTCCCTGTATCTCTTAACTATAAGTAATCATCGACCTTTTGAGGAACTATACCGACCACTAAATATTTTTTAAAAATTATGATAATACAGTAATATTGTTATTCTAATCATACAGTTTGCGGAAATATCCCTTGAAAAAAGGTAATTTTTCTGAAAATAAGAAGCACTCTATTACTCAATCGTCACAACAATTTAATTTTATCTTTTTGAGAGCTTGTGAGAAACTTTAAAAGTAGCAATTGTAGCATTTTTAGGTTTTGTCAAATGCCTAGTGAATACAATAGGAATTCTGTATAGACTGAGACAAATCTAATATCAAAAAAGGCTTTCAAAAAAACAAGTATTATTTAAGGGTAGGAATTTTGCTGGTCAGAAATCAAAATTCAATAATGATACATTAATTAATAAAATATGTTTTGAACTTTCGTTGATTATTTTAATGTATCTGCATACAATACTCGGCCAAAGGACCACTTCAGATTACCAAAATAATCATACAAAACGCAGTACGCATAATCATTTCATTACAAAGCATTGAAGATGTTTAATAACATCCCACTAAGTCATATTAAAAACAGTATTTTTCTACTGATTTTTAAATCATCATGTCGGGTTTATGTATTGTCTAGTTTTAAGAAGTTTTTCTCGAGGGACACATAAAAAACCCTAGATTTTAATTAAAACTTATTTCTATTCGATTCCAAATAGACAGACTGCGAGGACGTAAATCGAAATATTTCCCACGAAGAAAACAAAAGCAAAAAATCATACAATGACAACATCCCTTTATACAGTTCGGCTATAATGAGGGCGACACTTGAGAGGGAACGGTCCCGCGACTCGAGCACCGGGAATCCATTATTTCCATTTGTACCAACAATATAGATTTCTTTTCAACGTCGGATAATACTTGACTTTTCGCCAGCGCCCCCATCTGCTACGCCGCTCGGCCGCTCCTCGCTACAGCACGCCGACGTCTGAATCGGGCGACTGGCGACCCGAGCACCGTCAGGAGCTTTATATTCCATTATGAGGGGCCTCCATTGTTGAATAATATTTATGTCAGAGGCACACAATTCAAACTTCCTGTATCAACAATGGATTCCGAGACACTTCAGCCTCTTCCGCGAGATCCATCTTCAGCGAGAACGCTCGCTCAGCTCTCGCTATCTGGCGGGCATTGGCGTAGGTGTAAGGGCCGCCTCGGCGAGCCCTTAACGTGTTTCCCTTAACGTTTCGACAGGGAAAACAGCACGCAGGCCCGCCAAGGGAGAAACAATTCTATTAACGACCCTTTGGAGGTGTTACGAGCGCTACTTCACCGGCGCCTCCGCCAATTCGTCTCTTGAATTATTCACTGTTGATTTTGCCAATCAAATAAGCACTTTGCGTATTATCGACGATGTTTTGGGGTTTATGGAATAAGTGAAGATTAATCTATGGTTAACCGAGAAGAAATTATCATGATTAACTGCTGGGCCATTGCCCTAAATTTGAAACTAAAGTTGGAAAAGTTACATAAACATCTAGAACTTTACTAAAGATCCAATTACCAAAGATTCAATAAAACAAAAAAAAATGATTAGAATCCGCCTAAAAGCTATGAAATTTGAAAATTGTTTTATAAATAGACATACAATTCTATATTCAAGTTTCTTTTATGTGTAAGTGACATCTTTTGTGTATTACTCCAGAATCTAGATGGTAAAATTAGCGTCATAAATAACAAAAATTATAACCTTACACAAACATTTTGAAATATGTAGGTTTGGGAGGGATAAAATTTTCAAAATTACTTTATGTTACAAAAGAGTAACATCGCTGTACTAAATTTTATAATAAATGCCAACGTTAAAACAAAAAAATTATCATTCACTATTAAGGTATATGTTTACAATAAAATGTCTAGACGCGCTGTTACATAAAAAATATAAAACAACACGCCATTACGTATTTAACATAATGTATATTTTAAGCTTGTATTATTGACTAACTGACAGCCCTGCTCAATTATTACCCACATAATTTTTTAATAAACTGTAAAAACCCGCTTCGTCACACATATAAACGTAACTGTTGAATATATTTAAACGACCTATTCCGGAAATAAACCTTTTCGATTTGAACAGAGCGGAACGCAGACAGAATCGAGTGTATAATTGAAAAATACAGAGTACTCGGTCGATTTGTATTAGGGCGCGCGACGCAGCGCAATTTAGTTGAATATCAAACGTCATCCAACGATGTGATCTATCGCAATACGGGTCGAAAGCCCCGGGGAGCACACAAAGGTTAAGCTAGTAGGCACCCTGCACGCTGCATTCCCACTTGTTGTTTTGCGGGACCCCATCGCGTTCTGCTTATAATTTATCATTCACAGTCACCGACAAACGTGCGATTCCGACGGTTAATTTTGCGATGCACCGTGCACTTATGAAGATAACGTACTGCATTCGATATTTATTTAGTAATCGAACTTTAAGGAACACATCATACGTATATTTAGATTATTTTTATTCATTAAATTGCATTTGCTAAAAAGATACCCGGCGCCTCCACCAAATATAGCATTGTTCATTTTTTGGTGGATGCGCCGGTATATACTAATTTTTCTCTTGTGTAAGCAGTTTTAGATCATCGTAAAATTGAATCATACTACAGGAGGAGCGTACTAGTTGCAAGCTTGGAGAGTTTGGCGTAATTTTCGAGAACTTACTAATCCATTAGAAATTATTCGGGTTGCAACTAGCATGCGATGTGTTCCTGTCTACATATAATAATCACGATAGTCCTAGCTAAGTTCTGCTTGCGAGGAGCGGTGATTGCTCGTTACTCACTTACCTCCTTCAAGACACATGAACATTCAAGCAAGTAAGATTATAGAGAAACCGAGTTGAAGGGAGATGACTAAGGAGATTTCAGGAGTTAAATTTCAATCACAAGCAGGTGCGTTCTATCTCGCTCGCTCTTGTTATTTGTGTGCGAAACTCGTGTCTAAACAGACCAACTGCAAAATCGAAACGTGAATCTTTCTGCTTAATAAATTCCGGCGCTCGAGTTTACACATCTTCGAACAAGTTTTATAATTAGGCGACGGCGCGAGCAAGCGAAAGCAAGCCCCGATTGTGTTCTAATTTATGGCCGAACTTTCGCACGCTGTATTGGCTGTACTAATTGTAGCTAATATTGGATGATTTATTTCAGGAAAATCGTGCGAGATGTTGTTTTCTGACATTTAAGAAGGGATTGTAGACTATAAACCTATGGATAAAGTAAAAATAGGAAAAAGATACGCGCGAAAAAGCTTTCAGGATTTGCTGCCAAAACTAAAACTTCTTGCAAGCACCCAAAAGTGTTAAATCACGTTTTTTTATAGTTTAATTTAAACTTTTCATCATTATTAGCTAAAATTTCCCTGGAGGTTGTACAGTGTTATAATTTAAAAGTTCTGGGCACACAAATTGTACTTTTAAATACTACAAAACAATCATAGTTATACATTGTCACTACTCAAGAGCTATTACTTGAGCAATCTCGATTAACATACATTTTAAACACATTATCCACAATTGTAATCAGGATAAATCAGGGCATTCGCTTTGCGACGAACTTTACGTCTTTGTGACATTGTATTTGCCTGGAACCGGAGTCGCCCATTTCAAAGAACGCATAAAGAGAGTTAGTAGCGAAGTTTATGGAGTTTTCGCCGCCCGACAGAGGGCGTAATTCGATATTTAATCAAGCCGGAATGCCGTTTGCTTTTTAAACTTAGGAAACGTCGAATTCGCCCTCGTTTTATCCACTTTTCGCCCAGGAACGCTGCGAATAAAGCACAACCGTCAAAATAAGAAATTAATTACAAAAACTAAGAATAATTCTTTTGGAGTAAAGAAGGTATTATAAATCTAGCTAATTAAGTACTTTTCTAATTTTTTACTATTCTAGATTATAGTTTGCGGGGTTTTATAACTCTCTGGGTATAAATCAGCGATTTATAAATGTATGTTACGATGTCACGGTGAGCTATTATGTTAATAGGGGAGGGAGGGTTAGAAATGCGCTCCGTGACATACTTTTAGCACTAGGGAGGCGATATACCGTGACGAGGTATGAAAGCCGACAGGGTGGAGGGTGTAAAAGAGCGCCAAGAAAAGTCCTATTAATAACAAGTAATTCCACTACGGTTTTTTTCGACAGCAAGGCGTACTTTTTTTAATTACGTAAATGGAACGAGCGTACGTTCGTTTGTGCACCGTTTTACTACGCGATTCGTCAGATCGATAGCTAAATCTTGTATAAACTGAAAACTTTTCTATGGAGAGAACAATTTAAACAGGTACATTAAAGTTGTTTTGGTAAATTGGAATATTTGATGGAAATAACTGTGGAATTTACGTTTGGGCATTCGGTTTGATCAAAGATATTATTTTGTTTAAGGCTTGGTTTGCATATTTTACAATCAACGTTGTCAAAATGTAAAATAGCCTTGAAGAAAAGACCTATTTTTGTCATGCTTCTGACCAAACTAAAAAATTATATAGTAAAATAAAACAAATAATGATTCTTCTATTGCAGTAGTATCAATAAATGCTTATAACTAATATTATGAACAAATAAGTAGTGAGACCCCGGTGACAACAAATTTAGGAACAAAACACGTTTCATGTTTAATTATTGTTACTTTATCATACGCAGTATGATGAAGTATAGGCAAATGAGCCGTCATTTCTGTAATTTCGTCAAAATAGATAAATAATAAATTAAAGTAGAGGAAATTTTGTATAATTTATGTCTATAACATTTTTTGGTAAAATTGATAGTTTAGCTGCAGGAGCAAATTCTATTTGATCGAAATCGTGTCTACATTGATAGTAGGTAGCCAGGAAATTTTGAAACTTTTGAAGTATTCAGAACGTCAGCGGTTGCGAAACGTCAATTCAACACGCAAATGCATGGAGCATGTGATGAGGAGGAGAAACACGCGCGCACGTACGCTATGTGAAACAACATTGAAATAGCTTGGTGGTTCCATGGTGTTTACAAAGTCAATGTGTATTTCAAGTGCGGATTGCGGATAGCAATATTGTTATGCATTTTTCAACGATTTTGCAAATGAGCCGCCATTTCTGTAATTTCGTCAAAATAGTTAAATAATAAATTAAAGTAGAGAAAATTTTGTATGATTTATGTCTATGACATTTTTTGGTAAAATTAATAGTTTAGCTGTAGGAGCAAATTCTATTTGATCGAGATCGTGTCTGCATTAATATAGGAATTGCCAGATATTTTTATTCTATTGACAGTAGGTAGTGTTAAAGCCTGATTTTTGTCAATACCTACTGTCAATATCTGTCAAATCCTGGCTAATTCGTTTTATTTTAATGCAAACACGATCGATCTCGATAGAATCTTATGCAGCTAAACTATTAATTTTAGATATTGTATGATACAGTCATGTGCCTGGCCACATCAGATTTTTTTTCATATGCATTATAAAAAACAAAATTTACAATGAACGCCGCTGTAATGGAAATTAAGAAATTTAAAATATTTTGGTAATAATTTTCAGTGTCATTTATTGTGTTTCTTCGTAATTATAAAAAACATATTTTTTAAAAGAATTATTTTCCATCGATTTTCACTTTATCATACATAGTATGTCTTTTTGGATCCCCTGAACGTTTTTGACCAACGTCCAAGAAAATGTCTGTGTATGTGTATGTTTGTGTGGTCGAAACTTCTTATTTAAATGTTTTATGACTAAACTTAGAGCTGAAAAGTTCTTTGGTAAAAAAGGTCCAAAGGAACTGGATGTTTACTCTAAAGCATTTTTCAAGGATTTTGCAAATGAGCGGCCATTTCTGTAATTTCATCAAAATAGCTAAATAATATATTTAAAGTTGAGGAAATTTTGTATAATTTATGTCAATGACATTTTTGGTAAAATTAATAGTTTAGCTTGTGTCTGCATATAAAACTAGTTAGCCAGGATTTGAGAGATATTTTCATTCTAATGACACTAAACCTTCACCTTTGGGTTATGCAATGGCTCTTGAAATGGGCCTTAAAACTAACTTTTTATTTAAAAACTGTGACGATAAATAAATGGTTTAAATATTTTAAATAGAACACTAATGCAATTTCATGTAGTTTTTTTATGTTTAACAAAAAAATGATAATCTATTTTTTCGAAATGTTAAATGAGTATTCTTGTCAAAATTAAATCATAGCTTTTGATAATATTTCCATGTTAATTTTTTAAAATTTAGCGATATTTTCTTCTTCACTAATAATTTACAGTGCTGTTCAACAGAGAAATAACGTGTATATCTGTCTCAACTTGCGGATACTGAAGGCTTACTATACGAACAGTTAAAGTACCTACATAAACCCCGCGGTTTATCTTGAGAATGCATTCATTTTTTGTTTGTTCCGGAGATCCATTTCACCGATATTATCACAAAAAAGATTCGACATACTATTATTAATTAAAATTCATCACCTACGTTGGCACGACTGGGGGGTGGGTAGTTCACGCGATCGACGGGCGCTGTTTCGTGCATGTGACGGCCAGACGTCACGGTGCGGCCCGTCTACGACTAGGAAGCGCCGCGCCGAGCGCGCGGCGGTCACGCCGCGTCCGCACGCGATCTGACCATAACCTGTCGCTCGGCGCGCCCTCTCGCACTAAACCACTGAGTTATGGTCAATATACTTTACGAGGCGTCCCGGAGCCCACTTTTTTTGCGTCTTCGTAATTCATTGTTGTGTCGATTAGGCACACCCGCGTCGACGTCCTCGACTCGGTACTCGGTAGCGGACGGAGACACATAATTCCGTCGTACGGCTCGAAGCGACGGCGACGCGCGGACTCCGCCGAGACGTTTTTTTATGCGGTCGTCGAGACGCGGATGCGACGAATAACATGAATTATAAATAGATTTGTCGGGCGGTGCCTGTTGAATTTATGTGAGGGTGGTTTTCTGAATTGCTTCCGATAATGGAATGAATACTAATATTATTGAGTGCACTACTAAGTTCATTTATATGACGAACTAGAAGTCCAACGTTGCATAAGATGGAGTCGTATCTATCATTTTAATGACAATACATAATTTCGAAGGATGTATTTCGTAGTTTTTAAGACCAAATGATTTCAAGTGTGATACATTACTGTCAGTTTTAAATGCAGGATATCTTATAGAAGGCGAGTTGTGCAAGGACCCAGGATAATTATGTCCAAATATGCTGCCCCACTAAACAAACCGTTCTATCAACAAATTGACTTTTCTTGGTTATGGTGCTTTATCCCGTTCGTCTCTTAAAAAATAAATAAATAAATAAATTAAAAGTAGTACTAAAGTAATATTAACTTTAGATTTACCTTGTAATAAAGGCAACTTTATTATTATAATTGGATTGTAAAACTGAACAACTATTACCTGAAATCCTAAATATTTGTTCACAAATATTTTATTAATAGCCTGATGTGATACGAAATTTTCAAACTCGGATTCATAGTCAGTGCAAAACATAACCGAGGACGCCTATTTCCTCTCCGCAAACAAATAAAACTTGTCAATATTACAGTAATTTTCAACAGTCCCACTGGTGTTTCAATTTACCAAAAATACAATAATTAAAACGAAATGATTGCTCTGGCCGATAACAAAAACATCTGTCGACAGACCAGTGATTCTAATTTGTTTTTTTTTTGTAGAAACTAGATCTAAAGCAGATCAAATGAAAAAAAAAACTATTTCTTTTCTCAAAAACAAGACATAATTCAAAATTTCTTCCTTCAGATTGTACAGAAAATTGCTGTTGGTCAAACAAATTGTTGTTGGCTAGATGTTATGATGCACTTGTATATGGGTCGTTCACTTTTTTTAGAATTACACCAAACTTTTAATGGCCTTTTCTCGGAAATTTAATTTTAAAGGTAGAAATATTTGCTAGATAACTGCGTACAATTATTATTTTAACTTATTTATGTAAAAACAATTGAATTCTTTAAATAATTATTACATAGTCGCCCCGACATTGGATATAATCGAAAATATATAACATCCGCCATACTTTTACCTACAAAATCTATTTTTTATAGGATGGAGTCTCTTATAGTTCAAAAGATAATAAATTTTATCTGACGTGAGTCACGCGCGGTGTGTCGAAATTCAATGAAAACCGCAGCAAGCAACTACTTCAGGCTTGTGCGCGACGTTCTTGAGCATCTCACAGATAGCAGGCTGGTTCAACAAACGAGTGCAGTTTGTTTTTCAAGGACGGAGTGAGTTGAAGTGCTTATTTATTAGGTGCTAAAAATATTTATTTATTAAACGCCTTTAAAACATGCCGAAGTCTTCTAACCGTATCAAACGTTTGACCCGATAGATATTCAATTTGCCTTCGCATCCAAATATAAAGAATAATAAGCACTTAGAAAAGTAGTAAAATACCAATTATTGGCATTAAGTATACCTATAACATCTAGGTAAAAGTTATCACGACTGTTTAAAACGTATGATTTTCATTCAAGCATCAATAAATTGTTATTTTGGAAAATGTTTTGAATGTCCTGGTGCAAGACATTTGATCGACGGATCACTTGTAGACAATGGATGAACGTCGACAGAACCACTTTGCAACTAATGATATCCCCAGTTGATGAATATTTACAAAAATTGAAGACCGGTTTAGAAAAACTACTATTGCATTTATACTTACTGAAAAGACAAAATGATTTTATGAACAGCAAAAAAAGCAATCCTTGCAAGAAGATGAGTGCAGAGTTATCAGTGATTTTTCTGAGAGCTATGCATTATTCGCTTTATTTATATTTGGATGCGGAGACAAATTGAATGGATTGAAACATCTATCGGTTCGAAATTTAGAACGTTTGATACGGTTAGAAGACTGGCATTTTTTAAAGGCGTTTAATAAATAAATATTTTTAGCACCTAATAAATAAGCTTTCCGTTCTTAAAAAACAAACTGCACTAGCATGTTGAACCAGCCTGGTATCTCCGAGATGTTCAGGCACACGGCTGAAATAGTCGCTTGCTGCGCTTTTCATTGAATTTCGACACGCCGAGCGCGTCTCACGTCGGATACAATTTAATATCTTTTGAACTATAAGAGACTCCATCCTAGAAAAAAATGGATTTTGTAGGTAAAAGTGTGGCGGATACTATATAAACTTTTTCGATTATATCCATTGAAGGGGCGACTATGGGATAATTATTTAAAGAATTCAATTGTTTTTAATTTTCTTTGCATATATAAATTAAAATAATAATTGTACGCAGTTAACTAACAAACACTTCAACCTTTCAAATAAAAAAAAATGAGTCCAATACCATTACTAGAACCAAAGTTTTTGAATTTTGAATATGGAAAGGTTTGGTAAATAATCGTAAATCATAAAAACTTTAAGCCTTCATATCTCTGAAAATATTTTTTTTGATTGAATTTCCGATACAGGAAACCACTCAATTTCCGAGAAAATGCCATAAAAAAGTTTGGTGTAATTTAAAAACGTGATTTTTTTTTGCGAAATTGCGTACGATTTGAAAAAAGAACGCCGTCATATATAAGAGGCACTAACACTTTTTAGTGGTAGACCTAATGTAAACACAGTATAATCCAATTACTAATGGATAGTAGCAATATTATTGGTATTTAATAGTCCCTAGTTATTGCAGATTCGGTTTATGTTATTCTTCACGTCGACAGCGATTATATTTGACGTCGTCGCATGCGCCACAGATTTCCAATTAAAAATCCGTCGTGGTTCTGACGTAATTACGAATACGATACACTTTACTATGGCGTATCAATCACTAGCACGCAATCGGCCCCGCACCTAACTAGAAAATTGGCGAGCCGGAACATTTTCTCCTGTCCCTCTCCGAGCAAGAGTCCACGATAATGACGTACAACGTTTTAATCACATTGTGTTCCTGGCTTGACGGGAAATCAAAAGCGATTTAATAACCGTTCTCGACTTGCATTAATAACTTCCTCTACGAAAGGCAAAAGGGAAACAGGTAGGTAATGCGAGTAACAACAAAGTGGCCCTTTATAAAAGCACCCGCACCGACGTCGCCGTCTCCCCTTTCCCCTCGTAGCGGCGGCGGTGGCAGCACAGTCGCGAGGAGCTTTTGCCCCGAGAGTTTCCAGGTGTAATTTGCCCCGTCTTCCTCTGATAATGTGTAATCTGATTTTGAGAACTTTGAATAATTACAATTAAACTATCCAAGATCAAGCGTTAGTGAAATTGTTCCCTTTCTGGGTACCGGAAGCGCACCAGCGAGGTTCGCTGGCGCCGCTCTACCGGGCGATAATTATTACGGGACTTTGCAATGACTTAGACCTGGTTGGCGGTTATCAGGAAGTTGCCGATGCGCTTAACCTACAGCATGTGTCTTTGGGAATTAGTGGGAGAAGGTTTACAAGTGTACTCTGGTGCTCTTTGAGCATAGCGTTTGTTGGAACTTTCTAATTCTTAGCTCTTGTTACATAGGAGCAACTTCTCACAAGTCAAAAGAAGACATCAAAAAGAAAGAAACAAAGAAAAAAAATTACATATTTTTCAAATCATAAAATTTTCTGAATAATGTTGATAAATATAAGGAACCGAATAGGACCAAGAACCGAACCTTGTGGGACTCCGTACTCACAAAGTTGATTTGTTGAAGTTCCGTTTTCAAACTTAACATATTGATATCTGTTACTTAGATAAGATTTTTATAACCAGATACTGGAATTGCTAAAGTTACAATGCTCAAGTGTGTCCAACAGTATGTCATGAGACACGCTAAGGCCTTCGTGAGGTCATACAATGTAACAACTGCGTAATGCCCATTATCAAAGTTTCTTAAAATTTCGGATATGAACAACTTCGTTGAATATTATTGAATTATAAAACAATAATTTGGAATTACGTACTTTTAACAGAATGCATGAAGTTTAGGTTATTTAAATTTATGTATTAGTTTGTAATGAAATCAGTGTTAAATTTATCGTGTCGCTGTTATAATACATGAAGAGTTGAATAAAGGGCTATTTCTATTATTATAATTATTACTTATAACAAATAAACGAACAAATCAAGAGGATCCTGCATATTCAGTTGCAATAACAACCAACATAATGTACATAGAACTCCTAACTAAATGTACTAACCATTTTTAAATTGTATTCTCTAGATGCCACATTCGATAGAGCCGTTTAAGGGTAGCAACCCCTCGAGCGGGGGCGCGAAGATTTTATTTCAAGTGCCCTGTAAACAAGTGCTCTCTCCGAGCGTTTTACGGTCGCGTCCGTCGCGTTGTGTGAGCGCCTCTGTCGGCGCCCATTCAAACTATAATAGCTGAACACGTATCGGAATAATACGCAGCATAAACAACGCACGCAATTTAAGCGTACTCTGTATTCAACGCAAACGTTTCGCAAACGAGTTACAAATTTGTAAAATGGTCCGTGCCGTTTCTGAATATAGTACGAATTTGAGAATGTTGCGAATGTGAGCACAATGCCTAAAGTCCCCCCTGTTGAGCAAACAGACAACACTTCAACTTTCCCCCAAAACTGTTTAACGATAATTTTTTCATATTTTCCCTGGGACCATTGTATATGTGACTGACCTGGTAAGAGAATGACCGTTTATACAGCTCAGCGCGATGGGCAGGTGGAGCAAACAAACCCCTGAATCTTAAATTAAGGTTATGGACATCCGCATGAGGTATTGTGGGATCCTCTTGGATAGCAACTTACGATATAATATTGCTGTATGCAACACCCTGGTGTTATTCATGTTCAACCACCCCAAGTCGCCCAGCCCGTTCGATACATGATCATACTTCCTCAAACCAAAAACAAACAGAACATATGCATTTTAGACACGCTGAACACGCTGCCTATCCGACGCCGTCAGGCAAGGACTGTACACGGTATCACAATATGAGATCTTTTTACTATTGACAGTAGATATAGTGAGATATTGTTAAAACATCGGCATTTGACACTACCGGTACTGTCATTAGACTGAACATATTTGGAAAATCCTGGCTCACTATATGGTATTATATCAAAGCAGATGCACTGTACTGCTAGGGTAGTTAATAGAAGTGCAACAAAGTTAAGAGGTTTATAAGAGATGCGGAGTTAATATCCATTAGCAAAATTACTTACAGAAATATGAAACTCCGAAACAAGTCTTATGGCTGGTTGGAGCGACGGCAAGCATTAATTTGGCGCAAATATGACAACTGGAATAAAGTTTAAAAGCTCCCGCAATTATAATTTTGTACCGGTATAAGGATAATTTAAGCTGTAACATCGAGAGACCAACATGTACCAGATAAAGATAGTCCAGCAGAGCAAAGGTCAAGTGGCACATTTAGAATTCACTTGTACCTAACATTACTTCGAATGTAGTAAAAAAATTATCAACATTTCGTTGTTAAAATGTCTCATCCGATTAAGCAATTTTAGTTTAGCGCCCTTCTGGTAATTTAAAAATATTCTCAAGAGCATTGCATAGCTAACACTAAAACTGAATTATTATAATTATTCCAAACGGAATAGCAGATTCCGCAAAACGACACAAACTAATCGGTGTCGAGCGTAATTGGGTTGCAAAGTTAATCTAAGTTTTTCCGCGTTCTTAATTGTCCCCATCCCAGCCACTACATCCAGCACCAGAAGTAATACTCGAGCTAGAACGAGAGAGATATAGATAGAGCGCGGGGAGAGATATTAAAATCCGCCCTTAGTTAATTTAATACGTCCGTCTGGTTCGTGATTCGACCTGAGAGGGCGACGACAGAGGTGGCGGCGGGGATGAGCAACCCCTTTCGGGTGCCGCACAACGTAATTACAGAAGTCTTTTCCAGTTTGTTACCTTTACAAATTGACACGTTCAGCGGCCGTTACATTTGCCTCGTCCACGTTCCTTAACGGCCGAACGGCCTCATTACACCGACCGGAAACTGCTGAAAAGAAATACTATTAGTGCGGAGTTAAGTTTCTCTCTTACCGACCGACCGCCGAGTTTTTCTCGCACGTACTAGGGCCGTACGGACCCGAAAAACCACCTGGAAATGGGAGTCTGCAGTTACAGTGATGGCATTGTGGTCGGCGTGAACACGTGAACCTTTTCTCACCCGGATGAAGTGAACCTTTTACCACCGCCGAGTCTATCGCCGCCTCCGGTCAATATTTACGGAGATGTCGGTGGATGTTCGATTACAATGTGTCACCGGAATGCAAACGAATCTTGGAGATGGTTTACATGACATGACTGATAGTTCCATGTAGGTCTAATCGATATTTTACGTTACTGGAGGCGTTTAGTTATTCTCATTTGTAAATATAACTTTTAATGTTTTATTATTTTATTATGTGTGTGTGTGTGCCCGTTTTTTTTTTTGTGGCGACGATTCCGGAGAAACTAGGTATTGGGACGAAACTTCATATTTGGTTTATTAGTTTATTAGTTTCATGACCAAACTTAGAGCTGAAAAGCTTTTGGTTCAAAAGTGACCAAAGGAACTGGATGTTTACTCTTAGCATTTTTTAACAATTTTGCAAATTAGTTGCCTTTTTGTAATTTCGTGAAAATAGTTCACACTGTCATTCTAATGACAGTAGGTAGTGTCAAACGCAGATGTTTTGACATTATCAACTGTCAATAGTTTTCACAATTGAGTTTTTTGGAGTTTGATTTGATTGTCAATTGTGTATTTTATATCTCATTTTCTATAGCGCCTGAAGGAAAGCCCAGTAGGACACGAAACATGTAGCGATTGCTAAAATAAAACAAAAGTAAGGAATCCGACCACTTTTTATCGTATTAATATATCTGTCAAATCCTGGCAAACTAGTTTTATTTTAAAGCAGATACGACCGATCGCGTTCAAATAGAATCTCATTTACTATTAATTTTCTAAATAGTATGATAAAGTCATGTGCCTGGCCACATCAGATTATTTACGTAGAATCTGAGTATGAATAGAAAACTTTCGGCTAGAGTCTATATTTTGAGAAAAACACTACTAAAAACCGCAAAAAATCACGAAAAACACTATTTTTGTCCTGAAAAACCAGACTCGATTTGGAATTTCTACTTTCACAATCAGATTGTACGGAAAAAAGCATACCAGAAACAGTTTCCACTTGTTAGATTTTATTTTTTTACTTTATCATACGTAGTATTATAAAGTATTGTAATCATGCCGAAAAAATAATTTGAGATTTTAACGGAAATAGGTCTTTTAGAGTCCCCTGAACATTTTTGACCAAGGTACAAAAAAATGTCTGTGTGTGTGTGTATGTGTACGTGTGTGTGTATGTGTACGTGTGTGTGTATGTGTGTGCGTATGTGTGTTTGTACCCGATTTTTGTGGAGACGAGAGAAACTACTAAAGGTATCGGGCCGAAAGTTCATATTTAGAAGTTTCATGACTAAACTTAGAGCTGAAAAGCTTTTGGAAATGAGCCGCCATTCCTGTAATTTCGTCAAAATAGATAAATACTAAATTAAAGTAGAGGAAATTTTGTATAATTTATGTCTATAACATTTTTTTGGTAAAATTAATAGTTTAGCTGCAGGAGCAAATTCTAATTGATCGAAACCGTGTCTGCATTAGTAGTAGGTAGCCAGGATATTTTGAAGCTTTTGACAGTATTCAGAACGTCAGCGGTTGCGAAACGTCAATTCAACACGCAAATGTATGGAGAATGTGTTCACAAAGTCAATGTGTATTTCAAATGCGGATAGCAATGTTGTTATGTTTTCGCGAATAAATGCAAGGAAGATTGTATGTTAACCTAAAAACTTATTTGGAATATTGAGCATAATTCTTTATGATCTTTTGTAGTTAGCAGTGAAGACGTTGTAATACCCGAAAATATAGTATGCTAGAAGCCAATATAATATTTTAATCATCAGAATCAACAACCTTTTTTCTCTATCATATGACAAAGTATAGTAATCCTGGCGAATTTTTTTTTAGATTTTAGCGGAAATGTGTCCTATTGGGTCCCCTAAGCATTTTGAACCGCTATATCTGGAATTTCGTAGAAATAGTTAAATATGACACTTTTTGGTAAAATAAATAGTTTAGCCTTTAGCCGCATGAGCAATTTCTATTTCATCGAGATCGCTCGTACTGCATTAAAACGCTATAGTATTAAAACTAGTTAGCCAGGATTTGTCAGATATTGTGATTCTAATGACAGTAGGTAGTGTCAAATGCTGATGTTTTGACACTACATGCTGTAAATCTAATCAAAATATCTGTCTAGTTCTAGTAGTTTTATTTTAATGCAGACATGGCCGATCTCGATCAAATAGAATCTCATGCAGCTAAACTATTAATATATGGTATGATAAAGTCAATGCCTGGCCATATCAGATTTTTTTTGTATATGAAAATCTCTGACACCTAGACTCAAAAGTTATGGATTTTTTAGATTAATCCGTTCGTAAATTTGTAGTAAAACAAAACAAAAACTCTTTTTTTAAATTATTAATGGTACTTTTTCTTCATTTTGGGCCACTTGAAACGTCGGTTAATATGTTTTGATCGATCGCAAATTTCACAGCAATTAAATATAGAGATAAAAGAAATGAGGGGGCTACACAAAAAAATAAAAATTATATGTTTTTATATGAATAAGGATCGCCCTACTGTGTAGTGTATACTACATACCACTGAAATAACTGTCTTCACACACATGGACTTTGGTTTGTTAGAAACCGCAACCATTCCTTCTAAAAGCGCAAGAAATTATCAATCTAAGGATATCCATTTAAAGAAATATAAAAGCTAAAAAATATTCAAAAATCTAGCCGATTTAATTTGATGATGTAAGAATGAACCACTTGCACTGGGTAAATTGTGTAAATGTCAAGTCAATCGGTCAATAAGTTTTCTCGTATTCATGTCATCGATTTTATAAACTTGGTTTCGAGTAGAAACGCGATTAAAGTTTGAGGATTCGCAAACAGCCACACAACATAGGTAGGTGTTAGTTTCTTTTTTTAGTTACCAAAAATCTGCAATTCTTGGGTGTTATAGCAAAACAGCAACTTTTAGAAAATTCTACATTGGAATTTGGACTGTATTTTAACTTTTTAAACAATGACTCACAAATTCCCATCAATACCACAGTCGCAAGAACGTCTACAACCCTCGTTAAACAGACTAATTAATCAGACATTTTACTGTTATTTTACTAATAGGACGACCAGAGTAAAAAAAATATTACCGGAGGTTTAGCCCGAACTGAAATACTAATTATCCTGATGTACAATGCAAAGTTCAACTATCAACAACGCGCATTTTCTGGCGTTGTGGTATTTATATTTATTCATGTAAAGAGCTGCTGTTCTATTTGATAGATCAACGTACGCAGATAGCGTTCCCGTGCGATGAAATGACGCGTGTAAATGTATGAATAGGAAGTCGGTACCGTACGCAAGAATAATAATTATCTAAATGCGCTGGGTGGAGGCGGTCACGAACCGTCTCGCGCGCGCCCGTACAACATTACTTTATGGGGTCGTAACCGTTGAGGATTTACGCGCCCGACAAACACATTTGATTTTATTACGAGCACAGTTCATAACGTATTTAAGCCGCCGTATATGACAGGAAAACACTCTTATCCAAAGTAAACTTTCCCATCCGATCGAAACAAAACACAGCGTCGCGATGGATCGGCAACCGATAAGTACTTCCGGTCGACGGTTTTTTGTTTTAAAATCTAATAATGGAATGGTATAGCGGTTCCCAACCTTTATATGCTTGTGTAACACATACCATTCGCCAAATACTTCGGACAACATTTGTAGAAAATAAATTTTTTTGAGATCTTGTACGTGAGAACTGCACACAGAGAAATGGCTGTCTAATGTTAAGAAAATGATATTCTTAACATAATTTGTTTCTTTTTTGAGAGAACACATGCTTGCAATGAGTATTTCGGTAATATAAAATAACCTAAATATCAGCTTTAAGAAAACGATTTTTTTAATTTAAGGAAGTAGTTGGTTTGAGCATAGAACAAAATTATTTCGCAAAATGTAAACTGTTTGAAAAATTCTGAAGAAGCAAATATATTTACACATTGAGAACAATTGCATGTTTACCGAATCACAGGACGGTTTCAGACTTGGTAAGTCGACTAGTATGGCTATTGATGCACTTATAAACGAAATATTGCAAAACTTTAAGCGTGGTCATCACTCGGTTGTCTCATTTTATGATCTCTCAAAGGCCTTCGATTGCGTCTCACATGATATTTTGTTAGAAAAGCTAACTAAATATAAATTTTCGGAATCCAGTATCCAGTTGTTGAGGTCGTATTTAAGCGATCGATAGCAACATGTTGAGTTCAACAACAAAACTTCTTAAAATAGATTGTGTAAATATGGTGTCCCCCAGGGCTCAGTCTTAGGTCCCATACTATTTCTAATATTTATTAATGATATTGGCAATGCAACTGTCTCGTCCAAAATCTCTCTTTTTGCAGACGATTTTATTATTATAGTTATTATTATTTTTGTATTACAATTTTTGAATTTCGTCTCTTTTCATATATATATATATATAAAACTTTGAGAATTGAGAGAACGTTACATTGAATGTGGTTGAGAACTGCTGTCGTAGAAGAAGGAAGTAGCATGGATGGTATGATATTTCAGGATCGATTCGGCGTCCTGGTTCGCCTAATCCGACGAACTAGGCGCCGGCCGTCTAATAGAAATTTTTACTAATCGCCGAGACCTTTCGCGCCGCGCCGCTGACATTTATATTGGCCGTGAGCGCGCGCGTCCCTAATTGAAACGAATGGTCGCACGCCACTGGTAGACGGCCCGCTTAATCATAAGGAAGCGTAATTGCCCGCGTCGTGAGATTCGCAACCATAGTCTGATATTTTCGGCCTACAATGCGCCCAAGACGCTCAAGAAGCGTATCAATCATTTACATTCTAATCAATTTGGAAAATGATTTTAGTCCTCGCAAAGAATTATATAGGTAGCAGACTTCAATTGTTGTAAGACTGAATAAACTAGACAGTATTTAATGCACAATATTGTTCTTACTGTTATGAGTTCTTGTCTTGTTTAATAGCCTACGTTATCCTGTATGTTGGTGTTAAAAATAATATTAGTATGACACGAATATTTGTAATACAGACCATGATTAATGTTTGTATCTATTCTGTTTGTATAAATCGTTTTAAGCAATTTCTTAAAACTTAGAACGTATGACATGATAGGTTTTTGGGATGTTTGACGTATCCCGGAAAGTTGGCCGTATGTTTGTTGCCGTATCGTCAAAGATATTTACTACTACAAAGATGTTTACTACTTAAACTTTAATTTATTATTAGTCGAATCACTTCAACATAAAATTTTGTCCAATAGTTTAAACTCTAGATAGTATCTTTGAATGTATCTTTCAAAATCCATCTGGAAGGAGCCACCTATGCACTGAAAGGTTCTTAGTTTGAAATATCTCAACATACTTTGTATGGTGCAAGCAAGGGTTATGTCACACAAAACTAGCCTAGTATTAACGAGAAGCACTCATTTTACGATCCTAATCAAACCCGGCCTCCGTAAGACGCGATTAACCATAACCTTCAGCAAGCCCTGAAACATCCCAAAACTCCAGATGTTTCAGCAGCCGTTCGGGTAATAATTTGACATAGTATCCGTGATTCGGCGGGACCGCCCCAAGTTTTATCGTTGTTCGCGGATCTTATAAAATCACGTTTTATTTTCACTTGTCCCATTTGCGAACTTTTCAAATTTTCCCCACGGGGTCATCATCACTGCCTCCTCCCCCCCACCCCACACCTCGGGCTCGTCTGTCCTCGAACCGATGCGGAAGTCGCGAAGCCGGAGCGCAATCAGAACGTCCCTTTATCTCTCCGAGTCCGCAATGGACGACCGGTTTTATTTTAATTGTCCGAATTGAACCGTTCCGCCGATGTTTTATACGATAAAGTTCGTCCTCTAGATGGCGTAGATGGTATCACGCACCGGCGTTCAATTTCTCCGCGAGAGGCCCTTGGGGGTTACTGGGGGGGGGGGGGGGGATAGGGGGTGGATAACTGCCGGTAACTTGATACTAACTCTCGCGAGGGCCACGTCGTCCGAGGTGAAAAAGTTATCGCCCTCACTCACTGAGGAAATTAACGCGCCCGGCTATTAAACCGATAAACTTTGATATTTTTCGGTAATTTATATCGCCCCCGGTTATGGCGTACTTCCCCGGTGGAAATTCTTTGATTTACTGGGGCACTAGGTTCAGTGCAAGCGTTTTATTATATCAGTCGGTCACCGGATAATATTTATGTGAAAGAAATCTACGTCTTATTTTTTTTTTTTTTTTTAATATAGCTGAATACTCTCCTGGGCACAAAAAGAGACTTCTAATGGCATTTCTGTTAAAGAATTTTTCAATATTACAAAATTAAAATACTTGCGTTATTATCATTATCATTAAGTTTAGTGGTAGACCAATTTTTTTCAATTGTTGAAGTATTTTTGTGATATATTAGGTCGGTAACTTCTTTAATTTCAAATTTCCAAAAAAATTGTTGATACACCGTAGTGTATCTTTATTTAATTTATTTAATTTTATTATTTATTTTATTTATTTATTTATTTATTTATTTTATTATTTAATTTATGTTGTTAATTTTAACCCTTTTCCTTACCATAATTTCGTCAAATATACATTTCTTTGTACCAAATAGATAGTGAATATGTAAATACACATTCATCCAAAAATAAATACATTGTTGCCTCTAATGAAGTAACTTATTAGTTGGAATTATCAATATTTCGTCCGACTATTATTATTTCGTTTGACCATTAAGGAAACACCTTAGTTCTAAATTTGTTGTGGAGGAATGACGAAAGACTAATAAATAATTTAGGTTTCAAGAAGATGGTCAACAAATGTTCTAAATTACTGGTTTGCACCAATACACCAAAATATGCCAAGTTGAGAGGTATGGTCTAAAAAAACAACGCTAATTCTTTTTTCAGATTCCATTCCAGACAAAGAAAACAAAACAAAACTGAAAATATCAAAGCTTCTAGAGAAAAAGTTAAAATATTCTACATCATATCACTGCAATTTTAATTGTGATTTGATTTATGACAGAAAAACTAGAAAAAGAAATCAAAACTTGCTAAGTTATGCGAATTATAATGTCAAAATCAAAATTGTAAACAGTATTTTTGGAATACTGTATGTACAATAACAAGAAATATATACTAATAGACAATGTATAACGTAACTTACAAACATTTAAAAAATCTTAGCAAAAAGCGAGATATTTTTAAGACATCGCTGGACAAAATGTGAGAAACCGGGACTGTCCTGGCAAAAGCGGGACGTCTGGTCACCTAATGTATGGGGGAAGAGTGTCCTTACGGGAAAGAGTGCTCTGTAATAAACATAACAAAGTCCGAAAGGGGGCGCTGCTGTCCTGCCTTTTTCAGGAGAAGGAACTCTTAGAAGTAATCGAGCGGATAAAGGTTAGGTTAATTGCACCTTATGCGGTTTTTTACTTTATCATGCGCAGTATTATAAAGTATTGTAATCATGCCGAAAAAAAAATGAGATTTTAGCGAAAATAGATCTTTTTGGGTCCCCTGAACATTTGACCAAGGTACAAAAAATGTCTGTGTGTGTGTGTGTGTGTGTGTGTGTACCCGTCTTTTTGTGGAGACGATTCCGGAGAAACTACTGAAGGTATCGGGACGAAAGTTCATATTTAGAAGTTTCATAACTAAACTTAGAGCTGAAAAGCTTTTGGTTCAAAAGGGTCCAAAGGAACTGGCTATTTACTCTTAGCATTTTTCAACGATTTTGTAATTGAGCCGCCATTTCTGCAATTTTGTCAAAATAGATAAATAATAAATTAAAGTAGAGGAAATTTTGTATAATTTATGTTTATAACATTTTTTGGTAAAATTAATAGTTTAGCTGCATGAGCAAATTCTATTTGATCGAAATCGTGTCTGCATTAATAGCAGGTAGCCAGGATATTTTGAATCCTTTGACAGTATTCGGAACGTCAGCGGTTGCGAAACGTCAATTCAACACGCAAATGCATGGAGAATGCGAGAACGCGCGCACGAACAGTGCAACAATATTAAAACATCTTGGTGTCAATGTGTATTTCGATTGCGGATAGCCATGTTCTTATGTTTTCGCGAATAAATACAAGAAATATTGTAAGACGGTATGGTAACATTAAAACTTATTTGGAACATTGAGCATAATTCTTTGTGAACTTTTGTAGTTAGCACTGAAGACGGGGTAAAACCCGAAAATAAAGTATGGTAGAAGCCAATATAATATATTAATTATCACAACCAATAACCTTTTTACTTTATCATATGTAGTATGGCAAGGAGGTTTAGTCTTAGCATTTTGGAAATATTTTGCAAATAAGCCGCTATTTCTGGAATTTCGTCGAAATAGTTAAATAATAAATTAATGTAGAGGAAATTCTGAATAATTCATGACTATGAAATTTTTTGGTAAATAAATATTTTAGCCGCATGAGCAAATTCTATTTCATCGGGATCGGTCGTACTGCATTAAAACACTAGTATTAAAACTAGTTAGCCAGGATTTGTCAGATATTGTGATTCTAATGATAGTAGGTAGTGTCAAATGCTGATGTTTTGGCATTACATACTGTAAATATAATCAAAATATCTGTCTAGTTCTAGTAGTTTTATTTTAATGCAGACGTGGCCGATCTCGATCAAATAGAATCTCCTGCAGCTAAACTATTAATATATGGTATGATAAAGTCATGTGCCTGGCCACATCAGATTTTTTTTTTCAATTCCGTGCATAAAATGGCTTAAGATTGCTTCTTACGACAATTTAAGCGACTATTCTACAAATGGAAGGTTAGTTTGTCGCAATTTTCATCATAAAATCAGTGCAGAAGGAACTGGATACGCCTATATATTTGAAGGAGTTTGAAAGCTGTGGTAACAGGAAACATACATTCTACTAACATTAAAAGCTAAAATATCCTTCTACCATACGATAACAAACAAAGATATTAAAGATTACAAGCGCAACAAAATCGAGCACTAATAATTGTATTCCAACGCTCAGGGTCTACTAGTATTGAGACAACACATGCACGAAAACATATCCCACCAAATAGAATCGTTCACCCTACATCAAATACCCTAATATTTCAAAATGACAAATCGCAACACGATGTGCGAATCGGCCCAAGAGTGTCAATCTCGCGTCCATCACTTGCGAGTGGTCCTTTTAGGTGTACCGAATGGTTGCAGAATTAGATTGAGTATAAAAGCTGTAGGAAAATGTGTTATTCGCGGATGGGTAACAAATCTCCCCGGCGCCGGCGGCGGCAACGTCTAAACGTAACGGCAAAAACGGTCCACTCGCCTCGTAGGAAACGATGCAAAAAGCGAAAGTATATTTTTCTTCCGGATGGCGCGATCATTCTTTAGGCGGGCGGCCCCACACGGGACCCCGAACACATAGCACTGTTTTCGCCGGCGATTGCCGATTGCCCACTCATTCACCGCGACGACTTTGATTTGATTGCGACGGTTTATGTGCGGCCATCGATAAACCGGAACCGATCGAGTTATCCCCGGTCTCCGGATTATCGCCGGCGGATTCCCGATTGCTTTATTTCGTTATTTCGGAGGTACGATCCGGGTAAGAAACGCGCCCCCGCCAACCCTAACCGACTCCGGACGAAAAATTAAAGCAACAGTTTGTAATTTACGACGCCAGGGTTTAATAAAGAGGGCGTTACGTTTTTATTTCACTTGCTGGTCCATCCCTGATTTATTGTCTACCCCGTCTGGCATCCCCCACGCATTTTTGGGTCGAGATCATGTTTTTTTTTTTGTGGGGGGGGGTCGTACAAATTGCTGAGTGTTTCGAAATAGAGATGTCGTGTGTAAGGGTAAACCTGGACCCGGATTGCCCCGTCTGAATTGGAACTTTTATTAATACTGATAATAATGTTTATTAATTTAGAAAAGAAACTGCTTCCGGGTTATGCCTTGTGTCAAGATTTGTTAATGCTGACGTTTCGCGAACCATGCTGCTCGCTTCTTCAAAGCTAATTGAATACAGTATTCATCACTGATAAACAACGTAAAATCTAATAATTTGTATCCCAACTACTTTGCTCGTAATCGCACATGAAGCGAAATAATAGCATTAAACCACCGATAAACAACGTAAAATCTAAGTTTCAAAAATCCTCCTGAACAAACTAAAATAGATAGAGGGCTGTACTTTTTAGAATTAATTACCCAATGTATCTGATCCATAAACGTGTATAATAATAATTTGTATCCCAACTACTTTGCTCGTAATCGCACATGAAGCGAAATAATAGCATTGAACCACCGATAAACAACGTAAAATCTAAGTTACAAAAATCCTCCTGAACAAACTAAAATAGATAGAGGGCTGTACTTTTTAGAATTAATTACCCCATGTATCTGATCCATAAACGTGTATAATAATAATTTGTATCCCAACTACTGTGCTCGTAATCGCACATGAAGCGAAATAATAGCATTAAACCACCGATACACAACGTAAAATCTAAGTTTCAAAAATCCTCCTGAACAAACTAAAATAGATAGAGGGCTGTACTTTTTAGAATTAATTACCCAATGTATCTGACCCATAAACGTGTATAATAATAATTTGTATCCCAACTACTTTGCTCGTAATCGCACATGAAGCGAAATAATAGCATTAAACCACCGATAAACAACGTAAAATCTAAGTTTCAAAAATCCTCCTGAACAAACTAAAATAGATAGAGGGCTGTACTTTTTAGAATTAATTACCCCTTGTATCTGAGCCATAAACGTGTATAATAATAATTTGTATCCCAACTACTGTGCTCGTAATCGCACATGAAGCGAAATAATAGCATTAAACCACCGATAAACAACGTAAAATCTGAGTTTCAAAAATCCTCCAGAACAAACTAAAATAGGTAGAGGGCTGTACTTTTTAGAATTAATTACCCAATGTATCTGACCCATAAACGTGTATAATAATAATTTGTATCCCAACTACTGTGCTCGTAATCGCACATGAAGCGAAATAATAGCATTAAACCACCGATAAACAACGTAAAATCTAAGTTTCAAAAATCCTCCTGAACAAACTAAAATAGATAGAGGGCTGTACTTTTTAGAATTAATTACCCAATGTATCTGATCCATAAACGTGTATAATAATAATTTGTATCCCAACTACTTTGCTCGTAATCTCACATGAAGCGAAATAATAGCATTAAACCACCGATAAACAACGTAAAATCTAAGTTTCAAAAATCCTCCTGAACAAACTAAAATAGATAGAGGGCTGTACTTTTTAGAATTAATTACCCAATGTATCTGATCCATAAACGTCTATAATAATAATTTGTATCCCAACTACTTTGCTCGTAATCGCACATGAAGCGAAATAATAGCATTAAACCACCGATAAACAACGTAAAATCTAAGTTTCAAAAATTCTCCTGAACAAACTAAAATAGATAGAGGGCTGTACTTTTTAGAATTAATTACCCAATGTATCTGACCCATAAAAGTGTATAATAATAATTTGTATCCCAACTACTTTGCTCGTAACCGCACATGAAGCGAAATAATAGCATTAAAGCACCGATAAACAACGTAAAATCTAAGTTTCAAAAATCATCCTGAACAAACTAAAATAGATAGAGGGTTGTACTTTTTAGAATTAATTACCCAATGTATCTGACCCATAAACGTGTATAATAATAATTTGTATCCCAACTACTTTGCTCGTAATCGCAGATGAAGCGAAATAATAGCATTAAACCACCGATAAACAACGTAAAATCTAAGTTTCAAAAATCCTCCTGAACAAACTAAAATAGATAGAGGGCTGTACTTTTTAGAATTAATTACCCAATGTATCTGACCCATAAACGTGTATAATAATAATTTGTATCCCAACTACTGTGCTCGTAATCGCACATGAAGCGAAATAATAGCATTAAACCACCGATAAACAACGTAAAATTTAAGTTTCAAAAATCCTCCTGAACAAACTAAAATAGATAGAGGGCTGTACTTTTTAGAATTAATTACCCAATGTATCTGACCCATAAACGTGTATAATAATAATTTGTATCCCAACTACTGTGCTCGTAATCGCACATGAAGCGAAATAATAGCATTAAACCACCGATAAACAACGTAAAATCTAAGTTTCAAAAATCCTCCTGAACAAACTAAAGCAGATAGAGGGCTGTACTTTTTAGAATTAATTACCCAATGTATCTGACCCATAAACGTGTATAATAATAATTTCTATCCCAACTACTGTGCTCGTAATCGCACATGAAGCGAAATAATAGCATTAAACCACCGATAAACAACGTAAAATCTAAGTTTCAAAAATCCTCCTGAACAAACTAAAATAGATAGAGGGCTGTACTTTTTAGAATTAATTACCCAATGTATCTGACCCATAAACGTGTACAATAATAATTTGTATCCCAACTACTTTGCTCGTAACCGCACATGAAGCGAAATAATAGCATTAAAGCACCGATAAACAACGTAAAATCAAAGTTTCAAAAATCCTCCTGAACAAACTAAAATAGATAGAGGGCTGTACTATTTAGAATTAATTACCCAATGTATCTGATCCATAAACGTGTATAATAATAATTTGTATCCCAACTACTTTGCTCGTAATCGCACATGAAGCGAAATAATAGCATTAAACCACCGATAAATAACGTAAAATCTAAGTTTCAAAAATCCTCCTGAACAAACTAAAATAGATAGAGGGCTGTACTTTTTAGAATTAATTACCCAATGTATCTGATCCATAAACGTGTATAATAATAATTTGTATCCCAACTACTTTGCTCGTAATCGCACATGAAGCGAAATAATAGCATTAAACCACCGATAAACAACGTAAAATCTAAGTTTCAAAAATCCTCCTAAACAAACTAAAATAGATAGAGGGCTGTACTTTTTAGAATTAATTACCCAATGTATCTGACCCACAAACGTGTATAATAATAATTTGTATCCCAACTACTTTGCTCGTAATCGCACATGAAGCGAAATAATAGCATTAAAGCACCGATAAACAACGTAAAATCTAAGTTTCAAAAATCATCCTGAACAAACTAAAATAGATAGAGGGCTGTACTTTTTAGAATTAATTACCCAATGTATCTGACCCATAAACGTGTATAATAATAATTTGTATCCCAACTACTGTGCTCGTAATCGCACATGAAGCGAAATAATAGCATTAAACCACCGATAAACAACGTAAAATCAAAGTTTCAAAAATCCTCCAGAACAAACTAAAATAGATAGAGGGCTGAACTTTTTAAAATTAATTACCCAATGTATCTGACCCATAAACGTGTATAATAATAATTTGTATCCCAACTACTTTGCTCGTAACCGCACATGAAGCGAAATAATAGCATTAAACCACCGATAAACAACGTAAAATCTAAGTTTCAAAAATCCTCCTGAACAAACTAAAATAGATAGAGGGCTGTACTTTTTAGAATTAATTACCCAATGTATCTGACCCATAAACGTGTATAATAATAATTTGTATCCCAACTACTGTGCTCGTAATCGCACATGAAGCGAAATAATAGCATTAAACCACCGATAAACAACGTAAAATCAAAGTTTCAAAAATCCTCCAGAACAAACTAAAATAGATAGAGGGCTGTACTTTTTAAAATTAATTACCCAATGTATCTGACCCATAAACGTGTATAATAATAATTTGTATCCCAACTACTGTGCTCGTAATCGCACATGAAGCGAAATAATAGCATTAAACCACCGATAAACAACGTAAAATCAAAGTTTCAAAAATCCTCCAGAACAAACTAAAATAGATAGAGGGCTGTACTTTTTAGAATTAATTACCCAATGTATCTGACCCATAAACGTGTATAATAATAATTTGTATCCCAACTACTTTGCTCGTAATCGCACATGAAGCGAAATAATAGCATTAAACCACCGATAAATAACGTAAAATCTAAGTTTCAAAAATCCTCCTGAACAAACTAAAATATATAGAGGGCTGTACTTTTTAGAATTAATTACCCAATGTATCTGACCCATAAACGTGTATAATAATAATTTGTATCCCAACTACTGTGCTCGTAATCGCACATGAAGCGAAATAATAGCATTAAACCACCGATAAACAACGTAAAATCTAAGTTTCAAAAATCCTCCTGAACAAACTAAAATAGATAGAGGGCTGTACTTTTTAGAATTAATTACCCAATGTATCTGACCCATAAACGTGTATAATAATAATTTGTATCCCAACTACTGTGCTCGTAATCGCACATGAAGCGAAATAATAGCATTAAACCACCGATAAACAACGTAAAATCTAAGTTTCAAAAATCCTCCTGAACAAACTAAAATAGATAGAGGGCTGTACTTTTTAGAATTAATTACCCAATGTATCTGACCCATAAACGTGTATAATAATAATTTGTATCCCAACTACTCTGCTCGTAATCGCACATGAAGCGAAATAATAGCATTAAACCACCGATAAATAACGTAAAATCTAAGTTTCAAAAATCCTCCTGAACAAACTAAAATAGATAGAGGGCTGTACTTTTTAGAATTAATTACCCAATGTATCTGACCCATAAACGTGTATAATAATAATTTGTATCCCAACTACTGTGCTCGTAATCGCACATGAAGCGAAATAATAGCATTAAACCACCGATAAACAACGTAAAATCTAAGTTTCAAAAATCCTCCTGAACAAACTAAAATAGATAGAGGGCTGTACTTTTTAGAATTAATTACCCAATGTATCTGACCCATAAACGTGTATAATAATAATTTGTATCCCAACTACTTTGCTCGTAATCGCACATGAAGCGAAATAATAGCATTAAACCACCGATAAACAACGTAAAATCTAAGTTTCAAAAATCCTCCTGAACAAACTAAAATAGATAGAGGGCTGTACTTTTTAGAATTAATTACCCAATGTATCTGACCCATAAACGTGTATAATAATAATTTGTATCCCAACTACTGTGCTCGTAATCGCACATGAAGCGAAATAATAGCATTAAACCACCGATAAACAACGTAAAATCAAAGTTTCAAAAATCCTCCAGAACAAACTAAAATAGATAGAGGGCTGTACATTTTAAAATTAATTACCCAATGTATCTGACCCATAAACGTGTATAATAATAATTTGTATCCCAACTACTTTGCTCGTAACCGCACATGAAGCGAAATAATAGCATTAAACCACCGATAAACAACGTAAAATCTAAGTTTCAAAAATCCTCCTGAACAAACTAAAATAGGTAGAGGGCTGTACTTTTTAGAATTAATTACCCAATGTATCTGACCCATAAAAGTGTATAATAATAATTTGTATCCCAACTACTTTGCTCGTAATCGCACATGAAGCGAAATAATAGCATTAAACCACCGATAAACAACGTAAAATCTAAGTTTCAAAAATCCTCCTGAACAAACTAAAATAGATAGAGGGCTGTACTTTTTAGAATTAATTACCCAATGTATCTGATCCATAAACGTGTACAATAATAATTTGTATCCCAACTACTTTGCTCGTAATCGCACATGAAGCGAAATAATAGCATTAAACCACCGATAAACAACGTAAAATCTAAGTTTCAAAAATCCTCCTGAACAAACTAAAATAGATAGAGGGCTGTACTTTTTAGAATTAATTACCCAATGTATCTGACCCATAAACGTGTATAATAATAATTTGTATCCCAACTACTGTGCTCGTAATCGCACATGAAGCGAAATAATAGCATTAAACCACCGATAAACAACGTAAAATCTAAGTTTCAAAAATCCTCCTGAACAAACTAAAATAGATAGAGGGCTGTACTTTTTAGAATTAATTACCCAATGTATCTGACCCATAAACGTGTATAATAATAATTTGTATCCCAACTACTGTGCTCGTAATCGCACATGAAGCGAAATAATAGCATTAAACCACCGATAAACAACGTAAAATCAAAGTTTCAAAAATCCTCCAGAACAAACTAAAATAGATAGAGGGCTGTACTTTTTAAAATTAATTACCCAATGTATCTGACCCATAAACGTGTATAATAATAATTTGTATCCCAACTACTTTGCTCGTAATCGCACATGAAGCGAAATAATAGCATTAAAGCACCGATAAACAACGTAAAATCTAAGTTTCAAAAATCATCCTGAACAAACTAAAATAGATAGAGGGTTGTACTTTTTAGAATTAATTACCCAATGTATCTGACCCATAAACGTGTATAATAATAATTTGTATCCCAACTACTGTGCTCGTAATCGCACATGAAGCGAAATAATAGCATTAAACCACCGATAAACAACGTAAAATCTAAGTTTCAAAAATCCTCCTGAACAAACTAAAATAGATAGAGGGCTGTACTTTTTAGAATTAATTACCCAATGTATCTGACCCATAAACGTGTATAATAATAATTTGTATCCCAACTACTGTGCTCGTAATCGCACATGAAGCGAAATAATAGCATTAAACCACCGATAAACAACGTAAAATCTAAGTTTCTTAAATCCTCCTGAACAAACTAAAATAGATAGAGGGCTGTACTTTTTAGAATTAATTACCCAATGTATCTGACCCATAAACGTGTATAATAATAATTTGTATCACAACTACTTTGCTCGTAATCGCACATGAAGCGAAATAATAGCATTAAACCACCGATAAACAACGTAAAATCTAAGTTTCAAAAATCCTACTGAACAAACTAAAATAGATAGAGGGCTGTACTTTTTAGAATTAATTACCCAATGTATCTGACCCATAAACGTGTATAATAATAATTTGTATCCCAACTACTGTGCTCGTAATCGCACATGAAGCGAAATAATAGCATTAAAGCACCGATAAACAACGTAAAATCTAAGTTTCAAAAATCATCCTGAACAAACTAAAATAGATAGAGGGCTGTACTTTTTAGAATTAATTACTCAATGTATCTGACCCACAAACGTGTATAATAATAATTTGTATCCCAACTACTGTGCTTGTAATCGCACATGAAGCGAAATAATAGCATTAAACCACCGATAAACAACGTAAAATCAAAGTTTCAAAAATCCTCCAGAACAAACTAAAATAGATAGAGGGCTGTACTTTTTAAAACTAATTACCCAATGTATCTGACCCATAAACGTGTATAATAATAATTTGTATCCCAACTACTTTGCTCGTAACCGCACATGAAGCGAAATAATAGCATTAAACCACCGATAAACAACGTAAAATCTAAGTTTCAAAAATCCTCCTGAACAAACTAAAATAGATAGAGGGCTGTACTTTTTAGAATTAATTACCCAATGTATCTGACCCATAAACGTGTATAATAATAATTTGTATCCCAACTACTGTGCTCGTAATCGCACATGAAGCGAAATAATAGCATTAAACCACCGATAAACAACGTAAAATCTAAGTTTCAAAAATCCTCCTGAACAAACTAAAATAGATAGAGGGCTGTACTTTTTAGAATTAATTACCCAATGTATCTGACCCATAAACGTGTATAATAATAATTTGTATCCCAACTACTGTGCTCGTAATCGCACATGAAGCGAAATAATAGCATTAAACCACCGATAAACAACGTAAAATCTAAGTTTCTTAAATCCTCCTGAACAAACTAAAATAGATAGAGGGCTGTACTTTTTAGAATTAATTACCCAATGTATCTGATCCATTAACGTGTATAATAATAATGTGTATCCCAACTACTTTGCTCGTAATCGCACATGAAGCGAAATAATAGCATTAAACCACCGATAAACAACGTAAAATCTAAGTTTCAAAAATCCTCCTGAACAAACTAAAATAGATAGAGGGCTGTACTTTTTAGAATTAATTACCCAATGTATCTGACCCATAAAAGTGTATAATAATAATTTGTATCCCAACTACTTTGCTCGTAACCGCACATGAAGCGAAATAATAGCATTAAACCACCGATAAACAACGTAAATCTAAGTTTCAAAAATCCTCCTGAACAAACTAAAATAGATAGAGGGCTGTACTTTTTAGAATTAATTACCCAATGTATCTGACCCATAAACGTGTATAATAATAATTTGTATCCCAACTACTTTGCTCGTAACCGCACATGAAGCGAAATAATAGCATTAAACCACCGATAAACAACGTAAAATCTAAGTTTCAAAAATCCTTCTGAACAAACTAAAATAGATAGAGGGCTGTACTTTTTAGAATTAATTACCCAATGTATCTGACCCATAAACGTGTATAATAATAATTTGTATCCCAACTACTGTGCTCGTAATCGCACATGAAGCGAAATAATAGCATTAAACCACCGATAAACAACGTAAAATCAAAGTTTCAAAAATCCTCCAGAACAGACTAAAATAGATAGAGGGCTGTACTTTTTAAAATTAATTACCCAATGTATCTGACCCATAAACGTGTATAATAATAATTTGTATCCCAACTACTTTGCTCGTAACCGCACATGAAGCGAAATAATAGCATTAAACCACCGATAAACAACGTAAAATCTAAGTTTCAAAAATCCTCCTGAACAAACTAAAATAGATAGAGGGCTGTACTTTTTAGAATTAATTACCCAATGTATCTGACCCATAAACGTGTATAATAATAATTTGTATCCCAACTACTGTGCTCGTAATCGCACATGAAGCGAAATAATAGCATTAAACCACCGATAAACAACGTAAAATCTAAGTTTCAAAAATCCTCCTGAACAAACTAAAATAGATAGAGGGCTGTACTTTTTAGAATTAATTACCCAATGTATCTGACCCATAAACGTGTATAATAATAATTTGTATCCCAACTACTGTGCTCGTAATCGCACATGAAGCGAAATAATAGCATTAAACCACCGATAAACAACGTAAAATCTAAGTTTCTTAAATCCTCCTGAACAAACTAAAATAGATAGAGGGCTGTACTTTTTAGAATTAATTACCCAATGTATCTGATCCATTAACGTGTATAATAATAATGTGTATCCCAACTACTTTGCTCGTAATCGCACATGAAGCGAAATAATAGCATTAAACCACCGATAAACAACGTAAAATCTAAGTTTCAAAAATCCTCCTGAACAAACTAAAATAGATAGAGGGCTGTACTTTTTAGAATTAATTACCCAATGTATCTGACCCATAAAAGTGTATAATAATAATTTGTATCCCAACTACTTTGCTCGTAACCGCACATGAAGCGAAATAATAGCATTAAACCACCGATAAACAACGTAAATCTAAGTTTCAAAAATCCTCCTGAACAAACTAAAATAGATAGAGGGCTGTACTTTTTAGAATTAATTACCCAATGTATCTGACCCATAAACGTGTATAATAATAATTTGTATCCCAACTACTTTGCTCGTAACCGCACATGAAGCGAAATAATAGCATTAAACCACCGATAAACAACGTAAAATCTAAGTTTCAAAAATCCTCCTGAACAAACTAAAATAGATAGAGGGCTGTACTTTTTAGAATTAATTACCCAATGTATCTGACCCATAAACGTGTATAATAATAATTTGTATCCCAACTACTGTGCTCGTAATCGCACATGAAGCGAAATAATAGCATTAAACCACCGATAAACAACGTAAAATCAAAGTTTCAAAAATCCTCCAGAACAAACTAAAATAGATAGAGGGCTGTACTTTTTAAAATTAATTACCCAATGTATCTGACCCATAAACGTGTACAATAATAATTTGTATCCCAACTACTTTGCTCGTAATCGCACATGAAGCGAAATAATAGCATTAAACCACCGATAAACAACGTAAAATCTAAGTTTCAAAAATCCTCCTGAACAAACTAAAATAGATAGAGGGCTGTACTTTTTAGAATTAATTACCCAATGTATCTGACCCATAAACGTGTATAATAATAATTTGTATCCCAACTACTGTGCTCGTAATCGCACATGAAGCGAAATAATAGCATTAAACCACCGATAAACAACGTAAAATCTAAGTTTCAAAAATCCTCCTGAACAAACTAAAATAGATAGAGGGCTGTACTTTTTAGAATTAATTACCCAATGTATCTGACCCATAAACGTGTATAATAATAATTTGTATCCCAACTACTGTGCTCGTAATCGCACATGAAGCGAAATAATAGCATTAAACCACCGATAAACAACGTAAAATCTAAGTTTCTTAAATCCTCCTGAACAAACTAAAATAGATAGAGGGCTGTACTTTTTAGAATTAATTACCCAATGTATCTGATCCATTAACGTGTATAATAATAATGTGTATCCCAACTACTTTGCTCGTAATCGCACATGAAGCGAAATAATAGCATTAAACCACCGATAAACAACGTAAAATCTAAGTTTCAAAAATCCTCCTGAACAAACTAAAATAGATAGAGGGCTGTACTTTTTAGAATTAATTACCCAATGTATCTGACCCATAAAAGTGTATAATAATAATTTGTATCCCAACTACTTTGCTCGTAACCGCACATGAAGCGAAATAACATTAAACCACCGATAAACAACGTAAATCTAAGTTTCAAAAATCCTCCTGAACAAACTAAAATAGATAGAGGGCTGTACTTTTTAGAATTAATTACCCAATGTATCTGACCCATAACGTGTATAATAATAATTTGTATCCCAACTACTTTGCTCGTAACCGCACATGAAGCGAAATAATAGCATTAAACCACCGATAAACAACGTAAAATCTAAGTTTCAAAAATCCTTCTGAACAAACTAAAATAGATAGAGGGCTGTACTTTTTAGAATTAATTACCCAATGTATCTGACCCATAAACGTGTATAATAATAATTTGTATCCCAACTACTGTGCTCGTAATCGCACATGAAGCGAAATAATAGCATTAAACCACCGATAAACAACGTAAAATCAAAGTTTCAAAAATCCTCCAGAACAGACTAAAAATAGATAGAGGGCTGTACTTTTTAAAATTAATTACCCAATGTATCTGACCCATAAACGTGTATAATAATAATTTGTATCCCAACTACTTTGCTCGTAACCGCACATGAAGCGAAATAATAGCATTAAACCACCGATAAACAACGTAAAATCTAAGTTTCAAAAAATCCTCCTGAACAAACTAAAATAGATAGAGGGCTGTACTTTTTAGAATTAATTACCCAATGTATCTGACCCATAAACGTGTATAATAATAATTTGTATCCCAACTACTGTGCTCGTAATCGCACATGAAGCGAAATAATAGCATTAAACCACCGATAAACAACGTAAAATCTAAGTTTCAAAAATCCTCCTGAACAAACTAAAATAGATAGAGGGCTGTACTTTTTAGAATTAATTACCCAATTGTATCTGACCCATAAACGTGTATAATAATAATTTGTATCCCAACTACTGTGCTCGTAATCGCACATGAAAGCGAAATAATAGCATTAAACCACCGATAAACAACGTAAAATCTAAGTTTCTTAAATCCTCCTGAACAAACTAAAATAGATAGAGGGCTGTACTTTTTAGAATTAATTACCCAATGTATCTGATCCATTAACGTGTATAATAATAATGTGTATCCCAACTACTTTGCTCGTAATCGCACATGAAGCGAAATAATAGCATTAAACCACCGATAAACAACGTAAAATCTAAGTTTCAAAAATCCTCCTGAACAAACTAAAATAGATAGAGGGCTGTACTTTTTAGAATTAATTACCCAATGTATCTGACCCATAAAAGTGTATAATAATAATTTGTATCCCAACTACTTTGCTCGTAACCGCACATGAAGCGAAATAATAGCATTAAACCACCGATAAACAACGTAAATCTAAGTTTCAAAAATCCTCCTGAACAAACTAAAATAGATAGAGGGCTGTACTTTTTAGAATTAATTACCCAATGTATCTGACCCATAAACGTGTATAATAATAATTTGTATCCCAACTACTTTGCTCGTAACCGCACATGAAGCGAAATAATAGCATTAAACCACCGATAAACAACGTAAAATCTAAGTTTCAAAAATCCTCCTGAACAAACTAAAATAGATAGAGGGCTGTACTTTTTAGAATTAATTACCCAATGTATCTGACCCATAAACGTGTATAATAATAATTTGTATCCCAACTACTGTGCTCGTAATCGCACATGAAGCGAAATAATAGCATTAAACCACCGATAAACAACGTAAAATCAAAGTTTCAAAAATCCTCCAGAACAAACTAAAATAGATAGAGGGCTGTACTTTTTAAAATTAATTACCCAATGTATCTGACCCATAAACGTGTATAATAATAATTTGTATCCCAACTACTGTGCTCATAATCGCACATGAAGCGAAATAATAGCATTAAACCACCGATAAACAACGTAAAATCTAAGTTTCAAAAATCCTCCTGAACAAACTAAAATAGATAGAGGGCTGTACTTTTTAGAATTAATTACCCAATCTATCTGATCCATAAACGTGTATAATAATAATTTGTTACCAACTACTTTGCTCGTAATCGCACATGAAGCGAAATAATAGCATTAAACCACCGATAAACAACGTAAAATCTAAGTTTCAAAAATCCTCCTGAACAAACTAAAATAGATAGAGGGCTGTACTTTTTAGAATTAATTACCCAATGTATCTGATCCATAAACGTGTATAATAATAATTTGTATACCAACTACTTTGCTCGTAATCGCACATGAAGCGAAATAATAGCATTAAAACCACCGATAAACAACGTAAAATCTAAGTTTCAAAAATCCTCCCGAACAAACTAAAATAGATAGAAGGCTGTACTTTTTAGAATTAATTACCCAATGTATCTGACCCATAAACGTGTATAATAATAATTTGTATCCAAACTACTTTGCTCGTAATCGCACATGAAGCGAAATAATAGCATTAAACCACCGATAAACAACGTAAAATCTAAGTTTAAAAAATCATCCTGAACAAACTAAAATAGATAGAGGGCTGTACTTTTTAGAATTAATTACGCAATGTATCTGACCCATAAACGTGTATAATAATAATTTGTATCCCAACTACTGTGCTCGTAATCGCACATGAAGCGAAATAATAGCATTAAACCACCGATAAACAACGTAAAATCTAAGTTTCAAAAATCCTCCTGAACAAACTAAAATAGATAGAGGGCTGTACTTTTTAGAATTAATTACCCAATGTATCTGACCCATAAACGTGTATAATAATAATTTGTATCCCAACTACTGTGCTCGTAATCGCACATGAAGCGAAATAATAGCATTAAACCACCGATAAACAACGTAAAATCTAAGTTTCTTAAATCCTCCTGAACAAACTAAAATAGATAGAGGGCTGTACTTTTTAGAATTAATTACCCAATGTATCTGATCCATTAACGTGTATAATAATAATGTGTATCCCAACTACTTTGCTCGTAATCGCACATGAAGCGAAATAATAGCATTAAACCACCGATAAACAACGTAAAATCTAAGTTTCAAAAATCCTCCTGAACAAACTAAAATAGGTAGAGGGCTGTACTTTTTAGAATTAATTACCCAATGTATCTGACCCATAAAAGTGTATAATAATAATTTGTATCCCAACTACTTTGCTCGTAATCGCACATGAAGCGAAATAATAGCATTAAACCACCGATAAACAACGTAAAATCTAAGTTTCAAAAATCCTCCTGAACAAACTAAAATAGATAGAGGGCTGTACTTTTTAGAATTAATTACCCAATGTATCTGATCCATAAACGTGTACAATAATAATTTGTATCCCAACTACTTTGCTCGTAATCGCACATGAAGCGAAATAATAGCATTAAACCACCGATAAACAACGTAAAATCTAAGTTTCAAAAATCCTCCTGAACAAACTAAAATAGATAGAGGGCTGTACTTTTTAGAATTAATTACCCAATGTATCTGACCCATAAACGTGTATAATAATAATTTGTATCCCAACTACTGTGCTCGTAATCGCACATGAAGCGAAATAATAGCATTAAACCACCGATAAACAACGTAAAATCTAAGTTTCAAAAATCCTCCTGAACAAACTAAAATAGATAGAGGGCTGTACTTTTTAGAATTAATTACCCAATGTATCTGACCCATAAACGTGTATAATAATAATTTGTATCCCAACTACTGTGCTCGTAATCGCACATGAAGCGAAATAATAGCATTAAACCACCGATAAACAACGTAAAATCAAAGTTTCAAAAATCCTCCAGAACAAACTAAAATAGATAGAGGGCTGTACTTTTTAAAATTAATTACCCAATGTATCTGACCCATAAACGTGTATAATAATAATTTGTATCCCAACTACTTTGCTCGTAATCGCACATGAAGCGAAATAATAGCATTAAAGCACCGATAAACAACGTAAAATCTAAGTTTCAAAAATCATCCTGAACAAACTAAAATAGATAGAGGGTTGTACTTTTTAGAATTAATTACCCAATGTATCTGACCCATAAACGTGTATAATAATAATTTGTATCCCAACTACTGTGCTCGTAATCGCACATGAAGCGAAATAATAGCATTAAACCACCGATAAACAACGTAAAATCTAAGTTTCAAAAATCCTCCTGAACAAACTAAAATAGATAGAGGGCTGTACTTTTTAGAATTAATTACCCAATGTATCTGACCCATAAACGTGTATAATAATAATTTGTATCCCAACTACTGTGCTCGTAATCGCACATGAAGCGAAATAATAGCATTAAACCACCGATAAACAACGTAAAATCTAAGTTTCTTAAATCCTCCTGAACAAACTAAAATAGATAGAGGGCTGTACTTTTTAGAATTAATTACCCAATGTATCTGACCCATAAACGTGTATAATAATAATTTGTATCACAACTACTTTGCTCGTAATCGCACATGAAGCGAAATAATAGCATTAAACCACCGATAAACAACGTAAAATCTAAGTTTCAAAAATCCTACTGAACAAACTAAAATAGATAGAGGGCTGTACTTTTTAGAATTAATTACCCAATGTATCTGACCCATAAACGTGTATAATAATAATTTGTATCCCAACTACTGTGCTCGTAATCGCACATGAAGCGAAATAATAGCATTAAAGCACCGATAAACAACGTAAAATCTAAGTTTCAAAAATCATCCTGAACAAACTAAAATAGATAGAGGGCTGTACTTTTTAGAATTAATTACTCAATGTATCTGACCCACAAACGTGTATAATAATAATTTGTATCCCAACTACTGTGCTTGTAATCGCACATGAAGCGAAATAATAGCATTAAACCACCGATAAACAACGTAAAATCAAAGTTTCAAAAATCCTCCAGAACAAACTAAAATAGATAGAGGGCTGTACTTTTTAAAACTAATTACCCAATGTATCTGACCCATAAACGTGTATAATAATAATTTGTATCCCAACTACTTTGCTCGTAACCGCACATGAAGCGAAATAATAGCATTAAACCACCGATAAACAACGTAAAATCTAAGTTTCAAAAATCCTCCTGAACAAACTAAAATAGATAGAGGGCTGTACTTTTTAGAATTAATTACCCAATGTATCTGACCCATAAACGTGTATAATAATAATTTGTATCCCAACTACTGTGCTCGTAATCGCACATGAAGCGAAATAATAGCATTAAACCACCGATAAACAACGTAAAATCTAAGTTTCAAAAATCCTCCTGAACAAACTAAAATAGATAGAGGGCTGTACTTTTTAGAATTAATTACCCAATGTATCTGACCCATAAACGTGTATAATAATAATTTGTATCCCAACTACTGTGCTCGTAATCGCACATGAAGCGAAATAATAGCATTAAACCACCGATAAACAACGTAAAATCTAAGTTTCTTAAATCCTCCTGAACAAACTAAAATAGATAGAGGGCTGTACTTTTTAGAATTAATTACCCAATGTATCTGATCCATTAACGTGTATAATAATAATGTGTATCCCAACTACTTTGCTCGTAATCGCACATGAAGCGAAATAATAGCATTAAACCACCGATAAACAACGTAAAATCTAAGTTTCAAAAATCCTCCTGAACAAACTAAAATAGATAGAGGGCTGTACTTTTTAGAATTAATTACCCAATGTATCTGACCCATAAAAGTGTATAATAATAATTTGTATCCCAACTACTTTGCTCGTAACCGCACATGAAGCGAAATAATAGCATTAAACCACCGATAAACAACGTAAATCTAAGTTTCAAAAATCCTCCTGAACAAACTAAAATAGATAGAGGGCTGTACTTTTTAGAATTAATTACCCAATGTATCTGACCCATAAACGTGTATAATAATAATTTGTATCCCAACTACTTTGCTCGTAACCGCACATGAAGCGAAATAATAGCATTAAACCACCGATAAACAACGTAAAATCTAAGTTTCAAAAATCCTTCTGAACAAACTAAAATAGATAGAGGGCTGTACTTTTTAGAATTAATTACCCAATGTATCTGACCCATAAACGTGTATAATAATAATTTGTATCCCAACTACTGTGCTCGTAATCGCACATGAAGCGAAATAATAGCATTAAACCACCGATAAACAACGTAAAATCAAAGTTTCAAAAATCCTCCAGAACAGACTAAAATAGATAGAGGGCTGTACTTTTTAAAATTAATTACCCAATGTATCTGACCCATAAACGTGTATAATAATAATTTGTATCCCAACTACTTTGCTCGTAACCGCACATGAAGCGAAATAATAGCATTAAACCACCGATAAACAACGTAAAATCTAAGTTTCAAAAATCCTCCTGAACAAACTAAAATAGATAGAGGGCTGTACTTTTTAGAATTAATTACCCAATGTATCTGACCCATAAACGTGTATAATAATAATTTGTATCCCAACTACTGTGCTCGTAATCGCACATGAAGCGAAATAATAGCATTAAACCACCGATAAACAACGTAAAATCTAAGTTTCAAAAATCCTCCTGAACAAACTAAAATAGATAGAGGGCTGTACTTTTTAGAATTAATTACCCAATGTATCTGACCCATAAACGTGTATAATAATAATTTGTATCCCAACTACTGTGCTCGTAATCGCACATGAAGCGAAATAATAGCATTAAACCACCGATAAACAACGTAAAATCTAAGTTTCTTAAATCCTCCTGAACAAACTAAAATAGATAGAGGGCTGTACTTTTTAGAATTAATTACCCAATGTATCTGATCCATTAACGTGTATAATAATAATGTGTATCCCAACTACTTTGCTCGTAATCGCACATGAAGCGAAATAATAGCATTAAACCACCGATAAACAACGTAAAATCTAAGTTTCAAAAATCCTCCTGAACAAACTAAAATAGATAGAGGGCTGTACTTTTTAGAATTAATTACCCAATGTATCTGACCCATAAAAGTGTATAATAATAATTTGTATCCCAACTACTTTGCTCGTAACCGCACATGAAGCGAAATAATAGCATTAAACCACCGATAAACAACGTAAATCTAAGTTTCAAAAATCCTCCTGAACAAACTAAAATAGATAGAGGGCTGTACTTTTTAGAATTAATTACCCAATGTATCTGACCCATAAACGTGTATAATAATAATTTGTATCCCAACTACTTTGCTCGTAACCGCACATGAAGCGAAATAATAGCATTAAACCACCGATAAACAACGTAAAATCTAAGTTTCAAAAATCCTCCTGAACAAACTAAAATAGATAGAGGGCTGTACTTTTTAGAATTAATTACCCAATGTATCTGACCCATAAACGTGTATAATAATAATTTGTATCCCAACTACTGTGCTCGTAATCGCACATGAAGCGAAATAATAGCATTAAACCACCGATAAACAACGTAAAATCAAAGTTTCAAAAATCCTCCAGAACAAACTAAAATAGATAGAGGGCTGTACTTTTTAAAATTAATTACCCAATGTATCTGACCCATAAACGTGTATAATAATAATTTGTATCCCAACTACTGTGCTCATAATCGCACATGAAGCGAAATAATAGCATTAAACCACCGATAAACAACGTAAAATCTAAGTTTCAAAAATCCTCCTGAACAAACTAAAATAGATAGAGGGCTGTACTTTTTAGAATTAATTACCCAATCTATCTGATCCATAAACGTGTATAATAATAATTTGTTACCAACTACTTTGCTCGTAATCGCACATGAAGCGAAATAATAGCATTAAACCACCGATAAACAACGTAAAATCTAAGTTTCAAAAATCCTCCTGAACAAACTAAAATAGATAGAGGGCTGTACTTTTTAGAATTAATTACCCAATGTATCTGATCCATAAACGTGTATAATAATAATTTGTATACCAACTACTTTGCTCGTAATCGCACATGAAGCGAAATAATAGCATTAAAACCACCGATAAACAACGTAAAATCTAAGTTTCAAAAATCCTCCCGAACAAACTAAAATAGATAGAAGGCTGTACTTTTTAGAATTAATTACCCAATGTATCTGACCCATAAACGTGTATAATAATAATTTGTATCCAAACTACTTTGCTCGTAATCGCACATGAAGCGAAATAATAGCATTAAACCACCGATAAACAACGTAAAATCTAAGTTTAAAAAATCATCCTGAACAAACTAAAATAGATAGAGGGCTGTACTTTTTAGAATTAATTACGCAATGTATCTGACCCATAAACGTGTATAATAATAATTTGTATCCCAACTACTTTGCTCGTAATCGCACATGAAGCGAAATAATAGCATTAAACCACCGATAAACAACGTAAAATCTAAGTTTCAAAAATCCTCCTGAACAAACTAAAATAGATAGAGGGCTGTACTTTTTAGAATTAATTACCCTATGTATCTGACCCATAAACGTGTATAATAATAATTTGTATAAACAACGTAAAATCTAAGTGTCAAAAATTAAGCATTAAACTTGTCTACAATGACGCATTCTTCTCAAACCGAAAATGTTTGTTAAAACCTTTTCCAGCACGCCTTCTGCTTAAATCCTTACCCCACACCACAGCTTAACCCAGCACCTAATACATAATCGCGTCAGCTTTGAACTGTCTGAATCTGTTGACCTTTACGGACAGGTAAAAACCCATACGAGAGATCTGGGGGAATCCCCGAGGCGCGACAGACGTGATTCGGATCGTCGCCGTTATCCGGAAACGGATAGCCAATAAAGTGTGCCGTGTGCGGCATTATTGTCAGTCGGCGTCACGGAGAATTGAACTTTGATTAAGGCCCGAAGTCCTGTTTCGCACCCGACGACCGGACGGCGCGGCCGAGTAGCGACGGTCTCTCGAGGCGGCGGTGGCGCCCCCACGCGACGTCAAATTGGGAAACTTTTCTTATATTTCGAATATTGTTTCAGTCACCGATATAAATCCGATTCTTCTTTCTTTCTTTCCGAAATTTCATTTCACCTCACATATGGCCGTCGAATTGCTCGGGGAGCCCATCCCTCGTTGACAGGTCGAAGGTGCTGCCGCCTTCTGTACGATCAAATCTTCGGACGCCTCCCTTTGGACCAAACGGCTACGATAGACCGACCGTGAAATTATGATTTCGCATATCTTTTTAAGATAAAATCCCCAAATATAGACAGGTTAAGGAATAAGAGTAGGAAATAAAACCTGTTTGGTCCTTTGATTGCTATTTATATTAAGAGGAAACGGTTTCGATCAATTAAGTGATCATCATCAGCCTAAATCTAAAACGCAGAAGAAGCAATAATTAGATAAAGCTTCTGTTATCCTGTAGCGATGTAAAAAGAAGTCGAATTGCAGTTAGCATATAGAAAAAAAACAACTTTTAGCATAACACTCACTTATATGTATGTCGAAACTTAGGACAGGGTCTGAATTTGGGACGTTTACCTTATGTGGATTTGATGGACGGATGATACTTTATCTACATGTAACCACAGCTAATAGCAATATAATTGCGAACTTTACCTCGCGTAAATATTTACATTAGTTAATGCGTTTTCCGAATTTACAGAATTAATTAATTCATTCTATAATTGCGTGGATACGTATGTATTGTGCGCGCGGAGCCGCCACCATCACGTGATGCGGAAGGGTAGTACCCAGAGGGGGGGGGAGGGGCTAAGCGCTACATTAACGATATTAAATCGCGGTGTTATGAATTATGGATAAAGTTCCATACGATTTTAATTAAACGCTTTGACAGCGACATACTTTTCCTTTCCGCAATGTGAATGAATATTGACATTGGGGAAAGGAAAAGTACGTAAATACACCACGAAACCAAAATTAGCATAACAGCACATAATTTAAGACGTAGAATATGTGTTTTGGCAAAAAAAAACCTTCCGCAAAAAAAAAAACCGAGGCGCCTCCACCAAAATGGCTAATGATCTAATAAACGAATTTCTGGTTAGAATTTCGGAAGTTTTCGTATAATCCCAACTGGTACGTGTTTAGGGGAGGCTCCTTATCACATATTTAAGGTGGTAGCACTGGGCGATCAACAAGTTCGCCGGGTTTCCGCAGAAAATTACACCGAGATCATCGCCACCATTTCGCAACCGAAGCAAGGCCAGGCTATCACATCAAACATATCTGATGAATTGCCGGGCAGACCATCGATTATGGGGAGTCGTAAAAGGAGGGAAAGGGGGATGTGTGCGCCCCCCGCGCGCCCCGGAAGACCTCTTCGCCCCACCCACTCAAACCGCCGATCCTTTTTCTACTTTTAGGTCGGTAAACAACCCCGGGGCCAGATAAATACAATGGCGTTTCTCCGGGAGATTGCGTGTTCCACGGAATTTAAAGCTTTCGGCAATAAAAATGCCATCCTTCCCATTTACTTTCGTCACGGCCGAAAAGACGACCCAATCAGATTATTAATTCCTGAAAGTTCTAGCTATACTTCTTTCGTTTGAATCGGAATGAATTTTGCTCGATGACAATTGGATGGATTAGGTAAATCATCAGTTTTTTGTGTGTGAGGAAGATATAATATAGTATGTCTTGGGTCATGTAGAGTATTATGATATCGAGCTTGCACTAAGCGGCAGCCGTAGTAGTGTTCGGTAGGGTAATATAATATAATGGAGCTTTTGAATACTGCCATATTGCAAAAAATTTACATGATGGCCCACGTTCGCTAATGTTACGGCGCCGCGTGTGTCTTATTGCTTACCAGGAAGCACCGGAAGCACCAACGCATAGATAGATATTTTCTCTACGACGAACACTGTAATATTTTTCAAATCTATACCTTTCCCATTACGAGTTTAAATTGCTGATATTGGCATTAACTCTAGAACCAGCACAGAAGCGTTCATGCAAAATGTCCTTATTTTAAATGAGATATCATATGCCCACAAACCTACTTTCCAGTTGCTGTTTCTAAAGTTGGCACCAACATAATCAATTTCCCGTTCAGACCGGAAGTTGACAATACCGACTTTATTCGTTTCACTCATAACATTTCAACGTTTATAGAATCCATTTAATAATAATGGAGCTTTTAATAACATTTAATAACATTTAATAGGTTTTACTAACATTTAATAATATTGGACCAATCAATTTTTCTAATTATTATACTAAAACTCAGTATCGGGTGTGAGTATTATTCTAATGTTTGATTTATATAGGGGTATTTTTTAGCTTACAGAGACAATTTATCACTACCTACGTACGTTTTACAGGAAGCCTTAATGGTCATTTAGTTACATATACCTCCAGAACCTTTCAGCTGTATTAAGTTTTGAATAATTAAAACGAAAACTTGTTATTTCTTTCTGGTTACTAGTTAATGTACTAGGATCGGTAGCGTCCTGTTTTATTTAAGTAATGATTCCGTGTTTCCACCAAACTGGTTAGAAAGATATGTAGGAGATTAATAATTGAAAAATAAATTCAGCAGTAACCGGGTTCACTAGGAATTTCAGAGGTGATGCAGGTATTTAAATAAATTATCGTGTCCGCTGTTAGGTCGTTGAATTGCTAGAATTAATAATTGATTAGTATTAGTCATTACAGATAGATTGACGTTTAAAAACAGTTCTAAAAAAAGTTGTATAGCGATGAGTATCGTACAGCGGGAGTTGTTTCAAAGTTATCGACCCATCTTGAAGGCATAGTTAGTTCAGAACAAGAATAACTGCCTCAACGGGGTCAAGTCCGGCACGGTTAATCAGTGATAGCCGCTACCTGGGCCTAAGAACACGACTATTTGTACAATCGATCACTGCAAGTCTGCGTACCCCCCAGGCCCCTCCAACTCCCCTCAAGGTAAACAAATGATGATGACTACGTGTAATTACAGAAGCCGCTGAGCGGGGGACATTCTAAGCCGGTATCGGGTAACGGCGTAACAAGTACAGGTGACCTGAATTGACACTATTCGAATAAAAAAATGCTGCTGTGGGCGCTTGAAGGGTTTTCCACAATTTATAGGTTTTGTTTGGAAATGAGTTCTATGGTAAGTTAGTTTTGGAACGTAAATTTTTTAATTGTCTTGCATTGTTGCAGCTCTTTAGAAGTTTTTTTAGCATTTTGGTTAGGATTTCATCCTTATTCTGACTTGTAAACAGGGCAATACAATCAAATACAATCGGAATTGTATTTGAATTGTAATAGACATACTTAAATAAAATAGCTCATTAGCTTTTATAAAGAATTAGGATCAATTAGGAAAAATAATATGATCAATTAGGAAAAATAATATGAAAGTGTACTGTAGTGTAGTGATCCTATACAAAAATAAAAAGAGAAATATAAAATAGTCCTAACGATCCTTTTGAGCTTTTATGCGATATCACAAACTTAAAGAAAATATTATAAGTAAAAATGATTTACTCGCACATTCCAAAGATATAGAAACCGCTTTAAAAGTTGGCGATTCCTCCATCTTAACGGTTTAGCATTTGCTGCCGAAATGGTAAGCTAGTTAATTTTTATTTGGGTAGACACATAATTTGCCCGCCAATAAAAATAATATTAAAATGTGCTGAGTCTTTGATGATATTATTATTCAAATTAATTAAAAACTATCAGTAATTAAAAAATTCCCCATGAAATGCTGGCATAAATATCTCCGAAAATATTACTCTTAGCAGAAGAAATTATACATCATATTAAAGATAAAATTTTGTTGAAGTTTTGGGTACATGATAAACAAAGAATTACTTAAAATATTGAAAGATTTAGATTTGGGAAAATTGAAAGAACGGAGTTATTATGTCAATATCTATTCTGTACCAAAAACGACAGAAGTTTGCTGATGACAGATGACTTAACAGTATAGATATTGACATAATATTTCGGTTCTGAAAACCCGTTTTTAACCTTCTCCCAAATCTACATCATTCAATATTTTTAAGTAATTCTTTTCATCTTTAATATGGTGTACATTTTGTTTTGCTATGCTTAATACTTTCGGAGATATTTGATGCAAGTAGTTCATGACAAATTTCACTGATAATCACTGATAATTTATAATAAATGTCAATAATACCGTCTTCATTCAGTAAACATTTTGATGGCATTATTGGTACTATTTTCATAGTCAGGCGAATTCATTATGATGTTAAATGATATTGCGTCCATAGACCTTGTTTCCAGAAGGTCCAGTTGACGTTTTTAAGTTTTACCTCCGTTAACATTGGGCCAAATTTAAACATTGCTTAGCAGTTTTTTCTAACCCTGCCTATAACTGTTGCTACCTGAGCGGACGATAGACAGTTTGATAAACTAATATTAATAAAAAAAAGTACTTAAGAACCATGTCTACTTAAAATTGTCGTAATGGGTTAGCAATGAAGGCCACTGAATATGAATTGAGTAATACATTAGATCTGAAAGAAGTTACTCGCGATTTTGCAGAAAAATGGTTCGAAAGAGCTAATTTTAATTTAGGGTTAAACTTTGTATGTATATTGTACTAGAATTCTTTATTTTTTGTTGTTTTAAAAGTATTGTTTGTACTAGTATATCTCCAAAGGTTGTTTTTTTATTACAAATAAATTTCGTAAATATTGTCTGTATTTTTCTGAATCATGATTTTTGTATAAATCTGTTTTTTTTGTATAAATCATTTTGGAGTTATTGGGGCGGCACTATTGAGATTTGCCTACGGCGGCAAAAACGCTACGGCCGGCCCTGCACCCAGTATTATTTCAATAATTTGCAGTTGGTTTGTTATAAAAGTAATTAATCAATTGAGCTGCTATTTTGTAAGTATGTAATTAAGTATGTACAGGTAGGCAAAATTCGATGTTACTATAGGAGATCTCGGTAACTATAAGAAATATCGAAAAGTGAGTAAGACCGTTTTTTGTTTTCGAGTATTATTATCCTATTAATCTAAACAAATTGCACTGCGAGATATGCACTGTCAAATATTTGAAAATATGAACATTTAATGTCGATTCGTAACAACGCACATCTGGACTTGCAAACACGTTGCAAGGTCTCGAACGCATCGGCTGGCTCGACAAAAACTTGTAGTTCTGTGGCAGTAAAACTACTTTCTACGCCGATATTGGCCAGACCATTTGAGGTAAACATATTAATGCCGCATGAATGCACCGGTGAAAAATACATTCTTATGCCTGCAAGAAATAGTTTTCGGGCTATCGAATTCTTAATACGTTTTACTTTCGACACGAAAATAATATCTTGGTGCGTAGTGTGTAGGATGTTTGTTTTCGCTACATTACTAACGCGTCTTTGTAAAATATAATAAAAAGTAATACACGCAAGGACTCATGATGCATGAATTTATTATTTGATAATAATTATTTCAATAATTTGCAGTTGGTTTGTTATAAAAGTAATTAATCAATCAATCAGGGGCGCGGCACTATTGAGATTTGCCTACGGCGGCAAAAACGTTAGGGCCGGCCCTGCTTGTAAATAGATAACAAATATAGGCTAGTTTATTATTAGCATAGTTATACGAAGAATAGTTACATAATGAATACAGGGTGTCTCAACAGTGCGATGTCGGAAGATTGTGCCTCTGTTAATGAAGATTTTTTTAAACTGATTTCGCTCATATATACAGGGCGATAATTTTAAAATTATTATCGTGTATACAGGCTGTTCCATAAGATAGTACCAACCCAAACTAATGTTTTTTTTTTTAAATGGGACAACCTATATTTCGGCACAATTTTGAATTCCTCGCAAGATTTTACGACAATGAAAAATAACATTACCTACCCTAAACTTTGTGCTTTTTGATTTATTGACATTTTTATGGAAAAACAGCACTCTAAGAAAAATTGTAGATCTCAATACCTGTTTTTAATTTTATATAACGTACCAATACGCAGCTGAAAACAATGTCGTCGCTTAGCGTCTTCATTTAAGATTCAGTCCACATAATCATCAACGATAAAAGTAATTTCGATCACTTCTCTTATCGACGGCAGATCAGCGCGGTTGGCGATTAAAATCCTCCTCCGCGCTGGAAGGCCAAATTTGCGAAACGAATTGTTCGCGGTTGGCGAAAGATAGGGGGCGCTGCCGTAGCGAGTCATCGCGTGATCCGCGGCAGTTATCGCGTTAGGGCTGCCTGGGCCTCCTGCAACTCGAGTAGTGGCGGTAGATGGCGCTTAAATAATGGCCTTTGTTCGGCGAGGCACAAAGACCGATGACAGTAATTCTGTAAGTTTGTTGCTACAAAATATGCTAAATGAGCTCGAAATTTTACTTTCTGCCGTCAGAGGGACGCCAGCGACTGATCGAGGACAATAACAATTTTCTTCCTTTACGAATACAGACTTTGGGATTTCAGCAGGCACCGGCTGAATGGTTTTCGAAGGATAATAACGAGGGCTTGATCAATCAATTGTTATGGCTACAATGGGGGAAATGAAGGTCATTCGAAGGTTGCTCGGAATTAATTAAGTTATCAATTAAAAATTATGGGGTGACAGTGACTGATCGGGAATAACAAATCTATATAAAATAAACGTCCTGTTTCGAAAACATTCCTAGCAAAAGTAAAGAAACCAACAAACGAACAAATATCAACAAATCAATACAAACATATAATCGTAAAATATTTTAGGACATCCGGTTTGTTAATTTGACACTACACTTATCTAGAGAAATAATAAAGAAAGCGAAAAAGGAACAGAATAAAAAGCTGCGGCTAGAAAAACACTAAAAATTCCAGATGACAGAAACATTTAAATACAGATGAGGGAGAATACAGATGTTGGAAGTGTTCTTTATATAAGATGACATAAAAGTAAAAAAAGAAGACTTTGTTTGAAGTGATGTGACATACTCAAAAAACCTTGATTACAGCTCCGATACAATCTTTGCAAAAACACACAAAAGAAAAAGTATCATTCGTCTAAAATTTACTGCAAACAACCAGTGAGATATATCATAATTGAAACTGACGAAAAGACCACCTACAATGAGGTTTCTCCACAATCTTAAGGATAACTCAATATGTTTTAAAAATTTCACGCTGTAAAAGAAAAAAATCAGCCTGTATACGATGCTATAAAATCTCTGCTGTCCCTTTTGACCAAGTCAAGTCAAAGAATTATATCAAAGTTATATGGGTCAGATAAAAATAGATTTTCAACTTCTATCGATAAGAAGTTGAAAATTAACAAATAATAATAAAAATATATAACGAACTTGAATCCAACTTTATATTTTTATGTGTCTCCTTCTGTTCTGTCAAAGTTTCAGACTGACCCAATTAAAATAAAAATAAAATCAGTATCGTTTCCATTCAATAACTTAAATTGACAAAAATTGGTACGGTTGTAATTAGGAGCGATTGGAGGCAAAGGTAAATATCGGGCCTGGAGTTGTCAGCGCGTGGATATGGGGTTGCCCGGTCGGTGGGGTATCACGTCTGGCAAGCACAGGCAGCGGACGGGGAGAGTCAAATATCCGACCGTTTATTAATTAAATTGAAACACTGGGAGAGTTTTGAGTCCCGCGACGCGAAACGGCGCGCCCCCGCGCCTCAACATTTAATCGCAACTGAAACAACCCCTCGAGTATCGCAAACAAAATTGAACAACGACAGCATCAACGAATGACGTTAATTAATTTAATAACGAATAAATACACCCCCGGTATAGCGTTCACCGGTTTCGATTTAATAATGGCTCGGCAGGAACGTCCAGTGGCGTGCGGTTAACACGAACCAAGGCGAGCTGATTGTAAATTTAAAGAGAGTGTAAGAGTAACTGTGTTTGAAGTTATAGAACAATAGTTTGTATGAATTTGTTGAATGAATTTCCTCTTATTATTATTTTCCCCAAAGAAGGTCTATAATAAACAGAGCAAAGAAAAAATAAGATCCACTCTACACAACCTAATAACAAACAAATCTACAGACGTTTCACATATAACAATAGGAATAGAAAGTTACGAAAAACATTAAACAAATATAATATAACACCAGCATATAGTAACCCTAACCAAATAATTAAACAATTATCTGGACATAAAAATGAAAACAAAACAGAAATGAAAAAAAGTGGCATTTACTCTGTTAATTGTGCAAATTGCAACTCAGTTTACGTAGGACAAACAGGAAGATCTCTAGCTAAGAGAATAACAGAGCTGCTAATCAAGTAACATCAAGCGTCAAGAACGTCAAATTAATCCATAAATGAAATAAAGGGTTTAAGATGGACCTCTTAGAGCAGCTGGATATAGAAAGACAACACAGAAACACACAAACAGAATTGATTAACGACCAATTACAATTTTACAAAAATTTAATATTGTGTAACCCAATTTGGATTAAATTCTATAATTAAGTGCAGTTGATTAAGTTTTTCAATTCTTTTGTAGATTCCCGCCTGATGATGATCTGCTAAAATCGAAACATGTCTCGGCTACAACGAAAAACAGCAAAGAAGGAGAGGTTTTTATTTTCATTTAGGTTGAATTTATGTATTCCCCGTATATTTTTTATATTGGCGATGTGATTTAAACCAGGGCGATTTGTATCGTTTGGACGATATTATGCGCGTCATCAATTGCGTCCTTTCGGCTTAGCGATCGAGCACCACCGAAAATTAAACACCTCGCGCCGTTTCAGCGTTGGTCCTACCATCAAGGGGTTGTAGGCGGGAAGCGGCTATACGGACGGGATTAAATTCATACAATTGCGGCAATTAGTAATGTGTGTATCTGCAATTTGTTCAGGGTTATACCCCGGCGCGTTTACCGGGGGCTCCGGAATGGCCCGGCCGTAGATTAGGCGAGGTGTTAATAGATGACAGGTAATTATTTCGGGACAGAAAGTACCGCTCCGCGCCCGGCAGGGGGAGCAAGATACACTGGCCCGTATTATTGTCATTCTGATGCAAATCGGGACCGATTAATGTCACGTGAACCCCCCGCCGCCGCAGCAGCGCGGAAATGAAAACCAAATGTTTGCGCGATTATGTGCATACATTTCCCTCCTCTATTCACGTGAGTTCGCGCACGACCGGCTAGCTCGTTTTTCTCCACGCCGCCATGGTGCCTGCTCACAATGCGACGTTTATTATCTTTATGGCGCAGAGGTTGTTTTAAGGAAATACGTTTATTGTGCGATCCGCGAGGCTTTATTTTGGATTACTCCGAGTTATCTAGCGCGGGAGAACTGAATAATTATTTCGTTCGAGTTTACTGCTCGAGCGCTATCGCTGCTCCGCGGAGTGGATGACAGCGCAATATTGTCACCATTCCCGGCAAATATCTCGTTATCTGTTGCCTGTGAGCTAATTAATAGAGCCGCGAGTAAGCTCCGAAAGCTTCCTCAAATCGGAAAAGCAAGACTGGGGTATTCCGACGTGAGTAAGTATTTTAACGCCGGTTAGAACCGATAATAAGGATAATGGAGGACTATTCCTCGTAGAGGCTGATGTAAACCACGTTTTCAATACTAATTAATTGCTTTACATTGCTCAATTTTCTTTATTTGTACGGATTTACAATATATCCATTTGGTGGAGGCGCCTCGCAACTTATCGCAGGTCTATTTTGCATCTATTTTGCTGTCATTTTTATTGGCGAGCTGTACATATTCGGATGTAGAACTGTAGCGTTTAACAATATCATCTGTGTTTGCTTTTTTTTGAATAGTAGGCACCGTTCTTACTGGAATATCATTTTTTCGTGAGCCACTTCCACTTCTTTTATAAGGCTAAATTTTTCATCAATATATAAAGCTTTTAAGGTTGTATCTAGATTGTAGACTATTTTCCTCATCAAGCAACATAATGAATCAAATTAGCAAACTATCGCACCAATCTCATAATGCAACTTGAGAAACTCCACTTCCTCATCAAACTCACACCTAATATAACTTCACCAATATAACTCATAATAGCCCCTTTAATACTGAATAAAATACCGATCAGTAGAATCCCTGAGCCGCGCAAATCGCCGACGAACTACGCCCTCGTAATGTTTGGTAACGGTTTAATTCGAGCGTATTAAGAGTTTAAAATGAGAGGGTTGGAAGGGGTGGCGAACGGGCGATTAGGATCTGCTCGTGATCTAGTGATCTCAAAATCGGCTGAGGGGTGCAAAAACGTGCCGAAAACAAAAGAACTCGTCCGCCGGCGGAGCACGCTCGACGAAACAAAAGATAAATTATCCGCGCGTCTCTCTACTCCGGCCGATAGAAGACCGCCACACCGCCGCCACCACATGTGGGCGAGGGCGCCGAGCCGGCGGGGGCGGTTTTTCGCCGCCGCCGTCGCCGGCGGCTCCCCAGGTGATGCCGATTAGCACCGCATCCGAACGGCGGGGATAACGCCTTGGGACAAAAGATACCGATTAGTTCGAAATTACTTTGTGGGTTCTGCCAGCCAGAAAAGGAAACGGCGGGGGAAACGAGAGACGAGTCGTCCCTTATCCCTGACGAGCTCGCAAACGCAGAAATTCTATCTGCGATGGTGCTCAAACGAAGTGAATCCGGAGCATACAACACCACGCTCCGTCAGCAGTTAACCTTTTGTCATTTTTATTCCTATAATAAAGGAAAATATACAAACCAATTTTCGCGAAAATTAATTTTTTTATATAATTTAAGACCTGCGAGAAGTTGCGAGGCGCCTCCACCAAATATGAATATGCTATAAAATCGGACAAATAATACGCAATATCAATGCTGGAGTACTACAAGGAAGTGCATTGGGACCACTATTGTATACTTTTGATATTCCTGTTGCGGGATAAAGCACGGCTATTTTGGTGATTAGTGACAGTGCCGAAGAAGCAACTGAAAAATTACAGATAGCTGACTAATCATTCATGATTTGTAAATACAAAATATTATTATTATTGTGATATTATTATTGTGCCTCGGGCCAAAAACAAGTCATGCGCTAATTTGACGTCTTATAAACGTTCTATAATAATATATTATTAACAACCAGGAGGAAAACGGTTACAAATAGAGAATATGAGTCAAGTGCTAACATAGATTGTCACAGCTACAGTCAGATCCTTCCATATAAGTAAGAAAATAATTAAACGAGACGATCCAATTTTGTACCTTCGTTCCATAAGAAGAGCACCTCATCGACGATACAAGAAGCACCGAGGATATAATTATAGCGGAATTACCCTTAAATCTGGGCTATAAACAACGGCAAAAACGATTCCGGGGAATTAATTTCATTAATTTGCAAAGTGCGCCGGCGAGAGCAAGAACTCTCCGTGTGGCCTCCAGTTAGCTATAGCGATATCAAAAAGAGAAGGAACTCTGTCGCGTTCCTTCGCGAAAGTTTGCCAGGCTAATCTCGGCGAAGAAACGAATAATGTGTCGCTTTTGATTAAGGGAATCGCGCACCGGGACCGTGTAAAAACAGAAACTTTCGCGTTGCATGCACTCCGAGGGCGGGACAGGCTAACGTTCTAAACAAGCTGCGCCCCCACTGATTTATGTTCTCCGTCAAATTGCTAAATTATGACTTACGGCGGTGGTTGTGGTCGATTCGTACTCGGGCAGTAGCAGTTTTCGACCAAATGAGAATCTAGAATCGAGTATGAATAATTTAGTTTATTTTATAAATGATTTTTGTTTATATTTGCTTTTATGCTTCTTGCTTAAACTTAGATAACAGTTCATAAAATGTATACCAACTAAGAAGAACTACTCACGTGTTTCTATAATTTGGTACCAGATAACACGTGTTTGAAGAAACGCTACACCGCCCTTACTAGAATTGTACAATAATGAGGTGTACCTAACGAGACGTAACAATTTGCACCATCAATGTAGTTTGACTTCTCGTTGTTATAGCTGAAGGCAGATCTCATTACACATTTAGAGTAAATTATCAACATTTAAATGTACAATTTCGCGAAAATTTCTATTCTGTATACTGAATTACCACGTGTAGAAAGAAGTAGTTTATGTACAGTATTTATTACCCTATTCATCAGCGACCGAGACATATATTAAAACTAATTTTGTTGTTCCACATAATAAATAAATAATGCAAAATTAGAAATTCTAATGTTTAAAAAATTCTATATAGTAAACTAGTACTGATAGAAAGCTGTTGTTTACTATATTTATTACCCAATTCATTTGCGACCGAGACATATATAAAAATAATTTTTAACACATCAACTTTGGATGTTGTCCCACAACGTTTCAAGGCCTATATTCTGTCAAATTCAAAGTTTTAAAAGATCTGTATAGTAAACTAGCACAAATAGAAAGCAGTAGCTTACAATATTTGTTACACTGGCCTACTCACCTGTTACCGAGACATATAGAAAATTAGTTTTTAACACATCAACTTTGTTTTCTCGAAACCTTGTTTTGTTTGGTCGTTGATACGATACGATATTTCAGAAAAAAATAGAAAAAAAAACGCGAAAAAATTGATTATTTTTCCTAAAAAAAGTTGAATAAAACATTTAATTTTTCAATCTGCGAATACATGACCGCAAGAATCTTTTAAATCCGCCCATTAATTTTTGCGAAAACTTAAATTGTAGTAACGACATACCCGAACTTAATTTTGTCCACACATATTTTTATCGATATCTCCAAAACTATTAAGCTTACCATAATAAATAATAAGTCATTTTAATGAGGATGTACGTGGGTATACTACACAACAGAATTTGTAAAAAAATATTAAGAGAATTACGTATTGGATCTGATCAAAGAAAATAGTTAATTTTTGAAAATGTTACATTAGAATGTACCCTTAATCTGTTTTTGGAGAATTCTTTTTCTACAGAGCAAAATATGTTCGTATTCACTAGATAAAACAAATCCATATAGAATGCACTAGAATCGGGGTACTTCTTTGTTTATCAACAACTTATTATTGGTAGTCCGACAGAAATAAAAAAAAAATAGAGGACTTTATTCTTTCCCTTACATTTAAAAAGGCTTAGGAATCAACAATTAATGGAATACAGAAACTTGCCCTAGAATGTTGTCCATACCTTCAATCCAAATTTGATCTAATTCCAATTTACCTTATAAATTATACAATACAAACAACATTACCCTAAATAATTGCTTACTGTTGTCGATTTACAAGCACTAACGTATCAGGTAGACAGAGATAAACTTCGGTTACCCGCAAATTCTGCGTAACCTGAGCGAATACTAAACTTCGCCCGGTGCGTCGGAAAGTGTAAGTTGATAAGGCAGCCGGCGCGCAACGTGGCACGGCGCGGCGTGCGGGCGACGGGCGTCCTGCGGTGTGGAAAGCTCCCGTGTAGTGTAAGCTTAATCCCATAATTATACAAAGCCCGGCCAAACTACGAGTTAACCCGCAGAGTCCCTTTAATAAAACAACTGTAACGCGGGCACCCCCCGGTAGATTTACAGTGGTTTACTTTAAAACCATAAAGGCAAAATTACAGGTCTCCGGTCGGTTAAGAAATTTATGCACTCCGGATGGGAATTGTTTTGGTTTCGGACGAAACTTCCACGGGGCCGAGCGGCGTGGCGCGCCCGGTCGTAGCCCTGCAACAGAACACCAACCCCCCAACAACCCCCGCTTACCCCACCTTGCTACGTCGACCGACCTCGGAGCTGTAACGTGGCAAAATTGTTAATTATACATCTCCGTTTACACAGGGCCCCTTCGCGCCGCAAAAGTCTCATCTTTAATCGGCAATTATATCCCCGAAAGTTTAGCCGGTGTCTGCTTGCGAAGGGGTTAACGAAACTGTCTCGGTAAACAAGGTAATCGGCCAGTATTTTTATTTAATTTACTTTGTCGCCCGGTATTGGTTTTTTATTCGTGTTTATTCAGATAGCTGAGTGTAGTTTGTTTATAAATGGCCGGCGTCAACCTGGATTTGTACTGGAAACTACTGAATCTAAAATCCTATATTATATGCAGATACCATGAATACGGTCCATCTTAAAACTACTGGAGGACCATATAGGGATAATTACTTTCATGTATATAATCGTAATCTTCTCATAAACTTGCTTACCACACACTAGTTTACTATACGGAATTTTTTAAACTTTTAAATTGTCCGAATATAGGCTATCAAACGTTCTAATTTTGCATTATGTGGTCAACATCCAAAGTTGATGTGTTAGAAATTATTTTTATATATATCTCGGTCACAGATGAATAGGGTAATAAATATTGTAAACTACAGCTTTCTAGGTGTACTAGTTTACTATACAAAATTTTCCGGCACCCCTAGTGTAATGTCAAATCAACAAACCGGATGCCCTAAGATAAAGTTCAATGTTGTAGATTTCTTATTTTATCCAACTAAACAGAAATATGTCGGAATTTAGGACAGTGTCTGAATTTGCGACGTTTACCTTACACATTTTCGAGAATTAACTAACTCAAATTATGTGCTGATAGACTTAACCAACGCGAATTTCATTTGGAACTTCGACAGCACCACCAAAAAATCTATCGACACAATTCGTGCATCGGGCCAGTTAATTAAACTTTCGGGCAATTAATTTAGCATCTGACCTCCGAACCCCGTTCGTTTATTGGCTTACCTATTTTAAAAAATAAACGCCATCGATACGTAACAGGGACAGAGGCACGTCAATTCACCTGACAACGAAGTTACCCTAGCGGCTGCGGTCGGTATTTCGCCAGTCGGCCGATTGCCGAAATTGGAATGGCAGAAATTGCCGGGCCGACAGCCGCACGGAGTCCAGCCAAAAAAAAAGTGGCACCGAAATCGCTCGGATAATTAACGTTGACCCAAAATTGACTGCGTAATTCAATCAAGTGAATAGCAGCAACGTGTTAACAGTGTACGCCGACGTATTAGCGGTTCGGACTGGCAAAGGCCCGCTAATACGGACCGCACAGCGGGGTATATATTCGAAATTCCAGACGGGCCCGTCCGCCGAAAGCTATTACCGACCGCCGGCTGACGTCAACTGAATGTTTGGCTACGTCCAAGTCGTGTTATTATTGCCGAAATATACATGGATGTGAATTAATAGCTTGGTAAACTGAATAGTTTGTTTATTGTAGATGGAACGTAGGGTGGTAACGTTGGGATATAAAGTAAGTTATAATAAACGAATTGTGGGTGCATAAATTAGAATAAGGTTTAATATTACAATTCGTTTTAATTTATCAGGTGTACTATAACCTGGCTAATGTTTATATGAAAAGATTATTAGAAATGTGTTTTTTGTGAAATTTTTACTATATAATATAATATATAGTGTATTTTACGAAACGTTCTGGGTTCAGTTTAGTTCCTAATAGTGTTTAGAAGCGTGTCATCAAAATAGGACACCACAAAAAAGAAAGTTCTTAAAAATTACTGTTAAATAAAGTACGAATTTCAGTAAATTTTCCCATCTGATATTAAACATATGACTTATGCCACATCAAATTCTTTGGGGTATAAATATCAAACTGGGATAATATAATTGTAAATAAAAAGTTTCTGTTAGGTGTCAAAACAGCATCTTGATAGGACAATAAATAAAAAAATTATGGTATTTATATAATCAACGGATTATTACAGTTTGACATTTTCGATTACAATCCAACGTCCCGTGAGACACACTGTATAATAATATAATTTAATTTATGGCCATTTCAACGAAACAAGTTATGTATATCCACAATATATCCTGTTTCTTTTTATTCCGTTTTAAAACAATCGAGTTGGTAAAGACGTCACATTAACAAACATATTTTTAGGACATAGTTCTCTTGTAGTAAATAAGAAAATACCAGCAATATAAACAGGTGTACCATATACGCTTGATCACTTGTAATAAATTATTTCATAGTGAACATTCTTGCTCAAACAAGAAAGCCTACAAGTGAATTTTAGAGTTATGGAATCCAATAAATTTTAGTCTTGAGTAGCAAACAACCGAACTGACTTTTTCGTAAACGGAATAGAGCAGCGTTTCCCAACCTTTTTACTATTGAGGAACCCTTGAAATTTGGTTGGAACCTGGCAGAACTTCAACAAAAAATATACAATGTCTTTTCCAAAGCATTTCGAGTGTTTTCTTTTTTAAGAGGAAAACGTGTAACGCAGTTTTTCAAGTAACCAGATATAAGTCTGCAAAGAAACGCAGTTCAATGGTTGAATATTACTTGTTACTGTGAAATTAAAGTACTTTTCATGTAAAATTTTACCAATGCCCTGTAAAATGACGATGGTACTGGTGTAACTTTACAGGAAAATGTATGTGGAATATGTGAATTCTGTAAAAACAATACAGAAATAACGCTGGTGTTAAATAACCAGTGAAGTTACAGTTAATTCTTCCCTCACAGGTTTTCTGGTAGTTTATTTAATTTATTTTCTGTAACATTCCAGATATATCTCTCTAGATTTAAACTTATATGTTCTTTTTAGTTCCTTCCTTTTTCTTACCAAAGAAAGGAAATAGAAAATACAAATCAAATAATGCGAAAACGAAGAATTCAAGAAGTACCTTTTAGAAATAATTAAATAAATAAATTCACTAAAAATTTAAAAAAATCGTTCGACAAAATACAAAGATTAAGAAAAACTTATTCTGAGAAAAAAGTTCCATATGGAGCTATTGATAACAAGTTAATATTCTTTAAGAAGTTAGAGCCACTCTAAATACTGCTTTATCAATGTTTTGTTATGTTTTAAGGTATTGAAAAAGTCCCTGACACATTTTAGTCAGAACAATAATTACGTCCCGAAAAAAAAAATTTAGGTAGTAATATTGTCAATTGAAGTTAATGAATAATCTAGAATGTGCCCGTTGGATGAAATATCGAAATAACAGTGGTCTATTGGGTTAGAAGCGCTCCAAATCAAAATTATTCTTGGATTGACCTTGTTTATTAATAATAATAATGATGTTTATTTAGTTAAAAGAAACTAATAATCACAATAAATTTGGTTTCCTAAGTACTAAACTTATCAACTACTTAAAATTAGCCAATACATGAACCCGATATGATGTTTTAAAAAGACTTAGCGAACTACTGTTTTTTATATCACTTGGTAGGGTATTAAACATTTTCAGTGCTTTATAATAAAATGAATTTTGTGTGCTGCTTTTCGTATTTTTTTGGTAATCTGAAGTGGTCCTTTTGCCGAGTATTGTATTCATGCTGCTGACTATTGTATGTTAAATAATTACTCATATAATTTGGGAGTTTATTATTTATGCATTTATATACCAACGTGAGTGCCTGATATACCGTTTACCTTGTTTAACATTAAAAAATTATTTACTCAACATGGACTCGATACTGGTTAACCTGGAGCTTTGTAATAAAATTCTGAGTGCTCGATTTTGTTGTACTTGAATCTTTTTAATGTCTTTGTCTGTACACAAAAATAATATACTGCTGCAATAGTAAAAATATGGTTCTATAATCGTATGGTACAAAGATATTCTAGCTTTTAATGTAAGTTTATTAGATATTCTTCCTAAGTAGCTACTCTTTCGACTCACCTTTTGAACTATATATTCCACATTACTCGTAAATTTCAAATTATTATCTAAAATGACACCTAGATATTTAAATTTGTCCACTATCTCAACAACTGTGTTATCGATAACTATGTCTGGTGAAGGGTTTACCGAATTTCTATTTCCCAATACCATAGCTTTTGTTTTCAATACATTCAAACATAATTTATTTTCTTTATACCAATTTGATATCGACACTAGTTCGGAGTTTAATGTCGCGATTACATCAGGTAAGTTATCTCCTGCAATTGATATTAGTGTATCGTCCGCAAATAGGTGCATATCACAAGATTTAACTTGTGAAGCAACATCGTTTATGTACAAATTAAATAAAACTGGTCCAAGAACAGAACCTTGTGGTACCCCTAAGCTGTTTGTTAATTTATTTGACTCATTTTCTCCAATCGTTAATCCAATATTTAAAATATTCCCATGCTAAAATAATATATAAAAATAACACTGCATAATCTGTCTATGAACCGGCGACCGCCACCGCTATTTGTTACTATTTTTCCGCGGAACCCCTGACGACATCTCGCGGAACCCCGGTTGGGAAACACTGGAAGAACACGATTTAATCCATAGTGGCGCCGATAGCAATTTTCTTAATACAGTTGCTGGTTTATGCTCAAGTACCGAATACATAAAACCACCTGTCACCTGAAACCGCATTACCCAAAATACCCAATCTGAATGAAACGTAATTACACCTCATACAGCGAAAATTCAGTAATTTCACACATAATCTAAGCCAACCTACTTCAATATACTATACGATGGAATAACGAATAAGGAATGCCGTCTATTCATCCGTACGCGGCAACATTGCATCGGCGGCGGCTATATTGTGGACTCTGCGGCGCTCGAAGTTCATCCGAATGAGAATACGGGTCGTCCGCAGTTTCTGCGGTTAATTCGGCGGGGGGAACTGGGGGGATCGATCCGGTTCCCGCAAGCAGATTAGACGTCGGGACGAAGCCGCACGATCCGACCGCCGGTTCGGCCGCAGCGGCAGAGAACGCCGCGCTCGCCCGGACTTATTTTTACGATATCACCGCCGCCGGTTAAATGCGAATTTCACAGTAGATGAATGTATTAGCGGCGCTAAGCTTTGAGCGGCGCGCTGATTAACCTTTGAGGAAACTTTCCGCGACCATTGAAATCGACCACGTAGGATTATCAGCGCGTCTACTTCAACCGGCGCGTCGGCTTACTTGCGAAGTTTTAAATATAATTCTTTCCGGAGGACCTGAGGACGCTGTCGTTTTTCTGCGAGGAATGCTTTTACAATTATCCTAGTTATGATTGCCCCATGGGATGTCTTTAATTTGATTATTTTGTTATTATTTCCAGCCCTCTTTCAACGAACCTTTTTTTTGTTTTTAGCGGATATAGATACGATAAAGACCCAGCGTGCTTTTATTTAAGGATTTATTTGTTTTATTGTACTATTGTGGCCATATATTATGTCCCCTCTTTTGAAGTCCATTTTCTCTCAAATCTAGGGGCGAAAAAACTTAAAAATGCAAGATAAACAATGTGCAATAAACTTTAAACCTATGAATTATTGGGTAGCCTATAGTCTATATTTCATTATTCTAGCTTTTCTAATAACGGAATTGCCGGCATTGCATAATATAGCTTTTTGTGGGTCAACCACTAATCCAATGATGTTACAAAAATGCACATTGTAAACTGGCATTCCGCAGGTGATTTTACTTTTTAATTCGTTGGAATCTATAGATTATTTCTGGAGTAATTAATTGCTAAAGTTAAACGCATAAAATGTACAGGGCAAAAACAGCGCCAATTCTTCTTTATTTGCAAAAGTCCGGAAAACGCCGACATATACAGCTTTCTAATTTTTATGAGTTGTAGCATATTAATCAAGGACAGCATCAGAATTTTTTCAATTTTTTTGCCCCTAGTTCTGCGAGAAAATCAACGTCAAAAGAAGGTACATAATATATGGCCACGATAGTACATCGATTTTGATTAAATTTTCTTTAGTTTCGAAAAAGTGTTCACTTAATTTTTATGGAAGTGTATAATCAAGTGTAATCCTTTTTAAAATGTATTATAATATTTTTAAATATAACTCCGGAAAATCGTAATAACCAAACAGACAGGACAATTTTGATTATCCAGTTACGGAGACGTTTGTGGATGAAGGAGTCCTAGTAACGAGGTCCCCGTCTCAAGATGTCACAGGCAACGGCGGAGACAAATATTATCCTCCGAGCGGCGAAGACCCGAGTTCGTCCAGTCGGAAACAAAATAGGGCGCGCGAGCGTCAAGCGAAAAATTCACATATTGGATTATCTTCTACTAAGTTCGAGATTTGTTTTTGCTTCGTCGGAGCATCGCCGGAGGTCCCGACCCGACGGCACAACATCTGTGTGCCGCGCGCGTCCTATAAAACGGCATGACGAGACATTCGCCCTTTATATCTCTTATTTCTTTCCATTTTCGTTTCAACTGTAATTCGCCAAACGGACGTCCCACGACGTCTAATATGAACATCGTTCCGGATAAACTCAAATCGAAAGATACATAATATTTTTACTGCATTTTATCCGATCTCCCTAAAGCTATTTCTGTAGCGAATTACTTTTTGTTTTTATGTGAGTTTTAGAGATACTTTAAAGTATATTTCGCTAAATTGCTGATTTATGTCAGGTCTCTAAGAGTTTTAACACTTCCTGCATCGAGAAAGTGCGCTTGCACCCCTCTATTGACTAAAAAAGGTTATTGTCACTTTTGGTGGAGGTGCCGGAAAAGTTGATATTCTATCTTCGTTTAATATAAATCACGTTCAAAAAAATTAAATATAGTTTGTTATACTCCCGAATTATTTCTACATTGAATGAGTGAGTATCAAAATGTTCCACCCTTTGGTTTGGACACAATCGCGAGGTGTTAAAATGCACCCGATTTTAGCAGCTTGTCTGCCCGCCCATTTTTTTCTCCTAAACCGTTTGCCCAAAAAGGTTCAAATTAACACAGAATGAACCCAAAATCTTGTCTACAGATTAGGTTTAAACAAGATTTTCGCAATAGTGCATTTGCACCCCTCAATTGACTAAAAAGCATTATTGTCACTTTTGGTGGAGGAGCCGGGTAAGTTAATATTCCGTCCTTATTTAACATAAATCAGGTGCATACGAACACATTACCTTATTCCGCACGTTCCATAACCCCCCCCCCCCTCCCCCAAACGTTTCCAACGAACGTAAATCTCTCTTAAATTTTTTTATTTGCGCCGGGACCACAATAACATAAATCGCGCTAAATATATAAATGCGAGCCAGGGAATATTCACGTGGCGCGCGGTAACTTTTGCCGAACGTTATCCTCGCGGGCGATTTTAACGGTCGGGCATTTATCAAAAATCCATTAATGAGCTGTCCGGAATCGTTTCGCTGGGGACAATTCCGCAACAGAACCCGTTTAAAGCGAACGATGCGCCCGGAGAGGTGAGGTCGCGTACGAATTCGGCGCGACCTCTGGCGGACCGCGTGCACACTCAATCTTCCCGAGACAAAAGCCTGCGTACGTCCTGCGGTCGCACCGTGTGGCGTCCGCGGCGTGTTTTGTTTTATTAATAACTCCCAGCGCGACAGACCATATTTAATTGGATATAAACCTTGTGATATTATTTTGTGCGATGTGACCGTTTCCACCATATCCATGTACAATAGGGTGGTTCAAGTTTATACCTTGCAAAATCTTTTCTTTTTGCTGAAGGGCAACAATTCACCCACCCCCAATCGGTTCCTTTTAATTGTTGAGAACTTCACAAAGATCAAATCCACAACACTATTTTTTTCACCGCCCCCACCCACCCCTGCTGTACCCTAAAAATGAGACAAAATTTTCTTCAAATTTAGAATTTTACAAAGTTACTCGACTTATTATTATTCTAGAGAAATTACTATTATTGGATTATTGACATGTTACGCACATATTTTTCTCATTTTGCAGAAATTATTAGATTATTGGTATTTTTTGTCACTTACTAATTTGCAATTGTTTAAACAAATATATATGGTGTAATGGACATAATGTTCTATATTTTTTGCATAAATTATTATTAGTTTATTGGCAGTTTTATAACATTTACTAACTAATTTGTAATTCTTTGAACAAATACTATTTGTTTAAACAAATGCATACATTGTTACGGACATATTTTGTATATTTATTATCGAAACTACTATTAAATTAATGGCATTTATGTCATTTATTAACGAATTTGCAATTCTTTAAAAAATATTTTGTTCTTTTTCCTTTTGTAGAAATTATTGTTACATTGTTGGCATGTTTTTTGTAATTTGTTACTTAATGTGCAATTGTTTGGACAAATAATTTGTTTAAACAATAATATACAATGTACGTAGTTCTTGACTAAAATTATTATAGGATTTCTGGTATTTTGTTGTAATTTTGGAGGTTTTACGATATCGGTCAAACAAGTATTGTGGTTGCAACACTAATTATTATTATAGGTTCTAATTGAAAATTAGTTAACAAATTTGGCAATAACAAAAAGACAAGAAATACAATAATAATTTTTGCCAAAGAGATACGTCAGTACCATTGTATGTTGTTGTTTAAACAAATGGTATTTATTTAAACAATTGCAAACTAGTTAATTAATAACACACAAAGCCAACAATCTAAACATAACTCCTCTAGAAAAAAGAAAAAAATCCGTTACATTCAGAAATGGTAATAAATGACAAAAAGCCAATAAATTAATAATCTGCAAAAATGGAAAAATATGTACGTACCATCGTATATTTTTTAAAACAAATGCTAGTTGTTTAAACAATTTCAAATTAGTTAATAAATGACAAAAAATATGTCAATAATCCAATAATAAACTCTTCTGCCAAAAACAATAATAAAACACATAACACTGTAAAATTGTAAATTTGGGGAAACCTTTGATAATCTCCCGCAACGTTTTTTCTAAATCCGAAACGTGAAAAAAAAGGAAAAAGGGGATGCTTTTTGCTTTTTGCAATGTATTTTAAATGGGAAATTTTAGGTGCTCGGTGGCACGTGTTAACGTAAAACCGATTTTTGTCAAATTTTGAGTATTTTTTTTTCTGGAAGTTGAACACATGTGGGGGGGGGCGTTGTCCTCTTGCGAAAAGTCCGTGTTTTGGACCATCCTAATGTACAATTTATAAGTGAAAATTTAGGAGAAATGAATGTTAAAAAGACATTTTTAAAAAACTTTATAAACATAAATTCCAAACATTATGTTAAATTATCGAAAAAACTTTCCCATTTATTTTTTAATTTCCATTTACTGATACTGGAAACATGTCTACATGCAAAATTTTAACTCACGTGGACAAGTTTTCACAAATTTTGAATATTTTTTATGGATTTATGCATTGTCACCGGAAATCCGTCCACATACTAAATTTCAACTCGATTGAACAAATTTTGAAAATTTGCAAAACTTATTCAAGTTTCGGAAAATTTTCCGATTTGTTTTTATTGATTTATGCATTGTAACCGGAAATCTGTTAACAAACAAGCATACAAACAACTAGTAAAGTTAATATAAGCGTAGTGAAACTGTTGCCTACTTAACATTTGTAATTTTTTATAATACATATTTATGTCTAAACAATTTTCTATTTGTTGTAGTGAAAAATAGCAGACTCATTAAAATTTTGCCCGAAACTCCGAATATCTTATTTATAATAATAAATCCTTTATTCGGAGTTCTCGCGACCGGAATAAGTCGTAACTCAAAGGTCTCGAGAAATCGTTTCCGTCGTTAGCGCTAACGGTTTCCGCAGTAAAAAAAAAACAGCCGGGGTTCGGACAGGACTCGTCCCAGCCAGTTCCTTGAATATACATTTACCCTTATCGCGTCAGTCGAGGTGGTAGGGTGCGACTCTTTTACGACACTTTTTACGGCGCCGTATCTGTTAATCAGTCTCAACAATAAAACGGAACTATAATCCTCGCTAACTGAGTACGTCTACTTAATTATTCCGGCTGTTAGTTCCTTCCGTGCGCAAATTATCTAGCGGAGGGGCATGAAAGGTGCTGGTGGAAACGCACCATACTTTTGTATTGCCTTCTAAATTATTAGCAAAAGTTATAAACAATTGAACTTATGAAACGCGGCCAAATACAATATTTTCAGATGTGTTAATTTTTATTTCAATTTATAGATGAGACCAAACAACAAAACTGTACAAATATATCGTCGAACATTTGTTTAACCACCCTGAGCAATTTTATGCAGTATTATGACAGTGTCTGAATTTGGGACGTTTATCTTAATCATTTTAGTATTGAACAACATTAGCATAATATTATGTTTTAGATCTAAATTGCACATGTAATGATGTATTATTAAAGTTTCAATTTGTCCATCGTGATATTTATTTTTAACCACGATATTTATGAAGTGCATTTAGTAAATAAAGAAAAATATTTTGTAAATATTTTGTAATAGCAGCGATAACACAAAATTGCCTATGTGCAAACAAATGAAAAACAAATATTGCTTTTAGCGATCGGTCTAATATATCCCAATTGCAAATATGCCCGAATATTTGTTCGGTTTGTTTTCGAGCTTCAATTTTTATAAAAGCTATCAATGGAGTAATGCAAATAACAACATGTTTGAGTTTAAAATGGCGGTATGGACCCATTACAGGTGTGATTAGTTCCATATGGTGACACACTGTATAACGTAAACGGTCGAAAAATGACTTGAGTGCTAACGTAGCATGAAAATTTGCATTTATGTCCAGGAAACCAGCAGCCATCAATCTAAAATTTGACCCGCACACACCAGAGTTCCACCATTCGGAATGTATTGAATTTTCATCAGTAAATCGGCGATTTGCGTCAGCGTACGCGGACCTTTGCCAGAAAGTGCCAAACGGCGGTAGCATTTTGTTTACGATCGCTTTGATTTATGCGAATATTCGGCGCTACGACTGTGTGACAAAATCAATATGCACGTTTCGGTCGAACGAACGTACGTGCCGCCCCCCCCCCCCCCCGCACCGGTTATGCATACGGTGATGAATGGATCCTGTATATAGTCTATATAATCGAATTAGGATTTTGACAGCCAGCCTTTCCGAACGCTCACTATACCATTGAAATCATTTCCGCAATACCTAAAATTAAATTGGACCGGGCGGCTCACGGACCGCCCCGCCCCCTCCCCCCCGTTCACGGTCTCATACGTTTCGATTTATCATAAATAAATTAATATAGTGATTTGTTAGAAGCTTTGTCCGTGTTGTGACATACTAAAAATATATCCAGAATATCATGGAGTTTACTGAGGATATTTGCTAGTTCGTTAGATGTGGTTGTGCATTCACAGGACCAATTTTGAGTCGTTTTTAATCGACTTTATTCATCAGTATTCAATCTGCATCGAAAAGTGTGTTTCCACCCCTCCATTGACTAAAAAAGGTTATTGTCACTTTTGGTGGAGGTGCCGGAAAAGTTGATATTCTATAGATCAGGTGCAAAAAAAATAAATAGAGTTTGTTATACTTCTGAGTTATTTCTACATAACATGTGTGACTTGTGTGACTGAATTTTCTGCCCATGGGTTTGGACAGAAGCGCGATAGCAGTGTTACAATGTACCCTGTTTTAACAGTTTTTAATAAATGCTTGTCTTTCCAGTTTTCTTTCCTGCCAAACCGCTTGCCCAAAAAAATTCAAATTTACACAGAGTGTAATTCAAGATCTTGTCTACAAATTGGCAATAAAGGCTATAAGCAACCGTTTCATAAAACAGGATATCTCGGCAACAAGTACAAGCACGATATCGCGACAGGAACGATAACAATCGAAAAAGCTGAAGTATTATTCCAAGAAAGTAAAACGCTTAATTATCAATGTCAGAAATTTCTTTCTCAAATAACTAAAACACAGCTGTTGCATCTGTCAAAAATCACCAGCTAGTACATTTAATAGATTTTATATAAAAAAATCAGATGCAATGAAGTAAAATTTTTGTGGTTACCTGTGCCCATTGCGAGTTTAGTGCAATTGAATTAATCTGGACATACATAAAAAATAAAGTTGCAAAAAGCCACAACACCTTTAAAGTTAAAGATATGTTAAATGTATGCAACGAAGCACTGTATCAAAAGAGATAAGCAAGATTGTGTTGCACAATATCATCAACAACTGATTTTAGGCAGAAATAATATTGCAAAGTAATAATAAATCACAAAACAGAATATGTATACAATTCCACAAATAAATGACACGCTAACTGCGTTGTCCTGCTATTGTTAGTTCCTGAGATTTCCGCGCCGACAAAAAACTCGCTTACAGACTTGATACCATACAAAATCAAGAAAATAAGAACGCCAGTTTATAGAAAACACTCTAACTGTACAAAACAAAACTGCTGTACAAAAATTAACAAATTTTTGCTTAGTGGTTTGGAAGAAAAAAATCGAGAAGTATTTAAAAACAGCAAAAATCGGGTACCGTTTATTTTTACTTATCTCGCGCTCGAGGCTAAAAGAAAAATTTGATATTCACTCCTGTTATGTAGAAATGATTCAGGAGTGTAACGCACTTTATTTAATTGCTTTTTGTTCCGCCATTTCAGAGTTACGGGCCTCAGAGTCACAGGGCTCAATACTTTTGCAACCGATACTAGAGCACTAGCCTTTAGAAACTTTTAGTTTTCTAAGATTGATGCAAAGCGTCAAATAATGCTGATATCTCAATCGCTATTGGCTCCCCTCAATCCAATTTGTCAGTTCTACCACAACTACCAACTGTTGAGATAAAACTACTCCAGATTGTAAGAGGAAAAACTTGTATTATAATATATAATGCAACACTTTTCGCCGTCTTGCAACTCTAGGACATAGAACGTAGTGTCGAGTAAGCCGCAAAAGTCTCTCTCATAGAGTTTTAAATGTATGATTTTACGTGCAATTTAATTCCAACGAATCGTATAAAACCGCATTTAACGCGCAAGTGCTTTTACGTCCGACAATTTAATTTCTTTTGTAATTTCGAGGTCCCGAGATGTTACACTCTCGTCTCCCGACTTTGCAAACGCTCCTGAAGGAGACGTGGACGTCATCAATATTTTCCTCTACAAGCGAGGCGAGCGCCGCATCCACTTGCCCGGAGATTAACGACGCGAACGCAAGTGTTCGAAGATCACAATGTTAGCTTAATGTCCGACATAAATTTATTTCACGATATCGTCTTTTTGTTCCATCCACAGAGATGATTGATGTCATAAACGATTTGGCTGTGCAGTATACAGTGTGAGGTATACGAAAATAATGCTCACATGATCATCATCTGTCTAATTGAGTACGTATTTGCCTCATTTTAAATGATAAAAATATTCTCCAAGAGTCATAAATTAATTTTTTTCAGCCAAAGGTGGCGGAATAATCTATGAATGGTATGCTACTATCTGGTGTATTAAAATTTGTTCTAAAAACGTTTTGTCATGTGTAGAAGAAATCACAAATAAAAACAATCTAGAGAAATAAAAAAAGAAGCGAAAAACGAGCAAAAATGTAACTGCAAAAGTAGGTACTCAAAAGTGATAAAGTTTGGGCAAAACAGTAGTTTTAGACAAACGAAAAAATCTGTCCACAGTCTTTCATTTTATTTTGATCTCCAAAAGAGTGGGGTCAGTTTGTTACAGACTGAGAAACTAAAAGTAGTTTCTCCAACAAATTTCTGCGTTTATTTCTAAAAAAAATATATATAAAAATAGATTTTTGACATCTGGACGCAATATGATACAAATATGATTCAAGTTAATCCTCAAATAAATCAGTCCTTGCGGTGGTCTTCACAATCGATCTACTACAGTGGTAGATAATTGGCAATGTAAAACTTCCGAATTGATAATAAATAGGGGTAGAGAAAGCACCTACAAACTTTCGTAATTGATGCACTCCCCACCCGGGCAATTTATTCATGCGAGCGGGTCTTAATTAGTTCCATTTGTAACCGATATGAATAATTTGCAGGTCCGGGAGACTCCGGTGCGCGAGGACGGCAGTCCACGCGAACCCAACATTCCGCGCCCGGCAAAAATAATTTGCATCCGCTTCCCGTTTGTCTCCGCGCTGTAATTTTGAAGATTCATACAGTCGGCGAACACAAAGAAGTGCACGCAATGCACAACGAACGGCGGCCTGAATAAAGCTCGTAGAGGAACACAACAGAGGAGGTGTTGGTCGTTTGTTTCCATGAATTATTCAGCGCAAAATAGACGATTTGTTTGGTCGCGAGTGTGTAGTATTTGCACACATTTGCCGTGGAACGGAAGTGGTTCAGTACGTGCAGTATTTGACTATTTGACGAGTTTTGTCGCGATTTGTGATGGAATAAAAGATTTTGTAGAAATCTTTACCACCAACAATAAATATAGAATTTATATGTCGAAATATAGTTTTTCTCTTAGTTATTTTAACCACTGTTGTTGGGAGGGAGTTTGAAAACGTTCTAATCAATGGTCTAAACGGGGGATTATACATTTGCTCATTCAGGAGCAGATTAGGTAGATTTGTGGTTCTTCAAGGAGAGTCGTTTTTCTGGATTTGTTTGCTTCGTGTATGAGTTTTATGTTAAAACTATCTATTTTTTGTCTGATTTCAGAGATATGCTTGTGAACTATAAAAGTGCTATTAGTAAGGTGTTGTTTAAGTCTGATTTTAAGGCTTCCTCCTAAATAACCAAAATAAATATTTGTTACATTCTAAGCAGTAAATTTTATAAATACCACTTGGTTCGATTGGATTGATTTTGTTTATTTTTTGTTTTATTTTGAGATTGTTGTACATATATTGGTTTGTTGCTCTTGAACAGTTGCAATCTGTTTATTCAAAGCATCTTTAATTTAATACATTGTAAAACTGTAATTATTCAATAAGTATTTAATTAGCTCTGAAGAAGCGAGCAACATGGTTCGCGAAAGTTCAGCATTAACAAATCTTGACACACGGCATAACCCGGAAGCAGTTTATTTTCTAAATGTTTTAAATTATGCATTTACTTTATTTGTAAGTGTTTTAATCGACGTCTTTAAATTCCTTATTTTACTTGCTACCATTGATTGTATAATAATATTGTATAGTAATGTTTTATAGAAAAACAACAAAACCTGTTCAAATATCGGTAGTTTAAAACAAATTTGAAAGACATTTAAAACAAACTGTTTAAATCATATTTAAACCAAAATACATAGTTTAAAACAAAATATTTGTTTTAAAGCAGTTTTAAAGCATGTTTAAAACAAAGTGTTTTAAACATAACAAAATAAAGTTTATGCTGATTCAAGTCTTTAGTGATTTCTAGGAGCAAAAATAAGTATTTTGCTACATTTTCCTTTTTCAAAGATAAATTTAAAAACGTCAAGGTTATTAAATATGTTATGTAATTCGGCAATCTGTCCTGCGCGCTATAATAGTTATTTATGTACTCAGCTTTTTAAGAGAGCGTTTTAAGTCGCCCGAGGGTATAAACATCCTGTAATGCCCGTGGTACATACAACATTTCATGTCCTATAATGGTCTCATTCCTCCGTTTGAATAATATGAACAAATATTTTGACGAAATCAAGTAACATGCGTATCTACGGAGTTGAATAACAATACAAACAATTCGGAGTTGAGTGACAATGCAGACAATTAAAAAAACTCTTAGTTCCCACGCGGGCATTAAATCCTTAATGCCCTCGCGGGCATAAAATAGCTATTGACATAAAACGTATTTTGTAACTTTAATAAGTTTGATTGAGTGACCGTTTGAAGAAATGTTATTCTTCTCTCACAAAAAGAAAAAAGTCAAAACAATATTTTAGAGATAATTGTAGATTTAAGTTACGCGGCGCATCCACCATAATGGCTTTTTTCATACATTAGTAACCTGAAGGTTCTTGACACAACAAAACTTTTAAAATCTAATACATGAACCATCAATTTATTCCTAAAACTAGGTAGTTCATCAGGAAAGGCTATATCCACTGATATCCTATATTTTACTTTGTCCTAGAAGCTCTAGAAGCACCAAATCATTACAGTACTACAACCAAATTACACCAGAACAATCGTTATTATAACTATAACAATTATTCCACAAAATTACGCCATATATCCCGACAATGCTAGACGTATAATAACACTAACCAGGCTTAAGATTTACGTGGGTAACAAACCGCCTCGACGACGGCGACGGTGACATTCCCCAAGCCTACCGCTTGGCGCAGAAACAAGTGGTGAGAGTGTTCGTCCGAAGATCGTCGGGGGACGTCAGAATTGCCTCCCTTAGCAAGCAATAAACTTGGGGGGTAGCTGGCGTCCCTCGTAAAATTATCCGAGTCGAAATTAGCCTAACATGAATCTCCTTTCGTCTGGTGTGACCGACGCGTATGCGGTAAACAGTCGTCGGCCTCGGGCCCGCTAGACGGCGCCACCGGCGGCGTATACAATAACGCCCGCCGAGAGAGAGCCTTCTGCGGTTGAGATAAAGGAAGCCACGACATTCATTTCCTACGTTTCTGCGCCCTCGTAATTAATGCCGCTGCGGCTGCAGGCGGTTGGTCTTTTGCGGGGGACGCGCGCTCCGTCTCTATAGTTCTCGGTCTGAAGTTACATTCCTCCGGACTCCGGGCTGAAGAATGGATTTCCGTCCGCCGCCCGCGCCGCGTAGACTACGAACGCCGACGACGACGGCTGAATTGCGTGCACTTAGTTTGCCGTCCTCGGTTCTCTGCATGAATCTTACAAATTACCCGGAGAAGATGACGACGGTAGCGGTGGTGGAGCGTATCCTCCGGGCGTGGATTATTTTACGTTGTATGTTTGTGGATCACAACGCGAAATACGTATACAGTATATAGAATATATGCACGTGCAATTGTGCTCTCCTTACAGTAGAATTTAGAACTTCAGATCCTTGCTAGACATTCGCAACGTGTACGAAACATTATAAACATGCCCTTTGAGAATCTACATACTTACTATCGGTTGCAAAAGAATTGAGCCATGTGTTTGAAGGCCTTTAACACGGAAACCACTAACTAAAAAAATTAACGTAAAGTTCCTTATGCTCCTAAATCATTTCTATATAACCTATAAGACTTTAAAACTTTTTTTGCCATACATTTGGACATGACAGCGACGGAAGTGTAAAAATGTCCCCAATTTTAGCAGTTTTAAAGAAACGCTCGTCTTTCCGATTTTTTCCTACTAAACCGCTGGTCCAAAAAAAATCAAATTTACATCTATCGTACCTCAAGATCACGCCTACAGATTCCGTTTTGTGCTTTCGTAAATTTCTCTCTAATAAGCAGCCAAACAAGGTTATTAGGAAAGAAAATATCTCGGTAACGAATTATACCACGACAACGCAATAAGGACCCAAAACTGTTTAACGATAATTTTTTCATATCTCCCCTGAGACCATTGTATATGTGACTGACCTGGTAAGAAAATAACCGTTTATACAGCTCAGCGCGATGGGCAGGTGGAGCAAACAAACCCCTGAATCTTAAATTAATGTTATGGACATCCGTTCTACAGCGTATCTTCCGCATGAGGTATTGTGGGATCCTCTTGGATAGCAACTTATGATATAATATTGCTGCATGCAACACCCTAGTTTTATCCATGTTCAACCGCCCCAAGTCGCCCAGCCCATTCGATACATGATCATACTTCCTCAAACCAAAAACAAACAGAACACATGCATTTTGGACACGCTGAACACGCTGCCTATCCGACGCCGTTAGGCAAGGACCGTACACGGTATCGCAATATGAGATCTTTTTACTATTGACAGTAGATATAGTGAGATATTGTGAAAACATCAGCATTTGACACTACCGGTACTGTCATTAGACTGAAAATAATTGGAAAATCCTGGCTCACTATATAGTATTATATCAATGGAGATGAGACCGATCTCGATCAAATAGAATTTGCTCTTGCAGCTAAACTATTAATTTTACCGAAAATGTCGCAGACATAAATTATTTAGAATTTATTTTATTATTTAACTATTTTGAAGAAATAAGAGAAATGGCGGCTCATTTGCAAAATCCTTGAAAAATGCTTAGAGGAAACGTCCAGTTCCTTTAGACGCTTTTGAACCAAAAGCTTTTCAGTTCTAAGTTTAGTCATGAAACTTCTAAATATGAACTTTCGTCCCGATACCTTCAGTAGTTTCTCCGGTATCGTCTCCACAAAAATCGAGTACCTTGGTCAAAATGATCAGGGGACCCAAAAAACCTATTTCTGCAAAAAACTCAAATTTTCTTTTCGGCGGCTGCTCGACGGACCGGTTTTTAATTATCTGTGCGTATCAACCACACTTGCGCCGCATTATTTTTAACAACTGTCATACTCGTTTACTGTTTAATCGTTTAACGGATCGAGTTATTCTTCCCTCTTAAAGAAAACACTTTTTCTTGGTAATAAAACAGGTCCGAATACAGAACCTTGAGGTACTCCCAAGTCAATTATCAATTCATAATACTAAATTCAGCGTTGATACGATGGTAGATGAGATACCGCGAAAGACGAAAAAAGTGCTCCCCGTTCTTTTAGGCGGATAAAAACCCTTAATGGTTGTTGAATCAGCTTCAGAAAGTCTCATAATAAATTCAGAGCGCCATTATGAAGCGTAATAATACTTTTTCCATCCCCAAATTGGTGTTAATTAAAAAGTTTTTTGCGGCCTGCCCCACTTGTAGCTTCACGGCGCCGCGCAGCGCGAAGCTCGTCCCGCAAAAAGATACCTCACCGCACCTTTTAATTTACATCGCGTCCCCTTCAAGACGAAAAAAAGAGAAAACCGTTCAAATTATTTAGGATAAGTAATTCGGCGGTGGTCTTTTTTCGCTACCTAATCAAAGTTGTGCGATCGGGCAAGGACCTTCGCAAGGAGTGGAAGGACTGCCAGCGGGTTGGGGGACGGGGCGGAGTACTCAGTAGAGGAACGTGAAACAAAAACGGTTAATTATAACTTTTCCCATTATTGCACCGGAGTCTGGTAAAAAGAAAATTGCCTAGCACTCTCGGATCCAATTCTCCGGAACGATCCTGGAGAGAGTTGAACGGGAATCCCGCGTGTCTCTCCGGTCGCCTAGGCGAGGATAACGCGAGATTTTAACAAAGAGCTCCGCGGTACAAACCGAACCGAGTCCGCCTTTGTATGTATATACGGTAGAGTGTAGCCGATATACTTGATGGGTGTCAGTCACACAGGGTGAAGCGACGCGCTGCGCCCCGTCTGTTCTCCGGCGAGATTTCGACGCGCGCCGCGGCGCGCCGTCTCTCGTGTCATTCACGCTTATCCCCTTTTCGTTACCCAAATAGACAAGCAGAATAACGGGACTATCCTTTCAGCTTTTGACGCCCCCGCAAAGTTACGATGATCTCCATTTTCGGAGCGCAAAGTCGAACCCCGCCTAGCTTTGATAAATGGTTAAGTTTGATTTACATCTACTCTATACTAAAGTGTCGTTTGTTATACTTGTTATACACTTTATAGACACGGCTATCCTAGCTGTTGGGAACAGCAATGAAGAAACGACGAGAAAACTCCAAACAGCCCTTGATCATTTTCAGGTCTGGACAAAAAAAAAGAATCAAACTGAACGAGCTCAAGTCAGTACATGTTGACTTCACCAACAAGATGATACAACACATCCAGATTACCATTAATAACCAAATAGTACCGTACGCAAACACAGCCAAATATCTCGGCATGACATTAGACGCCGGGCTCCGCTGGAAAGCCCATGTCAAAAAGAAAAGAGAGGAACTAGGAATCCGTTATAATAATAATAATAATAATAATAATCCACGCCTTAACATCCCCCAACAGCTTTCGCCACTACGGGGGCATCGGCAGGCCCGAATTATCATTATTATGGCCCGCGTCTGTGGCACGTCTTAAGTTGTTTGGCTTTCAGCATTCGCCGTGGAGTAAAGGAAAACCACAGAAAAACCTTTACTCTGAAAGCAGGGCGTTGGATTCGAACCAACGTCCCCCAGACTGATAGCCAAGCGCGCTACCACTCGACCACAGCCAGAGAGATGTACTGGCTGATAGGAAGAAACTCTACGCTGTCTGTACATAATAAGCTTCTCTTGTACCAGCAAATTCTAAAACCCATGTGGACGTATGGTGCTCAACTCTGGGGTTGCACCAAAAAAAGCAACCTTGTCAAGACCTTTCAAAATAAAGTATTGAGATGCATTGTCCATGCGCCTTGGTACATTAGGAATGATGATCTCCACAAGGACCTCAAAATGGAGTTTGTGTGCAAAGAAATCCAAAAATTAGCAAGAAGTCACGAGGAAAAGCTTCATCATCGCGTAAACGTTGAGGCTATCCAGCTCCTCGACAACACCGCATTAGTGAGAAGACTCAAGAGAAAGAAGCCTTTTGAGTTAGTGTGAATGTGAGAAAGTGACAAAAGCAGAGTAAGTGCTGGTTGTAAGTGTTAGTTCGAAAAGCAGAGTCAGTGCTACGTAGTGCGCAAGATAAGATAAGCCCAGTATACCAGGACTAACTGAGAGACATCGATGGGTGCCTGTTAGGTTAACTTACACTAGTAAAATAAATAGAATTAAGTTACTCATTAGTCAATCATGACTAGATTGTAATGCTCCTATTGAATAAAATCACCTACGTGATGTAATCACGTCATTGAATTCTGAACTATTAACAATATCAAACTGGGAAATAGAAACGAGGTAAACCACCTTCTCAAATAGTGAAGGTCGTGAAGTTGACCAAAGTCAAGTTAGACAATACAATGAAATTTACTAGTAATACAGATTAAATAATTAAAAAAGTAACCAGAGAGGTTAGATATTTGGAGAGAATATCTAATGACAGTAATTTGTCATTATAGTGAAGCATAAATATCAATGAGCACCGGGTTAAGTAATACGCAAAATCAGACAGCACATAAAGTAACATTTCGTATCACGGTTGTTCGTAACGTTATTTGAAGAAAAAGTCAGATTAATATTAAGAAAATAATGATAATTTTGGAAATATTGATTACCAGAACGAAAAATTACAAAACGCTGGAAAAGAATCAAACTACTGTCATCCGATTTAACAGTTTTGAACGGACAAAACATATTTATAACATTATAATCAATCAATACTAGAGGAATAGAATAGGTTGATAAATGTTCGGTGCATGTAACGTGTTCGAGGTGAAAGAAACGCCTCAAGTTTGAAATTAGAATAGTTCGCCCTATTAGTTGGGGAATGTGCGACGACGTAACAGTGTGTAATATATGTCATTAGCGGTGTACACATTGCTTAGTGGTTAATGTAGTATAATAATGCTGCAGTGCATGGAACACCGCAGGCCCATCTATCTACTCTTGTCCAGGAGTGAGTGCCTCTCACCGCTCTCTCCCTCACACCCCCTTACCGCCCCATTCCATCCTCGTCGGCGCCGCGGGCGAGGCCGCAATACCCCACAGCATACCGCCAGTAACATGCACATTCGGATATTCGGATAACAAAGCTATTACAGATCTAGATACCTGAGGTTCACAGAGCTGTCAACGCCACCTGCGATACTCTATGGATTCGCCCGCATTCTATCTATAATTGAATTAACGAACAAAGTAATTGTTAATTAAGTTTAAACCGGCTCGGCCCGTCACTGTTCGAATAAAGCTGTCCGCCAAAGCCAAACGCGGATTCCACCCCGCCGAATTCGGGCCCGCCCCGCCCCCAGCGGGCCTAAATAACTTCGGATTCAATGCGCGGCGCCCGCGCCCATATTTTATGGAAACGCCGACATATGTCCCGTACGGAAATCTAGTCGACAAGTTCGATGATTTATTGTTTTATTGTTCGTCATTTTTTTATTTTTGGGCCGGGCCGGTCGACGGACGCGATCCAGATGTCAGCTGGACATGAATGGTCGCCGTCTGTTATTTTTTTGTGTCGGCGTTCGTCGTTATTCAATTGATCTGGGGCGATTAATTGGCTATCTCTACTATTTATTTGCCCTTTTCACCTGACAAAAGCAGAATGGGAAGCGGGAAAAGGTGGAAAGCGATCAGAACATTACAGAAGAACTTCACCGCAATATAATATGTACAGAAAAAAGGCGAGATCATCAATTTTACCTATGTTGGTGTTCCTCAGGGTTCGGTGTTTGCGCCACTATTGTTTTCGCTCTTCATTAACGACATCGTAGATCTCTGCACGACAGCTTTGTCGTAAACTATGCATATGACACCACCATACTTATCTCGGACCATAAGAAGAGCGTACAATTTAACAAGATTTTAAACAATTTTGACAGTCATTCAACTTTTGTAGAAATGGTTTAGTAGTATGGCATACTTTATTTCAATAGTTTCTGTTCAGTAGTTTTAGAATTATGGGCCTTCAAACACAGAAGTTAATACTATAGACACGAGAGATGGCAGTTAGAACGATTCCCTCGTGCGGGGTCACATATTGGTGTTACTAAAAATTATCAAACAAATGTTGCTCGAAAAACTAAGTCTTAATTAATTCTAAATCATCGAACTGTTTAAATAAGTATTTTCTCCAGAATCATATTGGTTTATTTCGTAAACTATACGATTGAGTAAGAATTTAAAAGACCCAAAACGCACGCTACACGGTTTTACATTAACATGGCAATAATCTCGCCATATAAAATCGCAGTGTATGCGAAAATGCGGTTAAGCGTTTACAGAACCTCTCCCGAAAAAGTCTGTCGGCTTTTATTTGTTCGTTATTTAAATTTAAAATTCATATAAACCGTCCGCCGCGAAGCACCACTCCTTTCGTCCTGAATACGGGACGGGACGTCGGGATTTATGCGTACGGGCCGAGTCGGAAAATCCTGTTGGGCTCCGCCTAAAAAAAAATAAAAACAAAACACGCGGCAGCAGAAACCGGAGGGGAAACGGCGCGAAAGAAGAAAAGCCGACCAATAAGTTCTTTCCGCGTGTTCACCGAAACAAACGATATTATCTGGCGTTGACGTTTATAATAAAATAAAACGAAATCTCCCCTGTTCGCCTACTCTCTCGCTCTCTCTCTCTCCCACCCCTCTCAACCGTGTGCCTGCTTTTGTGTAAAATGGGGCACTAAGCGACGACGGACGTTCAGCATTACAATCAATCCCCTCGAGAGGGACAATAACCGGCCCCCCGTATATATAAATAAAAGATGTCCTGTGAGGTATGACCGATGATGGCGAAAGAGAGGCTCGGTCCGGCCGAATCCCCTGGACAATTGGAACCGCATCAATTTAACTTAGCGGATGTCGGTCGGTGCCTTTGCGAAGGACCGATAAGCTCACGCGGTGGCCGGACTCGTTCGGCGAAATGTCAAGAAAATTTTGGGGTGGATCGTGTCCGGCAGTCGGTAAATTCGGTCGGACTATCCTCGTGCTTGTTTCGATAAAATAAACCGATGTTGATGGATGTTATCCTTTTTAAGGTAGTATTTTAGGAAGAATGTTTTTATATAAAATAATGGTTTCTAATTTTTCTAACCAATTGAACTACCAACCCTGTTATTGTACCGATTATAGAACCACTCATACCTGGCTATGCGTTATACAATTATAAAATTAAATAAAAACCAATGCATAATCACTTAAAGCCATATGAGAGTGTTTTTTTTCGCAAATCCTTGAGTTTGTTTAAAATTTTGTATGTTAATATTTCAAATATGAAACTTTCTACTAAGTATGATATTTTTTTCTACCGTACAAAAATTAAATTTTAATAAACAATCCATTTGAACGTGATGTATAATGAGGGCAATACAGTACAGTTGCATATTAAAATACATTAACATATTATAAAAAAGTTTAAACAAATCAATACCGTGTTCGAGACTTGTTGTATGATACATGCTGTAAATATTCAAAAATGATTAACTTCAAAAATTTCTTACAAATGGGTAATTTCATGTCAAGTCAGCACAGTTTTATTCCTAACCTTGGATTTTAGTAAATTTTGTACAATTGTTGTTTTCTTGTAGTTATAAAAAATACCAAATTTTATGATATGTTTTCCCGTTTTGGAATTGTGGGTATGCAAAATTTTAAAAATCGCTTGGGCGTGAAATATTTCAACCGTCGTTTACCTAATTAATCTAGAGAGATGGTGTAGGTGCCATTTTATAGCTATTGCCATGAGCTTTCTCCGAAACAATACAATAAGCTCTATTGTGGGATATTCTGTTAGGTCATTTACAAAGTACCTACCTACATACATATGTAAATAATCAAATTACAAAACACACTTTCCGAACGAAAGTGAAGACGATTAACAACAGTAATCTAACAGAAATTTGAAAAATTAAATTTGAACAAGAGAGTTACTATGAGATGGAGAAGTAGGGCCGTAGTTCACTGTAGTATCATTTGCTCAGCTTTGAAAATAATTAAAAATGATTTAAAGGCATTTTTTGCGGGAAAATTAGTTCCAGCTATTCTGTCCCTTAAAACAATTTTATAAACATTAATTTTGTTTTTATTAGAATGAATTTTATTTCGTATTATAGACTATCTCTAATGGGTGCTTTTGTAATTATTAGAGATAGAAAGTCGGTTAAATAGACTAAGTTGTGCTGATTTGTATCTTTTCTAATGAGAAAACAGTTTAATAATTAGAGATTTCAGAGATATTTTGAATAAACAAAGAAGTTACTTTTTAAAAATAACTTTTTATTTGTGTTTCTGTTCTTCCTATGGGTTCAGCATTTGTTTATGAGTAATTTGATATGCATAAGCCATATGTTTAGAGAACGTATAGATCTAGGTGCTAATGCTGATTAAGTTATTATATTTCCATTAATTCATATAGAAAAGGAGTTTTAAAAAGTATCATGTTTCTACCTTTGCTTGTAGAGTTCTTACACGTCTTTTTTAATTTTTTACTTTCTTATTCAGATTAATATTTTTCTATAAATTTTTTCGAGGCCTCCACAAACAACAACATAAATAAACTCCAGACGAACAAAAACCCAACAAAAAGGGAAGATCGAACCGGAGTAAGTTCCGACTTCACCTGCGGAACATTAAGGATGTCTGCAACAAAAGGTCAGGAATTAACATAAATCTAACAATTAAGGAGTTCCACCGGTCTTCGGGCAATTTGTAGTCGGTCGGCGAGTGGCTGGCGGTACTTCGTTCGCTCGCCGAACAAAACGCCGGAACTACGCGGAGCGTGTAGAGGAAAAAAGGGTGGTTCGAGAGGAGAGGAAACGAACGCGGAAGAGTCGTTGGTAGCAAAGAAACGACGGTACGACGAGAATACGGAAAGAATCCCATTGTTTAACGTGGATGTCTACCCCAAGGGCAACATTATGCAAAGTAGGCTTGAAAATGCAGAGTGGACGTGCAGCGCCGAAGTGGTCCCTGTCCCGGTCCCTGTCCCCGGCACCGGGACAGGGACCGGGGCCGATTACGCCCGCGAGTTAAGGAGATGAACGTCGGGGATAGCCGCATTACCCCGCCCCAGAACAATGTTATTAACGAAATCGTCCCGGCCGATGTTTACATTTTCATATCTGATCAGGACGACGTCCTCGTTGAGAGCTTCTGAGCTTCGGAGCTTCGCCGGGGTGCTCTGTATTCGTAAAAGTCGCCCTATAAATATTTTATTTTAGGTCCTTCGTCGAGCGAGGCGACTAAAACGAGGCCATCACTTGCCCACCACCAAGCAACTATATAAGATTATGCTAGAAGCAATAATATTTTCGCGCAATTTTTATCCCTTAAATGCATATTGTTGCAGAATAGTGTTTGCCAGGTGACAAACACTGAAGTGGTGCGTTCAAACAATATACTTATGTCAAATTATTGAAGAATCTATATAATTTCAATCGCGTCATCGTAACGTCTCTTAAAAACTGAAAAAAGAATTGTTATAATTGTTATTACTTGTAAAATATAACAAATAGTGAAATCAAATTTCAGTGGGTCGATTTCAAGTTAGTAGAATAGTTTATGACATTTGATAATAGGTAAAGTTGCAATATACAGATGTTGCGTCGAAAAATTTGTTTGTTGTAGTTCTACAACATTATGCGTACAGTACAGGACTTGTTTTATGTTCTTTTATGTATGTGCCATCATGAGTATACGTAAACTAAAAAGCATAAGAAAAGAATAACAACCAATGTCACAAGTGAGAAATATTCAAGGAAGTTTTCATACTGGAATTTTGACTGTACTTTCCTTAAATATTTGTTACTGGTGACATAGGTTGTCTTTGTTTTTCTTCTGCTTTTTAGTTTTCTTACACTGATGATGACATAAGCCGGAACATGTTTTTAGCAATTAAATAAACCTGAAAAGTTTTAAGAAGCTTTTCTTTTTATCTACTAATTTTTCATCATAGACCCACTTGAACAGGTAGCTTTCTTGATTCTGTATATTATCCGCCATCAGTTAAAACAAGTTAATGCAGAAGATGCAAATACTGATAGTGAGAATAGTTATGATAATGTAGTTTCTACCAGTACCAACCGAAGGACCAAAGAAAATGTCAATGCAATAAGGCGAGGAGTAAAGAAAATGATTTAGAATTAACTTTACACAGAAATGGATAACTATATACTGGATGGATATATAACTTTATAATTTGTCCAAGCAAAATGAATGTTAAAAATATTTATTTACTGTCTTTTCGGATAAAATTGATATTGAATCATGAGTATCATTATATGAGTAACAAACTAATGTTTCTAAATTATTACATTTTACATAATGCATGGGTATTATTGGATTGATGAAATGCCACTTCGAAGCCTTCTCTTGATACAAAATGACGATCATTATTGACATTCTTAGAGAAGTTGCACTATGCCTGTGTCGAGTTAGACAATCAAGCAGTGAAAGAAGATGATGCCTAGTAGAATTAAGCCTAGTAGAAATAATGATTAATAAGAAAGCTTCAATTAAACCTCTGCAGTACCTGTGAACTGTTCAAGTGTATCGTGATTGTACACTGTAAAATGTACACTGGTAGGCTCAAACATACTCAAAAATTTTATAATTACTTATATTTTTTACTTATTAGTTGCAACATAACCGCTTTTGTTATATACGATATCTTTTCAATAGACCACCAAACGAAAAATAGCATTTAAACTACAACAGAGCACCACGAACAGTATCGAATATAAAACCAACGCATCGCATAACACTGCTCCGCCGAGATAATGGATTTAGAGAAAAGAAGAGTGCGGTCCATTGATAATATCAATCACACGGCGAACAAAAACGTATCGGCTGCCATAGGAGACGTATGCAGATGGGAGATGGGTCGAGTTCGCGCGCGCGCGCCCTCTCAGAGATAACAATGAAAAAACCTGTTACGCGCCCGGCTCTCACGGATAATCCCCGGTAATGGAGCCTTGGAACTTTTCATAAACTTATATGATTTATGGGCTGGCGCGGACCCGGAGTTCAACTTGAAAATATAAATAATATCCAAGTTTCACATAAGGCCACCGCAGCATATCCGACGTTAATATTGATATATGTTTTTATCAGAGTCGCCGCGGATACAACATTTCCGGTATTTCCCCTGATGGATGTACCAGCCATTTTAAAGCAGTTATTTATTCGCTTCCGGAATAAGTCGAACCGAATCAAATTGATCCTCTTTATCGTATTGCTTTGCAAATATATCAAAGGATGTTTTGAAATAGACTTATTTGTATTTTAGTGCATACCAGACTATAATACTATGACCCGTAGATTCTAGAGTGTGAACTTTTCAACCATCAAAAACCTTATTCAAAATAGAAAAAAGTATATCTCTCAGGAGTTACGTCGTTGTGGCTCTCCGGAACTCCGAGGCTGCGGGGTCTCGGCTCTCGCTCGAGAAGTTATTGGTAAAATATTAGAGAGCGTGGACAGTTCGACAAGTTTTATGGAGTTTCCCTGTCATATTAGCACAAAGAAACGCCGCCAGAGGTTACAAATCGTTATCGTCACCTACGCTGACAAATGCTCCAAACTCGACTGGCACATTTTTAAACTTTCAACCCGATCGACCGCGCGTCCCGGATTCTGCGGTAATTGATTTTCCAACTTTTTCGCGATTCGCCAATGTTTTCTAACCGTCTACGCGACGTAATCGTCATTTAAACATTTCACGCTATGATGGGAAGTACCCAGATCACTGAAAAAGTGATTACATTCGGTAGAAAATAAGGAATTTAAAAGTTCATTTTTGGTGGATGCGCCGGGGATTTTTCAGCAAATCATTTAATAAATCAAAATTATCTCTCCGCCGTCTAAAAGTAATAGAATACCTATAAACCTCCATTATTACTCAACTTTGTTTGTGTTGTGATTTGTTTATATCATTTTCTAAGGCACAATAGCTTCACATAAACCTGTACATTACTGATAATGAAAAGAATGAATGCGTTGAATTGCTGAATATTAGATGAAGCTGAAATTGTGATGAGTCTTTTTATAGTTTGATAGATGAATTACGAACTCGATTTATAAGCAATATCGAAAGTGCTATGTATCAAAAAGTGAACTACTATTATGTAGCTTAATCGACATAATAATTGCGGGCGATTGCGCGGGGGTTATGAAAACCGCACGTTGCGCTCTGAATGTCCTCCTTCAATGGAAGCTTAATGGCAATGGACTTGTGTCGTTTGTATAATTTAGTTGCTAATGTACCCTCAAAAGCGCACGCCGTTAAGCACTAAATGCAAAGCACTTCAGCGTTTCTAAATATTTCACCGCCAGGTGGGCAACACGGCGCGATATTCAGCGACGGGCGAATTGCAAATTTGTAAATTTTAATTTAAAGCTTTATTTTTGGTACTGTCAAACTTACTGATAGAACGCGACCCGAGTACCCATAAGGTTCCAAGTACATTTTAGACAGTTCCACAGTACGGCAAATTATAGTTTAAATTTGAATAAACAAGAAAACAATTTGAAGTGATAGACACTGTAAATATAACCTAAGTTGACGGGAAAAAATGTATGTTGAATAGTTAATATTTAATATTAGCAGTATGTTATTTGTACCATTGTGTACCAC